>CM061531.1:313498623-313644152 GCA_030545055.2 Neoaliturus tenellus | reverse complement strand
GCTCAATCGCCGTTACGTTCGCCTGCCATCAGGTTTAGCTTGGTTCGCTACGCTCAATCGCCGTTACGCTCGCCTGCCATCAGGTTTAGCTTGTTCGCTAAGCTCAATCGCCGTTACGCTCGCCTGCCATCAGGTTTAGCTTGTTCGCTAAGCTCAATCGCCGTTACGCTCGCCTGCCATCAGGTTTAGCTTGTTCGCTAAGCTCAATCGCCGTTACGCTCGCCTGCCATCAGGTTTAGCTTGTTCGCTACGCTCAATCGCGTTACGCTCGCCTGCCATCAGGTTTAGCTTGTTCGCTAAGCTCAATCGCCGTTACGCTCGCCTGCCATCAGGTTTAGCTTGTTCGCTAAGCTCAATCGCCGTTACGTTCGCCTGCCATCAGGTTTAGCTTGTTCGCTACGCTCAATCGCCGTTACGCTCGCCTGCCATCAGGTTTAGCTTGTTCGCTAAGCTCAATCGCCGTTACGCTCGCCTGCCATCAGGTTTAGCTTGTTCGATAAGCTCAATCGCCGTTACGTTCGCCTGCCATCAGGTTTAGCTTGTTCGCTACGCTCAATCGCCGTTACGCTCGCCTGCCATCAGGTTTAGCTTGTTCGATAAGCTCAATCGCCGTTACGCTCGCCTGCCATCAGGTTTAGCTTGTTCGCTAAGCTCAATCGCCGTACGCTCGCCTGCCATCAGGTTTAGCTTGTTCGCTAAGCTCAATCGCCGTTACGTTCGCCTGCCATCAGGTTTAGCTTGTTCGCTACGCTCACTCGCCGTTACGCTCGCCTGCCATCAGGTTTAGCTTGTTCGATAAGCTCAATCGCCGTTACGCTCGCCTGCCATCAGGTTTAGCTTGTTCGCTAAGCTCAATCGCCGTTACGCTCGCCTGCCATCAGGTTTAGCTTGTTCGCTACGCTCACTCGTTGTTACGCTCGCCTGCCATCAGGTTTAGCTTGTTCGCTAAGCTCAATCGCCGTTACGTTCGCCTGCCATCAGGTTTAGCTTGTTCGCTAAGCTCAATCGCCGTTACGTTCGCCTGCGATCAGGTTTAGCTTGTTCGCTAAGCTCAATCGCCGTTACGTTCGCCTGCCATCAGGTTTAGCTTGTTCGATAAGCTCAATCGCCGTTACGTTCGCCTGCCATCAGGTTTAGCTTGTTCGCTAAGCTCAATCGCCGTTACGCTCGCCTGCCATCAGGTTTAGCTTGTTTGCTAAGCTCAATCACCGTTACGTTCGCCTTCCATCAGGTTTAGCTTGTTCGCTAAGCTCAATCGCCGTTACGTTCGCCTGCCATCAGGTTTAGCTTGTTCGCTAAGCTCAATCGCCGTTACGCTCGCCTGCCATCAGGTTTAGCTTGTTCGCTAAGCTCAATCGCCGTACGTTCGCCTGCCATCAGGTTTAGCTTGTTCGCTACGCTCACTCGCTGTCACGGTTGGCCGCCATCAAGTTTATCTCGTTCGCTACGCTCACTCGCCGTCACGTCCGCCCGCCATCAGGTTTAGTTTGTTCGCTAAGCTCTCTCGCCGTCATGCTTACCCGCCATCAAGTTTAGCTCGTCGTTTAAAATTTTCGTCGAATTTGTTTTTTAGCAACCAATAGACAAGATTCAGATTTTGTTATACAATAATTTCTTGACCTTTCACAACAAAAAATTATTTTAATAAAAAGTGTTCTATGTTACTTCTAGTACCTCCTAGAACATGTGCACAAAGTTACATTATGATTCGTAGAGTAGTTTTTGCGTGAAAGCGTAAAAAACATTTACGCTTTCACATTTATAGTATTAGTAAGGATATTTCATAACCTGGGTCTCTGAAATTAGGTTTTACGACCAATATGTGCCACCGAGATTGGTAATATGAACAGCTGCTGCCCTTGACACTAGCGTGCCATTTAACTTCCTAAAGCATCGAAGAACTACTTAATCCCCAGCACCAAGGTTGTATCGAAATACCTGTTTTTGGGGAGGTATGAAAAACGGCTTTTTATAACTACTTCAATAGTAGAGTAAAATGCACGAAAATAGTCCAATGAGAGTTGATGCATTGTAGAAAAATATATACAAAAAAAGGCTATATCATATACAAAGTGTTCCACATAGTAAAAATAACCATAAAATAAAAAAGATCCGGTCAGACGGAGCGTGGGGCGTTTAAAATTTACAGCTGTAAATTTCATTCGGACTATTTTCGTGCACATCCGATGTGCAGCAATATTGTTTTTAATTGATTTATATACTAGATTGTGTTTGTCTAATCGTACAAATGTCCTAATTAGTGTAGCTAGAGGGTAATAATGAATAATTTCTATTGACAGTTTTGCAAAAAGAATTTAAAGATGTTAGCTATTGAATAAGACACCTAAATTTTTTACGTTCGATTAATCGGCAAATAAAAGTCCTTAGTTCTAATAACTTGACAAAAGTTATAATAACAATGCTTTGTAGTAGGATACAACAAATCACTGATTAATGCTACGTTAGTCATGTGCACCAAAACTGTAGGATTTCGAATATTGATTAGACCCTTTTAATGATTTATACGAGTGAATTACAACAGTCTTAAAGTGTCTGTTTATACAAACGGAAGTGCAAACAGTTTCCACTCAAACCCCACAAAGCGGCTTACACTACCCTCCGCCCCGTGTCCTTCTAATGGACAAACTTCATGTTAAACCAAAGAGCAGTCTCACAAGCTCCTAGAAGAAACTAATTGAGAAGCTTGCTATTTCAAACAATGGAGAAGACAATTTTAACTCGAACACAAATATGTATGTATAAATAGACATGTGAAAAAATATTTAAATCATCTTTGCAGTTCTAACGATTGTGTAAAAGTTTTGGTACAGTAAAGTAATGAAATAAATGGTCAAATGTTGTTTATGTGATTGAAAATATATGTTTTATTAGAAGCTTGAAAAATAAAAGATCTAAACAGATTGATAATTACAAGAATATTTGACGTAAATTAGAATTTTAGTACTCATTACTAGATATCCTTTTTGATTGAAGTCTGAAATCTATAAATTGGTGTACTTAGGCTGTTGATTTTATTTTTTATTTTTTTTGTCATATAGTGCCTGATGAGTTAAAACTCGCAAAGTTACAGAAAACTTAGTTCGTTCGTGTGGACCATCATCGACGGTACTTTTATTGGAAGTTGAGTTGAAACGGGTGTCTTCGCTGAACCTGAACTTCATAGATGTAACATATGTTTTCTTTTGTATAAATCATAAAAAAATATTAAACTTTTGCCTAGCACACATTTAATTATTTGAGTAAATAAACAAAGATGTCTGCAAAATCATCGTTTACTTGAAGAAACGAAGCTCAACAAAACATACCATCATCATAAATGTAGCTCTACTACGAAGATTTTTAGAGAGCTATGTATAAATACTGAACAAAACTGATATGTTACCAACTTTGATTTATTAACATAAACACAACACATGAGATACGATGCGATGAGATGTGACCACTACATCGACTGAACCTCAGTGCTTCAGTCTCCCGGGAGGTCCTATTTGGATACTGGAAAATGAACATTACTCCTTTTGAAAGCAGTTTTACACTCTTTTATTGGCATTATATGACAGAAATTTCAGATTATGTATTGAGCAGATTAATAGATAAAACATATTGTTTAGTTAATTAAATGCATGTTTAAAAAATAACCAAATGGTAATATTTCCGGTATTAAAATAGACTGAAGCTGTAGCTAAAGGCCTACGGAACTACAAGAAAAAATAGTTACAGAAAATAATCCATTTGAAAAGATGTTTAAATTATATGTAATAACCAATGAATAATTCGAATACGATATAAAAAAGTAATATTTTGACATTAGCTAAAGCTTTATTTCGTATAAGCTAAAGAATTATTTTCTGGGCAAGTTAATCTTAATGTATGTCATTACTTCAACTAAAGAAATATTAAGTATGAAGCATTTTTTCAATAAATTATTATATATCTCGATACAAATCGTGTTCAACATTGGTCACTTTGATTTCGGTGCTCGCAGTGTACAAGTTGTAACGAACTTTGTTGACGGTTTCAGTCACTTGAGGTTCAACACAGTTCAACGCTGCCAAAGAACTTCACAGTCAAAGGGAGTCCATTGATTGGAAATAGTTATGGCATTTAACCACTACAAACCAAACTGTCATTGAACATTTTAGTACAGTAATGAATTTTGTTCAACTTTCGCCAAACACAATTATATTTTTACCACTATGTCAAATCGTTCTGCAACTACCAATAATGTAAACTTATAACAGTAACCTGAATCCTACACTATAATATGAGGAGTGTCTGTGGCGATGTATTTTCCACGATCTAAACGTCTAGCGGGTAGATTTGCTTAGACTTTGCATTAAGAGTGTTTCTTTTTTTGGCAAAACAATTTTAAAACCAGCCTCACCAAGGAAAACCGTAAAAATATTTAAAAATTGTAATTTTGGGGCCTTATGGATTATTTTCATAGAAAATGATAAGAAATGTATTTAGAAATAAAAGATTACTAAACTTTTAACAAGTATAGTTGGTGTTAGTGTAAACGTAATAGTCTGATTACCATGATAACATACAAAATTGAATTAAAAGCAACGAGCAAGGCTCGGTAAACCCAGTACTTCAAGTTTATAAGTCTGAGTGTATAACTGTTGAGTCATCAATTGTATATCGGAGAGTAGCAGACATTATTTGACCGTTTTCCTGAATTGACGGACCACTTTAGTTTACAGGTCTGCAAGGAATTTTGCGTTTCAAGAGGTGGCTGCCGTGACTCGCAAGAGGAGGGGGAGAGTTTCGCACCAACTCTCAGCCACGTGCTCTCCTTGTGTGTGTTAAGTTATGTGATATGTGTAGTTTCAGGACTTTTCGGTACTGGTCTTAAACATTTCTTGCATCATTGTAAAGCAAGTTTTCTCATATTCTTAAGATCTACATGAATCAGGCAGTAATGTAATCTGTGTTAAGAGCATGGGACTCAAACGGTTATTAAATAGGTTGGGGTTTTTTTAAGTTAGTGCACAGTTGCCGATATTGAACTACCGATAGTCTCCTTGATTGGACCGGTCCACTTTAGGAAACCGTCTGATTGACGCACACACTGATCCCTCGTTTGTCCTGTTGCAATTTCTAAATGGCAAAACGATAAGTACAGCAAGGAGAAGATGTCCAAAAAAGGGTATCAAATGCACCTTTAAGAACCTTTAGTCCATATAAGCTTAATTATATTAAAATAAAAAGGGAAAAAATGAAGAGAAAAATAAATAAAAAGAGAGAAGGGTGAAAATAAAGCTAAATGGGCATGCTATAGAAGAAAATATAAAGAAAAGCTTTAAAAATGTTACTAAAAAGAGAAACTAGAAAGTTATGAAATCAATTAGTAATGGGAGATTTGTGAAGAAACTGTCGAAGAAATAGTTATTTATGCAACAAGTGCGGAAAGTGACGATTTGCTGCACTCGAGAGAAATGTTTATGCACGAGCCGCAGGCGAGTGCGGAATAATTTCTCTTGAGTGCTGTGAAGGCACTTTTCGCACGAGTTGCATATTAATTTTTTCCTACGACTACTAAATATTTCTTATACAAGTATAAACGTTTAATATTCATGTTAAAATACCCACTATGTGAGGTCCCTGTCTCAAGATAGTGATTATGATAGCCTGTATTATGCACTTCCTACATGTAGTTAAAAATTCATTGGATTTTTCATGCAGAGGTTTTAACGCCACTGTTTTAGCAGTCTTAGCAAGATCGTCAGGGAATAAGTCACTAAAGTCACTGTCATAGTTAGTTGATCATTGCGACCTAACTTACACCTGTCCTGTAGCTCACCTGTACGCGGTTTGTAGGTTATGTTTATGTTGGTTCAATCGAAAACGTCCACAAGGACATAAATCATACGTTTATATCCAGTGTTGCCACTTAATTCCTGGCTAATCTACGTTTCCTTGCTGGCTAATGCAAATTGTTTTGTGTTCTGATGTTTAAACACTGGAGTGCGCAAAGTAAAATGAATACGGCAATCACCTGTTTTACGACGAGTATCGAGTGCGTAAACAACTGTTTTCACGGACAGTCGTAGGAAAATATTATTAGATGCTTGTAACGTTTTTTCTTGGTACACAGCACGAGTAAACTTTACTTGTGGAGTAAAAATATCTTTGCCAAAAGTAATTAAAATAGTTAACTTGGGCCAATTTTAAACTGGTACGTTTCATTGTAGTGATTGATTTATTTATTTTTAAAATATTTTATATTTTATAGTACTAAAGTTATTTTTTGTAAAAATAAGTGTTTTTTTATTCTTAGGTAATTTAGTTAATAATAACAATTTTACAACGAGTACATATTTTCCAAAATGTTGCATGTCGGCTGAACATCGTATAGCCTAGGTCTGGGTAGGCCAGTGTCATAAGCCAAACTACCTATTGTCCTGATTATCACAGTGTTTACCTGGTAGTTCCATTGCTAACTCATTCGCTCTACCTAACTGAACCTATAGTATATAACCTAAACACTTAAACAACCGCTAAGCAGATGTTTGTGGCGGACGACGGCTGCAGGCGTCCGTTTCATGCGATTCAGTAAAGTTCTAGAATGCTTGAGGTATAAATGAACAAAAAATCTGCATTTTGTGTATAGATTCTAAAAAGGATCTTTACATAAAAATTTGTTTATTTTTTTCATTTCCATTAAAAACCTCATCTTTTAATAAGTGGTTTTCCCTTAACCAACAAGTACCTAAATTTAATTAAGTGCCAAGCATTGCTATACTAATATTATTTTACTTTAATGTTTTATCAGCGAATTTTATTTTGGAATAAAGCTATAACGGTTGTTTTTCTAGGAGGTATACAAATTCTAGTTGAGGGCTGGCTACCTCTGCAATTACATAATTGTACACATAAACTTTTAGCTTTTTAAGTGTACTTTCTGGATACATAGTGGTTTTCATCGGAAATACATTTATATTTATTTGAAATGCTAGATAGCTATTTTACATGTAGTAAATACATAAAATTTTTCCAAAGGGTAAGTTTGTATGATATATTTTTACTTTAATTTTTTAACCTTATTGCTAACGAAAGAGAATGTCACCACTCTGTTGAAACATAACAAACCGTGTGGAGGGGGGGGGGGGAGAATGATCCGACAATCACTAAGGATTAGACAATCCAATTTCCACGGATCCAGATAAACTCAGGTGTAAAGCTTGACGTGCAATTTCACTGACCCATGTCCATGTTAGGATTTAAATGTCTTGTAACATAATGCACATGTAAATGTACTGAGAGTATTTTATCATTTAATAAAAAATAAAAATATATGATTGAGTTATATAAATTGTTACTCGCCTACGGCTCGATAGGGGCTCCGCCCCATGCCCCCTTTTGGGGTTGCCCCAAATTCGTTAATTTTTCTAAGTCTTAAGAACTGAACAGGCTAGTTGAGGCCTCCACCCCAACTCTATACTTATCTTCTCTGACTTAGTTTAATAGTTCAGAAAAACCTAAGGCATTTAAGATATTCTCTTGATATTAAAGTTCAAATTTATACTTTTTTTATAATTTATATTTTATGCTCAGGGTATGTGTGTGTAGCTAAATTTCATTCATCTAAGTACCATAACATAAATAAAAAATACTAAAATTACACAATTTTTGTGAAAGAATATTGAAAATACGCCCTTTTTGGGATGACGAGAGTGAAATGCTACAAAATCTTAAGGCCCACCTTATAGAGCATCTAAAAAGAATATAATGATGAAAAAATATCAGTATGGCCGTATCTTTATCTGGTCAACAAAATAACCAAAAACTGTACATAAAAAGGTTAATAATTTAGTGTTTTCAGTTTGTTTACTATAATTCTATAATTTAATTACTATAATTTCAGTTTGTTATAATTAAAATATTTACTTCAATTATAACAAAATATTTATTTTCAGATCAATTCTCTTAAAGACATTTCAAATTACTCCATTAAAGTCAATTGTAATAGATAGTGTTATTATTTATTTGTTATTAAAACATATACACCATGATTGATCTTTTGAATAGCTCTTTGAATATTTAAATGGACGTAGTAAATTTATATCTACTTTATTGACCATATAAAAATTATAAAGAGTTTAAGTTTACTTAGTCTTTTAATTTATTCGTAAGAGATTTGATTTATTCATTAATTTGATAAACTAACTTACTAGCTTACTACTATTTTGATAAACTAGCTTTTGTGTTGGTCCGTGGGAGCGACTCGCTCCATTCAAATCAACTCAGAACAGGGCCTAGGAAGAAAAGTTGGGTCATTTTAAAGGCTATTAAGCATGCTTAAATCGGATTATATCGCCTTAGAGGGCCATAGGAGCCTTTACGAGCTTAAAATCGGCCCAAAAATGATAAAGATCTCGGTAGGATCAGCTTAATTCGATTTTAAATGACTTTTAATGAGTCTGTGGCAATTAAAAATAGTTAAATAGAAAGTTTTTTAGTACCCGTATTGCGTAAGATCTCCAATTGTCGTTTAGACCGAATAGGTAAATCGGGGAAAAATGTAATAAACTTTTTTATATGAAAAATGTGTTTTTTGGTATTTTTCCAATTAAATCAACGGGGTTTTCGGGGAAATCATCTGGGGGTCTTTCATACCCATAAACCAATCTGTTTTCACCATAAAACCAGTATATACATTTTTCGACACTACCTCGGGTCTCGCTCCCTCTCGGCGCTGTGACCGCCACCACGCGCCAAGGCTGTGACGTCACTGCGCATGACACACCACTCGTTTATCGCGAATAACTTTTTAGTTTATAGCTCGATTTGCATGGGGTTTGCGTATTTCTCTTCCCCATTAGACGCCCAAAAGGACGATATAAGTTTTAATTCTTAGTTAGTTACAGTTAAGGTGTCAGGGCACTTTTAAAGTACGAATTCATCGAAAACCTAGGAAAAAAGTATGGTTTTATTGCGAAATACAGGTTTAGGCAATTCAATACTGGTCCTAATCATGTTCAATCGATTCTCCTTACTGGAATGTATCGTTTAAGTCAATATTATAACAATATTGTACAGCCACCTGAGCGAGGTAAAGGATAATGATATAAACATGCAATTTTTAACAACGCGCTAAAAGGCGACTTTAGAGGTTAATTACGCAGACTTCAAGAACTAAGAAGAAATATTGCTATCAATTCTACTTATCTCAGTGCGTTTTCGGAGATTAAAAGCATTAAACCATCGTTTCGATTTGTGTTAGCCCGAAAACTCCTGTTAAACATGGCTTTTCATACAGTTGAGAAAAAACGGTTTTCGGCCCGATAATTACGTTCAGTTGCGGGTTACGCCGTATTTATTTGCAATAGGAAGTGGTTAACGCTTTTATTTTCACATTATAAAGTCGTTTGCAAGCGTTAGGATACTCTTTATGCTCAGATAGTATATAATTTAGGAAAAATTGAGGAAAACACAGAGTTTTCTTTGTCTAATGAACAAATGAATTGCGTATAGTTGTGAAACTTAAGTTATATTTCGTATAAGGAAAATCCAAATGGAATTTTAAGTAAGATTACTACGATAGGAACAGTCCCTAATGTGTTACCTCATTTTTGGAAAGGGCAACAACGAAATATTGTATTCTAAGCAGAACTTTACTTGTTAGTTGTAATCTTACCTTAAACCAAATCTAACAAAGAAATCGGTTTTTATTTGCATCGGACCATCATTTTTTGTTTCACATAGGCATTACCCAGCATTGGTATCTATCATTTATGTATTAGACACAGTATTTGAGCTGTTACAACTTAAATATTAGAGAAATATAGCCCGCAGTGACGGCTTGGATTCGCTTCGCGGACAGTCTAAGACGTGCGTTCCTCGACGACGTTCGGCGAATAATAAAGGCATTTTAAACAACGCACTATTTTTAATCTTATAAACACCTTTAGAATGAAATGCCGAACACACCAGTACAAGTCTGATGTCCGTACGATGAGTAGTTCATTAGAAAAACAAGTTTATTCACTGGTTTCTTTGTTCCGCGAGAGCGTGATTGAAAACTGCCTTATCGCATTTTATTTTGGATTACACTGTTTAATTTCGTGATTTGTAGTAAAAAGGCCATTTGCGTAATCGAAAAGAATATAATAATGGTCTAAAAAACAATTGAAATCCTTTTATTAGCTCACTAGAGGCAAAACATTGTTTTTATCTCTAGTAATAATCAGCGATATATTTTATCAAAAATCATTAATAAGCATTTATTAGGGATAGTTATCATGTTAACCCAATATTAAAAAATACCAGGTTGAAGATAAACGCCATGAATAGTTCACAGAACAGTACATACAATTTGTTTTATCAAGTCTTAAGCTGATACAGGCGCGCCACGTGATTTTTCGGGCTCCCAAAAGCCCACTGCCGCTACAGTTAGGTCATGTAATATGTCTTTAAGCATCCTTTATAGCCTTTTAACATGACCCAACTTTTTTCTTCCTAGGCCCTGTTCTGAGTTGATTTGAATGGAGCGAGTCGCTCCTACGGACCACACAGAACAGGGCCTAGAAAATAGTTAGTTAGTTTATCAAATTAGTTAAACTAGCTTTTCTGATTCAATGAAATTGATTAAAAGCTAATAAGGTACAGACAATTACATGAACGCACTAACAAGAAATGAGAATCTAAAAACAATGTTGAATACAGTTCCTCTGCCATAATTTCGTATGAATGAAAACGAAAAAACTAAGTCTGGCATAATTTATTTCCTATTAATATTATATTAATAATACCCTTATTTAAGACTTATGATTTAACTTCTTAGATAATCAAGCAAAAATGTGCATTAAATTTTAAAAAATCATAAATTTGTTATAAGATCTGTGATTTGTGGTCTAAATGGAATAGTAATTGTTCGTGGTTTTCATTATAAAACTAGCACGAAGGTGTATTTAAAATATATAATTCTGGATTAGTTATTTATTAAGTATGTGCTGTTGATAAATCAAGCTCAAACCCTTAGTTAATATTTCTTCTTTTACTTATGTATAGCTCCTACTTTAATCAATTATGTTCAAAATCTCGATTGAAAAAGATAAAAATGCCCTCCACCATGACACTAAATAATAATATCTATCCCTCCCAATTACAGAAAAAATATTCTGAAGTCATCTCTGTTTCTATCTGGATTCTTTTGCAGTAAATTAGAAGCGTTCAGTTAGAAACTTACATTACTAGAAGTATCCATTGAAATACGATTTAAAAGTCAATAAAAGAATGCTATAACAATATGAACAAATATAATAAATGATATTGAAAAAGTAACATGTCTTTTGTTATAAACGTGTGATGGTAAATATCGATATAACGTAATACTGACTAGAATAATAAGAAGCATGTTCAGATTTAGAGTGAAGCAATAGGGAGAGATTTAAACAGAATCACATTTCCAAACAAGTTGTTTGCTATGGTCATTTTGAGGGTTTATTGTATGAGCATAAAAGTCTCACAGATTCCTATTGTTTGATTTTTCATTCAGGACTGTTATTTGCGTGTTTTACTATTCTGTTGACCATTCCCTCATCTTTGTTCCATAATTTTGTTTATTGTACGTCATTATAAAAAAAGATATAATAGTTTCAGTTTCAAAAGATTTATATCAATTGTAACAATATTATTTATTCATAAGATAGTTTTATGAAATTATTATCTAATATATATTTTGGTATATTTTATGTAAAAGCGGGGGGTAGCAGTTAATAAATAGAATTGATTAAGATGAAATAAATTTTTGTTACTAAAGTACATCAAGATATATTTTGTAAATTTTTTTTTAAATAATTTTAATAATATTCAGAGACAGTTTAATATCTTATGTTATGTGGTATTTGGTTATTAAATAAAAATATATTTCTAAAATAAACAGAATATCTATAAAGAAAAGAAAAGAAAAGTAATTCTCAAATATATTAAAACACACAATATACATGGTAGATCTAACTAAAGTTAAGTAGTAGTGTGGTATATTAAAATTTATGTTAAAATGGAAAGTAAGAAAAATATAGCCCCACATGAATATTCTCTATGGAGAATTTTAACTTTTTACAGAAGAAATTTTACTAAAAATGTTATGGAAGTTTAATAGAAGTATAATAATATAAATTTCAAAACAATTACAATGATTCTTACTAAAAATTGCCATAAATATAGTTCTATATCACGAAATTTTATTTCGAATATGGGCTAGGTGAATGTCGTAAGGCCAAAACCTTGTTGGAAGTATTCCAGGAATTTCAAAGTCCAAGTCTGGTTGTTAAGTACTTTTTAAGTTATAACAGACAAGCAGTATTGTCATTTCAAATATTGGCGGTAGGCAGAGCGAGAGAGAGAGATAGCGATAGGGTGATATCGCCGTGAGAACTAGTGAACGACACCGGAACGGAAAATTACTGATTCTGGCCTCTCATTTTCTGCAGACCCATAAACCACTTGGATTCCGTTTCGCGTGTCGGCACCGGTAGTTCTCTCCACCTCCCATGAGGCTCGCCATTCTGGTTCTGTTCGTCTTTCTGCCGACTTGTCTCGAGTGCTTTTCGTTTTTTTTTGTCTTCCATGCACGCTGTAACCTTTTGGAGCGTGACCTTAGTTTCGCCCATGCTGGCTCCCTTACTTTCATTTATTTAAAGATTTTTTAAAGTAGTATTGATTTGTTCATTAAACTATTGTCCCTGTTCACTAAAGTAAATTGCAGTGAATCTACAGTGTGTGTCAAGTGCGTGTCGGGCAACTCGGTCACCCGCGTATATGAACATTGACTGTACGAGAGCTCTAATCATTAATTAATTGTGCGTACGTGCAAATTCGCAGCAAGAGAAAAGATTCCGTGGACTAAATCGGAGAGACTTTCCTGGCCCAGCAGTTCCCGTTGTCTGGTAGTGGTGGCGTCCAGTCGGCCATCTTGGCGTCCTTTCCAGCTCCGCCATAAGGATTTTTCATGTCAGTGAGCTCAACTTTTCTCTTGATTCTTCTTATGAGCATCGTCGCTGACATTGATTAATCATTGGTAACTTTTTACCTGGTCCTTCGAACATTTTTAGCGAATTTCCCTATAGGGAATACGCTATTACGGTAGTAGTCACGGTAAGACCTAAGCCCGGGACCATGATACTTTTCGTTTTGAGGTCCCTAGAAGCCAAAAACATCGTTCGTTCAAATTGATATATATGTATATATATATATATATATATATATATATATATATATATATATCTATATATCTATATATATATATATCTATGTGTCCGTGAACACGATAACTTTTGAACGGAACCTCCGATTTTGATGAAATTTGGTACAGGGGTGTAAGCCAGCGCCTACTAGGTTGAGTTCGCGAACCAGAATGATCGGATGGGAACGGGGTTTTATGGGGTTTCAAGGGTCAAAAATGGGTTTTTGGAATTTTGGACCTTAATTTGTTAAATTCATCAATTTTAACTGAAACCATTTAAAGAGCTTAATAAACAAACAATTTGGTATTTTGAATTTTTATCATAGCATAACTGGTTACGGGGAAAATCAAAAAATGTGTTTTCCATGTTATTCTTATGGGAAATCAAGAAAACCCTATATCTTGCTCATTTATTGACATAATCAAATTTGGTATGTACATTATCTAGATAGAGCTTAACTTATAATTGCTTACGAAACCCATATGGCGGCAAACCTACATACTCACCCCCATGGGGTTTATGGGGAAAATAAAAAATTGCCAAGGCTTGTTACAATTTTGTGTGTACATTCACCAATTATTAATTAACTAACAACAGATTTTTCTAACAACACCCCATGGCAGCAAACCTACATACTCGATCTTATGGTGTTTTTATGGGGAAAGTAAATAATCTGAAATTCCATTGGAAATTCGCTGAGTACGCAGGTCTGCTGCGACGGGAGTATAATTTTGAACCTAGCTCGTAGATTTCAGTAAATTGACTTTAATATTTAAATATTTGTCAATAAATTAATTTCGCCTATTTCTCAACACTGGTCGTATTTTAGCTGTGTTTAAACTATTTTATATTTAATTAAGTTAGCTTAATAGTATTTTATATTGAAGTATAAGTCTAGTAAATTTTTTCCTATATTTAAGGAGTTATAAATGCTTTACTTCTTTTATTTTAACACTCTTTTAAGACCAGTCACTCTTGTAAGGTATCTTATAAGGGGTTAGGAATGTTTCTTAGTGTAATAAACAGGGATATGGCCTGGTAAGAGTTTTTACTCCGATAACATCAAGTTTGCAACATAATCGCCGTGCCCGAAGCTGCAGCCAAGTCCGGGAATTCATTTCCTATTCATGGCGAAGCATCCAGCGATTGGAGGCCAACTTTACTCTGTTGAGCTTTGGAGTTACTGATCAAATCTCACTTATATAGTTAGCTTTCGCCTTTATTAATTCATCTCATAGCCCCTTAGCTACTTACGCTTTAAATAGTAGTTTATGCAACGATTTTAACGATTGTATTAGGTCACAAACAATATTTTACTCTCTTGATATAGAAACAAGCTATGTAAGTATCCTAAGGTTAAGGCAGTGCACATTTATTGTATAATAAAACACAATGTGTAAAATATTACGATTTAAGATAACTGATATAAATTATTTAGAATATCTAACAAAACCTCCATGTACGCAACCATTATTGAAAAACTATTATTTGTGATATAAGAATTTATAAAACCGTTGTTGTAAAGTGGTTTGTTCGACGTTTAACGGAACGAGAGGGTTGGCACGACTGACAACTCTGGCAGCCAGGGACAGGGACCCAGAATTGCTGTTACCTGCGTTTTATTGCTAATAGCTTGTGCTTTATTGTTTGGAATACCTGACTGATCTTTTTCTGTTTAACATTGTAAAGGTAGGCTGCAGTTACGGTATGAAATATGGTTCATATACAAGTTATTACTTCTTTTGGTAACGTTTGTGACAGGATGATATCATGTTTGTATGTAATAAAACGACCTTGAAAATCACACCTTCACATACAGTTTTTGTGTATTTTTTATTGGTTTTTAGGCCTATGTCAAAATTCTAAGGGATGATAAATCTTTGATTTTCTTAAAGATTAGATTATGTATGTAGATTGCGTTGATCGCGCTGTATGAGTTTGTTGCATGATGTAAGGCATTTGGATGCCAAGTAAACTGGTGTACAGAACCAATGTAGATTAGGCCCATTTAGTAAGTCTGATGCGTAATTTTAACCCAAACCACCCTTAAACTACTTTTTGTCACGGTATCTAGTAGAGATTGCTAAACTAGATTGTTAAGTCAACCTTTTCCATGAAATCTAGAACATTTAAAATTATTAAAATTTATAAACATACCAATTTCAATATGGTTAATATTTCGGTTCTACTAAAGAGCAGAACAGTTTTTCTATACCAATAATTGAACTTATAGTCAATGTCCAGAAAAATAACATATTTGGTTAATAATTTTCTGTCACGAGATGAGATAGTCAATCAACTACAAGGTGTATCAAAAATTGCGAGGGAAGGGGTATATTGATCACCCACAAACATGGATGAAAACTTTTCGAGTTTTACATGCATCACATAAAAAACGTTTCATTAATTTGTAATATATATTTGACACACCGGATAGAATTTTGTGAAGCCTATTTTTAAATAACATTTGATACTCATGAATGCATGTAGTTGGAGCACACTTAAAAGTACCATACATTAAGTAGAAATATTACTTTATTTGCACCTCTTAATTGAGGTCATACTAGGTCCCCCGGTTCTCCATGTCAAAGGAAGTTGCAGTCGTGTGGCTTGGTGTTTGTTTGGTACAATATACTGCACATTCTCTGTGTTGATTTCTGAGGTCACATGTTTTGATTGCTCAAAGTAGATGTCAATGTTTGAAACCTACTATTCAAACTTTGTGTAATGAATAGATGTTTTATTCTTACTAGTGTAACTGTTCCTCTATTTTGAGTAATTAGTTACTACTGTACACTTATTAATTTACATTTATAAATTAACATATGATTAAAATTCTCAACCCAATCACAATGCTATTCTAATTTTAAGATATTCAAATTTCAATGGTTAATAGGGCTTTTTTATAAGTCCGATTCTCATAAATTTTTACGTAATTAACTACATTACAGCCATATCCAACGAAAAAACCTTGAATAGGTTGAAATTTGTAGAAGTTTTAATTACAAAAATTCCTTTGCGTATTAAATAAGTATAGATTCCACATATGTTTTGTTAAGCTCGTTTTGAATATTACTAAATGAAATTTTAGTTGCAAAAAACTAAAATTAAATCAAATAATGAGTAATTTACATGGCTCAACAGTTGGGAGAACGGTGTTAACAATTATAGTAAAATAATTATAGCCTATAGGTAGTTAAGTATGGTAGAGGTAAAAAGATATAAAATAACGCAGAAAACTATCATCGAAAAAATTATGATAAAATAGAAAATCGGTTTTCTAGACTTAATTAAAAATTTGCCTAAATTTATTTATAAGAAGTAAACTATTATAGTTTCGACAACAAAAATATATTTACCACAGAGAAGATATCAATTTGTTTAACATGAAACGAAAGAATAGGGAAGAGAGTAAGGTAGAGATGTGGGGACACAACGAAGAAATTTAATGTAAACGTCAAAGAAACTCTCAACTTTACCGTACGTGATGAAACTTCTGATAATGAGGCACATCCGATGTAAAGATTCAGGGATCGGTTGGTTCTGATGTCACCGTTGCATTTACTGCTAGGTAATATTTCTATTTTACATTATCATACCAGCTGATAAATTGGTCGGGTTCACTAGAATGAGGAGGATGTAGGTGACATCAACGAAAACAATGACGAAATTTATGATGTCAAAGGTGCAGCACTTAAAATATTCAAATCAAACCACTCATGTATCAAGATAAACAACATGGTCAGAGGTACAGGACCGTTTCAATCTGTTGTTGGTGTCACCTACCTTGGTTTGCTCTAGATACATAATTAAGGTTTATTATTTAATAACCCGATGAACTGGGTTAAATGGCAGCTGGGTTAAATTCAAACCATAAAAATTTCTGACTTCTTTTAGCATCTAACAAGCAAACTTCAAACGCGAGTTCTACAACCACTCAGCCACCCAGCCAGTTTGTTGTTGGATTAAAATCTTAGGGGGTCGTGATTCACAGGTAAGGTCCAAGGCACTAGTGAGACTTGCTGAGTATAATAATATTATAACTTATTACAAAATATCTAGATCTTGAGGTAGTTGCAATGTAAGGTCCTTGTGATGTTGGTTCATTTTGAGTTAACTGTTAAGTTTTCTATTTCCTTCAATTACACGCCTTCATGATTAACATGTTTACTTCGCTCTCTTCCATATAATCACCGTCCACGCAGATATAGAAATCAGTTAATACAAAACAAAATTTGATTCTGTATAAACTTAAGACGAACATATAAATGGCCTTAATCTTATTTACCAATTAATAACACAATCAACTTTAAAACAAGAATAGTATCGTCCTTGAATAAATTTACACATTATTGTAGATTGGCACACTAAAATATCGAATTTAAAGGATAAAGGTATGAATGATGTATTAAGGATATGAAGTGTAAATTCGTTCATTAGCATCATAAACATAATAGTAGTTAATGGGTTTTTGGAGAAAAGCAATGATTAAAATACAGCTTAAGTTTGTTTTGAAATAAACCAATCCCATTCGCTAAGTGTTATGTATATTATAATGTGTATTTATGCAGTGTAAAGTTTTTCAACAGTATTAAAAAAAAAAAAAATTAATAAGAATAATGTTAACTCAAATCAGTTTTTACATTTTTAAAATAATCATAAACAAATAAAAATGGTTAGACCATTGAAAAGTAAAATATTGGTCCCGGTTTAGACCACGCAGTATTTGTTCAATAAAACCTATCATAAAATAAAACTATTCATTATTAAATCCAAAATAATTAGTGTCAAGATAATAATAGTTCTATTGTAAACCTTTCAGTTTTATAATTATTACAAACCAATCCACTATTTTAGTTTGAATGTTGGGTCGCATTTGTTTTGCAATTTCCATGTGTAATATCTACTATTCAACGTTGGTGGGTGATGTGGGCTGCCAGAAGCCACAACTTGATTGACTAATGTCTTTTGACGAGCATGGATTCTGCATGTTGATATTGGGAAGGCCGTGGTTACTCCATAGGTATTTATGATATTGTACACAATAGTTCTATAACTACCTGAAATACAAAAAAATATTTATCATGCATTTAATAGATTTTTTAATATTTTTGTAAACATTTTTTGAATATTTCATAATAACACCTTTAAACCAGTTATTTATAGTTGAACTAGCTATTTCCAGCGGCTTCGTTTCCTCACCGTAACTCGTTCGCTAAGCTCACTCGCCGTCACGCTCACCCACCGTCAGGTTTAGCTCTTACGCTACGCTCACTCGTTGCTAAGCTCCTTCTATATAAAAAATCGCTGGAATACCTAAAATAGAAATTTTTATTGAATTATTTTCTTTGCAAAAATAAACTAATAATACAATAAAACATTTTGAAACTTTTTTACAAACAATTCTTAATCTTTCGTGATTTTTTCAATTAAAGTATCCTATTTTACTTCGGATACCTCTAAGAATATATGTACAAAAATTCAAGGTGATCGGTTGAGTACTTTTCGCTTGTAAGCATTACATACGGGCATTTAAATTTATAATATTTGTAGGGATTATTAAAATCCATGGAGGGAGCAGACCAAGCTGTTCTTAACATTGATTTTAAATATTCAAACCTAAGATGTTGAAATTAATTTCTCATTGCTTATTTTATAAAAGGAATACCACAACACCCTTATTTAGTAAGCAATACTGGTTAAAAAAGGGAGAATAATTTTAAGGAGTTACTTCGACCGTTAATTTAATTTAAATATGAAAAAGTTAATTGTTACCAAATGATAAAAAATAAATGTTGTACTACAGTAGTATTGGTAGTGATAAGACATTCTTGATTGATACATTTCTTGTAATATTCAAAGCTGTTATACACTATAATTTAAATTGAATTATGTCTTCGACCATGTACGTACAGCTGTATATTTATCTCATACATTTTAGTTTGCCACACTATTATCGTCGACAATATTTCCACTTTCACCCTAGTAATTGCAATTTCGTGGCTCATCGCCTCTACCAGAGGGTCGGAGATAGAAATCTCACCTTTTTCGACCCCCCTCCTGCACGTTATCCCTGCAAAGGTTGATTCCAATTCATCCTCCCTTTGTCGTGTTATTTTCCAATCTGAGACGGTAAGGTTATAAAAGCCATGCGCAATGGAGAAAAATCAGATCCGGTTCTATATATAAAAATCGATATGCATTTGTATTCAACTGTTTTTCCTCATGAAATTTTAAAACTCTACCTACAAATAAATTAAATAGATTACGATTTCTAAAACCCCTTAGTAGAAAAATTATATAAAATTTCTTAATAGATTATTATATTTAATTACATTAAATGACTTACGATTTAACATAAATTTAATCTTTTATGTAATCAATGAGTCCAAATACAGTATGAGTCATTTTACAAAAATAATTAGCTATGATAAAAAGTATTTTACAGCCAAAAGATTTAAGAATTTCCTGCTATTTAAGAACTTTGTCTGACTCCTCGTGGACCGTCCCCCTTAAGGTGTAAAAAAGTGATAATAGCTTAAAAAGGAGATATATATGGCAATTATTGATATACCAAGTCTTGTAACTTTATCTATAATGACAAAAAATATATTTCACCATTTCAACATTTCAACCACACTCTATATAAAATATGTTATTTCTGTTTTTCACCATAAATCTAAAAAATCTCCGTCATAATTATTTGGAAATCTAAAAGTGGAGTGCTTCAGAACGACCCATTAATTAGGCCTAATAAAATCGGCCAAGTAAAACTCATAGGTTTTTTCTGTCAAAGGATTTTTGAAACTGTATTATTTTAATGATGATGGTAAATTTTATATTCTTCATGGTTTTTCATATTTTTTGGGATATGCTGTAATTTTGAAGTGGCAAACACCAAAACCATAAAGTGCATGTTAATACAAACACAAAAATGTATATGTCGAAAACTCCCAAGGTGGGGGGAGGGGGGGTTCACACCAGCCTCCGCTCTAATTATCTAGAAAATTCTTTTTTTAACACTAAATATTCATTTGTTTGATGTTCAGTATATTATGTACTAACATATGTGTACAGCAATTAGTGTGTCATTTGTAAGTTTAAATGCCATCACACAAAAAGTGTAAAACGTTTTATAACATGCAGAATATCCTACAACATGATCAGTATCCGAAATTTTATTCAAGCATTACAAATATCAATTTTACTGCTTACAAAACAACTACAGCGTTATCATTGTTGCTTTGACGAAAGTGATCATAGAATTGCAGTAGTTTGCTTTGTTTACAAAAACTACTTTGTAAATCAGCAGTGGTGTCAGTGTAGGATATGGACTACATATAGTGGTAACTAAATGGACAAAATAAGTGTTAAATACGTCTAAAAGAGGATTGTTTTTAAAGATTCATAGGCCCTCTAGTTCTTAAATAAAGTTTCTGAATTACTTAAATGATTTTATTTTTTGTTTTTTTTTTTTATACACTTCATGTTTTAGTGCCCCAATGAATTACAACACTCGTCATCAACAGGCATTGCAATAAATTACAACAATGACAATTAAATTTTAAATGATAATTATATTCTTATTCTAAACCGTAAACTTATCATTCGTATTTATTGTCAGTTTCATCTAGTATAGAACTAAACATTACCTAAGGATAATTTAATCCAAGAAATGGAATTACAGTACAATTTCCCACAAAAGGAAGTTTTGGTTGCATTATGAAGTTATTATTTCAGACTTGTTTGTTATGACAACAACGACCAATAACAAAGTTCTGTTTTAAGATAACAACAAAGGATTATAATCTGCAACTTCCTTGCTCTTACGAGACTACTTTGTACAGCGACATGTATCTCCACACAGTCATCTTTATAACATAGACTAGCTAACAGCCCGTCAAAAATGACGGTTAATTTTTATCATGATCGTTCATAATACAATTTGGGAAAAAGTCTGGAAACAATATAATATATCTTTAAAAGTATTTAAGTAACGAAACTAAAATTTTTCAAATAGATTTTGAGTGACAAAGTCTACTTCCTAAAATACAGATTGTCCTTCGATCTCTAAGGGGGGACGGTCCACAAGGAGAAAGAAGAAAAAATCTTAAATGTAAGCATAGGTCAAAATATACATCAAATTAAAAGTCTCTATGAATAGAGAAAAATGCCGCATACCCGATTTCAAAAGTGGCTGGCGATCACATTTTGCATTAAATTTATATTACCGAAAACAAAAAATCCAAATTTTGAGGTCAGGTTTTCAGTAAATTGCTTGGAATGCAAAGCCCTTTAAAATTATGTATGATATGACGTAGGCCCATGAAGATTTTCCCAAGACTTCTTTAAGGGACGTCCCTAGTGGAAGTCATCAGGGAATCTGCATGGGCCTATGTCATATGATACATAATTTTAATGGGCTTAGCATTCTGAACAATTTGTCACAACCCGACCTCAAAAGGTCAGTGTATCGGAAGTTATTATTTTTTTTTTCAAATTATTATATTATATTATTCAGTTAATTTTTTCGTTGTATTCGTTTCTATGGTCACAACATTTGGCAACATAATATACAAATGTTCATATTCCCATTTATTTAGCAAAGTGAAAGTTATAAAACAATAATAATTTATTTTTATATGGTTTTGAAAATTATAAAGGGATTAAAAAAAAAAAAAAAAAAAAAAAAAAAAAAAAACAGTTAATAACAAACAGTAAACTAATTCTTAAATAGCTCATTTGTTGATGGTTAATATATAAAAACATATGTCTAAATACATACATCTCATAATCATCTATAGTAATTTAACCCCCTTTATAGTATAGAAACCAAAATTTGTATCTAAGCATCAACTGTTATATATTTATTTTACTGCTTTAAAATTAACTGCAACTTTAGTGTCCTTGCTTTAGTTTGTTATCTGTCAATGATCATAGAATTTAATTTGTCTTGTTTACAAAAACACTTCAGTAGTGGTGTAAAATTTAAGTGTAGGATATGGATCACCTGGAGCAGTAAACAAATCGACCGAATAACGTCTTAGATTGGTCTAAATAAGGTCTAATTTTCATTTTACGGAGTTATAAAACATTTTCTGACGTCTACCATATTTTTCCTGTCATCTAGAGACCATAAGAATTCCATTGACACCAAAACGATCATGATCCGTTCAGTAGTTTTGTCTCTATACCCTTAAATGCACTCTTTTATTATATAAGATTTTCTTCCGTGAAGACCGTAGTCCCATACTTAATTGATACTTATAAAATCATATTAATTCTTTTTACAAACATTTTATTCAACAAACTTTTCACTAATAAAATTGTAATTGATAACAACCTTACGGTTTTTTTTATTACAAAATCAAATGAAGTATCAAAGTACATAAATAAAATGCTATTCTTATTTAAAAGAAAACCCCTAATAGAGTTTTAAACCGATAGACCACTTTAAATGTTTTAACTCTGTATAATATTGTGTATGCATCTTTAAATGGTACAAACGGTTATGTATATATATTTTACACATTAGATTTTTTATTATATTTATACATTATTCATCCGGTTTACTTAAAAGATAAAACCATTCTTAAGTCTAAGTTTTCTATTAGATAAATATCCATGTCATATCTACCATGACCTTATTATATAAAACCATAAGTGATGATTAATCTTGGTTGAATAAATAATAATAATAAATATTGGTTGTTGGAAAGTCGTCGTTAGTTTCGAGAAAAAATATGAACTGAATTTTTTACCGAGTAAAACCCTTAAAAATTGTTATTATATTAAACTATGGGTAACTTTTTGAAAGTAGAAATAGTATATTTTATTTCAAGTACCGAAATGGCATTTTCCCGTACGCACTCAAAGTGTGAGGCGAAGCCGAGCAGAACGGGAATAATGGGAGCAAGTGCCGGAAACTCACTTTCCTTACAAGTTACGAACGATACTCTTCATCACGACGCAAGCTAGAGTATGATTATTTATATTTACATTTAGATTTTTTAATATTATAACCAGCTGATTCAAATCATAAAAATAAACTCTAAAGAAACATTAGCACGAGGAGTGGGGAAATAGATAACTGATTGAGAGCAAGGGAAAGTAAATTTAGAGCCAGGGAAAATCAGCTGATCGTTTTCCCATTATCTAAATTAGAGCTTAGGAAAGGGCTATTTTTTATATCAGCTGCCATTAAACAACTTTTATATGCAGTGATGAAAATCTATCTTGCTTAACTTTATTTGAAGTGTTTTATATACCATATGTGAACTTTAGGAGGTAACAAATCTAACTGGACCTCCGAAAAAGAACCATCCCAGAAGGATAAGAGGCAAAACATCAAACAATTCGCAGTGACGAGCCAAAAGAGAGGATATCATAACATAACCAATGTAACAAATTAGGTTAAACATAACAAAGGAACCCATATTTATGATTCACTTAGTGTCAAGTTAAGCTTGCTACATGTAATAGCCATTTTAGTGGAAATTATTGTTTAACAATACGTTTATTTGATGCAGCTGTTATTGATTCCTGAATCAGGTAAAGACATAAAGTGTACAAACTAAAAATTTAACATGATATTTAAATTTTACTCTTTGATAATAAAAACATCATTCGAATTATCTAGTAAAACGAGAGTAACCAATTTCTTGCTTGATATTAAAAAAATTACGTTATACATTTCTATTCCGAAGGAGGAATTACAGAGTACAGTACACTGTTAAGTGCCTCCCCTTTGTTTGGTTGTCTTGTTAGACAAGTTGTTAATAGCCTAAGTTGTTTCTGCTTCAAATAATTATCTTCTATGATAATACTTAGAATGTTACCTTGAGTAACATTAGTTAAGGTTTATGCACTGCTTTATAAAACTTTAAATTACAATTGGTGCAAACATGATATTTTATCCAACAATAGCGCCAAACCATGAGTACAACATTGGCTTGTGTTGTTAACTTTAATAGTTTTTGAATTTATAAAATATGTCTTTTAAATTTAAGGTTAAAAGTATTCAATATAGGTTTATATTCAAAAGTACATAAAATGCCTTTAATGCCTATTTTTAGTAACATATTTTAAAATCTTGCATTAATTGTGCCAAATATTTTAGTTTGGGTAAAACTGCAGTAAAAGATGTAAGATGTCGTAATATAAATGTTCAAATGTGTAAACTATACTGTAGTGTAATTCTTGAAGATGTTTCTATAAAAATAAAAATATATAACTTTTTAATTTATACTCTTAGTTTATTTTAGTGAAGTACCAGATTAGTAAATAAGTGGCGATTGTTGTTTTAAATGTGGATTCGTTTTCACGGGGGAGGGAAACAACCCTGAGATATTATTTATTTATTAATACCCGTATTTGTGTGAAATATATCCGCTAAAAAGGAGTTAAGAGAATATTTTTTTGAGTTTTATGTAATTCAAAAGAATGTGTTTATATATGGAAAAAGTTCAAGTTAACTAGGCCCTACTGTAATTACTTTGTTACAATTAGTTATTACTACATATTTGGTGATTATTTATTTCCATTGAATTAATTTCGATTTCAGTATACCGTATTTATGTAAAAGAAAAGTTTTGGATTTTCGTTTCTGAATTAAATTACTGGCCTGTTCTTCACCGTACAATCGTCACAGACATCTCTCATTTTAGGAAAAGTCCCCAAAAACCTGCCATTCAAATAAAATCATTTTCATAAAGATGGTCGGGTTTATGAGAAAACATTTAAATTTATATAAAAAACGGTGTATTTTGCCACAGCTGTAGATAATTGTTACCATGTCAGCTTTTCGCCATAAAAGTTACGAGTGATTAATATAATTTTTTTAGTTTTATAAATACCTATCTTATTTGTTGTAAATATTATTTTGTAATATATGTTTTGGTTGTGTATTTTAGTTTTTATTTCAGTAATATTGGAATTAATTTCCTTTTAAAAGGTTATAATTTTCATCTGATTTGATTCACAAATAAAGAAATATGTTAACAATGTTGTTAATTCTTGTAGTTGGTTTGCTATTTGAAAGAAACGATAGTCAAAATTTAGTCAGAAGATATAAGAACAGTAATCTAACTTAAAGTATGAAATATTGTTTGTCACGACTGGACTGATGGCAGCATTTTGCAGAGCCATGAAATATTACCTGCGGTCTGTTACAGACACAACAGTTGAAGCCGTTATAAAACTCGTCAGCACGATTAAACCGAACAACAACTGTAGTTAACCTTAGCGATGTGATAAAACTCGTCAGCACGATTAAACCGAACAACAACTGTAGTTAACCTTAGCGATGTGATAAAACTCGTCAGCACGATTAAACCGAACAACAACTGTAGTTAACCTTAGCGATGTGATAAAACTCGTCAGCACGATTAAACCGAACAACAACTGTAGTTAACCTTAGCGATGTGATAAAACTCGTCAGCACGATTAAACCGAACAACAACTGTAGTTAACCTTAGCGATGTGATAAAACTCGTCAGCACGATTAAACCGAACAACAACTGTAGTTAACCTTAGCGATGTGATAAAACTCGTCAGCACGATTAAACCGAACAACAACTGTAGTTAACCTTAGCGATGTGATAAAACTCGTCAGCACGATTAAACCGAACAACAACTGTAGTTAACCTTAGCGATGTGATAAAACTCGTCAGCACGATTAAACCGAACAACAACTGTAGTTAACCTTAGCGATGTGATAAAACTCGTCAGCACGATTAAACCGAACAACAAATGTAGTTAACCTTAGCGATGTGATAAAACTCGTCAGCACGATTAAACCGAACAACAACTGTAGTTAACCTTAGCGATGTGATAAAACTCGTCAGCACGATTAAACCGAACAACAACTGTAGTTAACCTTAGCGATGTGATAAAACTCTGTTGAACTTCGCTTAAAAACCTGCAGAGCTCTTTTGTAATTTTCATCTACAACCGTTGCAACAAGCATCAATAATGATGATACATAAAACACAATAAAGATGCAACACAAAACACACTTGCACTATGAAGTATTAAACGTGTAGGAATCACATTATTTAGGTCTATTATCTATACTTATTTAATACGCTAAGGGGTTTTTTTGTGTTGAGAACTCCTCCTACAATTCTCAAACGATTTTCAAGATTATGGTGTTGTTGGATAGGGCTAGGTTTGTAGTTGTTTCCGGCAAAAATTGAAGAATATCGGACTTAAAATGAAAGGCACTATTCACAAATTGTGAAGTGAGATAACTGCATCAAACAACTTCCATGGACGTTAGATACAGCTGGCCCGGAGCGACACGAGAGATGTTTTTGTGTCTGAACATCTGATACTGACAGTCGTCATAGACGACGATTAATGGTGGCCCAGTCAGTAGTGAGATGACTGCATCAAACAATGTCCGTTGGACGTCACTGATAGCCAACCTGGGGTGACAAGAGAGATGTCCATTGTATCTGGATATCTGATACTGACATTCGTCATGGACGATGATAAATGTGGGCATGTCAGTAGTGAGATAACTGCATCAAACAATGTCCGTTGGACGTCACTTACAGCCAGCCTGGGTGAGGTGACACGAGAGGTGTCCTTTGTATCTGAATAACTGATACTGACAGTCGTCATGGACGATGATAAATGTGGGCCATGTCATTAGTGAGATAACTGCATCAAACAATGTCCGTTGGACGTCACTTACAGCCAACCTGGGTGAGGTGACACGAGAAGTGTCCTTTGTGTCTGAACATCTGATACTGACAGTCATCATAGACGATGATAAATGTGGGCCATGTCATTAGTGAGATAACTGCATCAAACAATGTCCGTTGGACGTCACTTACAGCCAACCTGGGTGAGGTGACACGAGAAGTGTCCTTTGTGTCTGAACATCTGATACTGACAGTCATCATAGACGATGATAAATGTGGGCCATGTCATTAGTGAGATAACTGCATCAAACAATGTCCATGGACGTCACTTACAGCCAGCCTGGGGTAACACGAGAGTTGTAATTTGTGTCTGAACATTTGATACTGACAGTCATCATGGACGATGATAAATGTGGGCCATGTCATTAGTGAGATAACTGCATCAAACAATGTCCATGGACGTCACTTACAGCCAGCCTGGGGTAACACGAGAGTTGTAATTTGTGTCTGAACATTTGATACTGACAGTCATCATAGACGATGATAAATGTGGGCCATGTCATTAGTGAGATAACTGCATCAAACAATGTCCGTTGGACGTCACTTACAGCCAGCCTGGGTGAGGTGACACGAGAGGTGTCCTTTGTATCTGAATAACTGATACTGACAGTCGTCATGGACGATGATAAATGTGGGCCATGTCATTAGTGAGATAACTGCATCAAACAATGTCCGTTGGACGTCACTTACAGCCAGCCTGGGGTGACACGAGATATGTCCTTTGTGTCTGAACATCTGATACTGACAGTCGTTATGGACGATTATAAATGTGGGCCATGTCGTTAGTGAGATAACTGCATCAAACAATGTCCGTTGGACGTCACTTACAGCCAGCCTGGGGTGACACGAGAGCTGTCCTTTGTATCTGAATATCTGATACTGACAGTCGTTATGGACGATTATAAATGTGGGCCATGTCGTTAGTGAGATAACTGCATCAAACAATGTCCGTTGGACGTCATTTACAGCCAGCCTGGGGTGACACGAGAGCTGTCCTTTGTATCTGAATATCTGATACTGACAGTCGTTATGGACGATTATAAATGTGGGCCATGTCATTAGTGAGATAACTGCATCAAACAATGTCCGTTGGACGTCACTTACAGCCAGCCTGGGGTGACACGAGATATGTCCTTTGTGTCTGAACATCTGATACTGACAGTCGTTATGGACGATTATAAATGTGGGCCATGTCGTTAGTGAGATAACTGCATCAAACAATGTCCGTTGGACGTCACTTACAGCCAGCCTGGGGTGACACGAGAGCTGTCCTTTGTATCTGAATATCTGATACTGACAGTCATCATAGCCGATGATAAATGTGGGCATGTCAGTAGTGAGATAACTGTATCAACAATGTCCGTTGGACGTCACATACAGCCAGCCTGGGGTGACACGAGAGATGTCCTTTGTGTCTGAATATCTGATACTGACAGTCATCATAGCCGATGATAAATGTGGGCATGTCAGTAGTGAGATAACTGTATCAACAATGTCCGTTGGACGTCACTTACAGCCAGCCTGGGGTGACACGAGAGCTGTCCTTTGTATCTGAATATCTGATACTGACAGTCATCATAGCCGATGATAAATGTGGGCATGTCAGTAGTGAGATAACTGTATCAACAATGTCCGTTGGACGTCACATACAGCCAGCCTGGGGTGACACGAGAGATGTCCTTTGTGTCTGAACATCTGATACTGACAGTCATCATAGCCGATGATAAATGTGGGCATGTCAGTAGTGAGATAACTGTATCAACAATGTCCGTTGGACGTCACATACAGCCAGCCTGGGGTGACACGAGAGATGTCCTTTGTGTCTGAATATCTGATACTGACAGTCGTCATGGAGGATGATTAATGTTGGAACAATCAGAAGTGATATAAATTCTACAGACTACCTACAATTAATCATAAATTTAAATTCTGTCCTTTTTACCACAAACAAATGGGCTAAATATCTTTTTTTTGTAATGTGGCATGTCATTACGTGTAAAAATGTAAAAAACAATAAATATTTAATTTACTATGTCCATATGTGTTAGATAACGCCATGATAGAGCGACTCGTGAGGTGTTCTTTGTGTCTGTACATGTAAACTGGCAGTCGTCATGGATGGATATAATCGTGTAAACAGTCAGTAGTGAGATAACTGCATCACACTATGTCCTTGGACTTCAGATACAGCCTTGAATACATGGAGTACCTTATACAGGTTGTATTTTTTGTTTAAAATTTGCACGTTAATTAATAAACAAATAAATAAATATTACATTTCAGTTTGTTGGAAATGTCTATCATCGTTGTGGGAGGAAAATTTTAAACGAAAATTTCATCCCCTCATTAGCCCCTTCCTACACAACCCCTAACTCTAAAATTTAAAAACGAGTCCTTAATTTTATGTCATTTTTGGATTGTATACGTAATTAAAAAAATTTTATGATGTAACATTTTTCGTTAAACAGAAAACTGAGAAAAAGTGTGTAAAAATTTATAATTGAATAAATTTCCATTGGAATTGCAATTCTAAATAATAAAGGGTGTCCTGATTCCACCTTTACAAAGTTTTTAAGGTTATTAGGCACGCCAAAATAAACAAAAAATCGCATAAACATTTTGTCCTAAATGCTTTATTAAGCTGCTATCTACCATTTTGTTTTTAATACTTAAGAATTTTTATTTACGTAAGGGCTAGTTCTATTGAGTTTATACTTTGCGTGTACCTTTACCACACCAATGCTCATTTTCTGGTAAAAATAATTTTTCCCAGTGTATATTTTCAAAATGGCGGCAGTTTAAAGTTTTGAAACTCAAATACCTCAAAAATTGTAAATGTCATCAACATTTTACCAGAGACAAAAAAATTTACCAATTCAATTAATCAAACGATTATGCCAAGTTTTTTAAGATCTGAAAATAAATAATAGAGTCATTGCAATTGTTCCATTAAAATAACCTAAATTTGCATTAATCATAAAGGAAATTCAGCTTTATTTTCTGCAAAAAATCTCATTAACTTGATGTGGTAGAGGTACATGCAAAATATAAACTTAATACATCAACCCGTTACGGAAACAAACATTCTTAACAAATACACAAAATATTTCCAGGTTGTTTGGAAACACCCTGTGTAACGACTTTGTTCATTAAAATGTCTGAATTGCAAACGGTTGATTAATTTGCTAAGTATTACCTGATTGATTATTAGTACAAGTTTTAGGGTATGTGTTTTTCATAAATGAATGATACAGTTCTGCGATTTATAATAATCACAAGTAAATTTGGAAAGATTCACAAAGCCCATTGTAGTTCTCACAATACCTTATCATTCGGAGCTGTCCGTGATACAGTGACTGATGTTGGTGGTTCGCCCTATAGAGCTTAAAAGCCCTCTATATTTCACTATCAGTCGCTGATATATGCTTTGAAATAGGCCAGATCTGTTGTTGGAATTAATGTATGAATCTAACTGTTATTTTTAATATTATTCTTTCAAGTAAAAATTGTTTCTTTGTTCAAAAATGTTCACAACAAGTTTTGTCGACTTTTATTAACTTTTGTCTTAAAATATAGTTGTTGTTTTTTTGAGGTAAATTAACATTAAGAATATTTTTATAGCAAGATCTTATATTATTAACGCAGTAATATATTTTACTTTATGCGAAGCTTAAGAGTTTTTAAGCTCCATCACTAATAAGTTGGATTCAAGTTAATTACAGATTTTTTACAATATGCTTTATGAAGGCTGTCAGGATTACTAAAAAGTATATTATTGGCACCTGGTTCTGTTTCTAGCCTAAGTGGAAACTATTGATAACAAAAAAATCAACTCGAAAATATGCTGGTAGTCAGTGAACACAAAAAGTAGTACATATTTTTACTGGTGGTCATTTAACGGAAAAGGTCCCAGATGCACAATTTTTGTCATGTTCTTCCTTACTAAATTCTTTGAAATCTCTTCGAAATCTATTCGAAAACTTTCGATGGGTTTCTACTTAATCCAAACTAAAATTATTTCAGTCAAAATTAATATACTATATTTATGGTAAATTTAATTAAATAGATCATTCATATTACAGTTCATGTCGGTATTAACTTTTCCCCCCTTATAACATTAACACTTCACTATGCATTTAATGGCAAAAATATGCTACTGAAATCTTTAACTTCATGCTTATACGATCGTTTAATAATACTGTATATTTTAGAAGTAGTTGTTTCAAATAATTTAAGATTTTGTGTTTACTTAAAAAGTTGGTATGGCTAAAATATTTTACATTTAATTGAAATTGTGAGATTGAAACATTTTCGGTTAGAAAATTTTACAATTAAAAAAAAAATCAAACTTTGTTATGAAAATTTTCTGTGATTATTTTTATCATAAAAATCGGGCTATTTAATAGTTTGTTTTAAAATATAGAGTTTTTATTTCTATTTCAAAATGTAACTCCCTGAACTAAATGCAATCTTCACTCGTCAACGTTCTTAGAACTCGACGCATCAGGCTAGTGGGAACTGGGGGCTGCGTCCGGTTAAGTTCAGTTCATTGAACAGTTGAACATGAACGCTCTCGGGCAGTTCACAACTCTGTAAATTTTTGTTACCAACTAATGTAACACAAAATAGTTTTGTTCTGTATACTTGTATAATAAAGTTACAGTACGAACTTTATTATTTAAAAACTACTGTTTATATTGTGCTCATAAGATTCCTTCCCTGTTTTTCTTTTTTAATTTTTCAAAGAAATAAAACTACTTAAACATACTAAAACATTAATTAAATAGTTGTTTAAAAATTCTGTAGTTTAAACAACATTAATTTTACCATTTATGATAAACCCCATAATGGAATACAGGACGGCGCCTTTTGGAGATTGGCCACCAAGACTCAGTCGAAAATGTTAAAAAAATCATAGGTTGAAAAAAAACAAGTTATGTTTTTTTATACTTAATTTTAAGCCCTATTTATTTATTTATTTACATGATTATCTGAACTTAAGGCTAGAGAGATGAAAGCCTTAAAATTCCATTAATTACTGTATTTATTTTTAAGATATAACCATTTTTCAGATAACTTTATTGTCTAGTACTAATTATTTCGATACTTATAAATTTTATTAAATTTGGCAAGACTTTTTGAAAATATTTTGAGATATATATATATATATATATATATATATATATATATATATATATATATATATATATATAAATTAAAAATTAAAACTATTTCTTTGCAAGTATCTATATGATTATAGAAGACAGTAATTGAAAAATGTCAACCCTAAATTCCCTATATTAATAATAAATAATATATAAAAAAACGTTAACATGAATGACAGTGGTATTTTGGTAAATAATAGCACACTACATAAAAATGGAAAATTTTTACTTTATGATATTGTAAAAAAGAAAGTTTGGTATTTACAAATATCGTATTAATAAAACATTTTAGTGTTAATCTAGTTTATTTGGAAATGGATGGATCAAGATTATGTGATATCTAGAATGCTTTGGCTCAAATAGTCAACTCCATGGTCTAGGAAACTACCGGCACCAGAGATGTGGAACATTGCAAACTCAGTGCACTCTCCTAGATTGTCGTCAGCTAACTTCACTCGCGTTTCATGAGTATCTCCTGTCTTATCACTCTGCTTTGGGCTATTTTTAAATACAACTGGTAGTAATAAAAGTGAACATTTGTGAGAAGCTATAACGAACTGGAGAGAAATGTTTTTGAACCTATACCTTATTATACCTTTTCCAGTGTAGAGGTTTGCTTTCCTTTCTGTAAACACTAGTGTACATTTTGCTTGAACTCAAGTCGAATAAACAAAACAAAGCTATGAACAAGCTTGTGTTAAATTTAAGAAAACCAAGATGTACCAAAGACAATAATGTTTCAATAGTTGAAGAAATTGAATTAGAAGGAAATGAAATCCTGGGAATTTAAGTGTATACATTTAGACTACAAGCAAAGACTAAATTCAATTTTTTTAGAACAGGAAATAGATCACATTGTGGTAATGGACTAACATACTACTTAGTGCTCTTTTCCCTGTTCAATTTCATATCGTAATATTGTGTAAGTACAATACACAGGTATTATACAAAGTTATTTTTTTGTGCAAGGCTAATGAAAGGACTTAATTAGAAAACATTATAGTTTAAATGAATACAACGATTCTTTAATTTTTTCCGCACAACCATTACAAATATTGCAACCATCACCTATTATAAGTAACACCATAAAAATGTACATTATCATACCAAATACAAACCCATTGGATAACAAACTTATAACGATACAGGAGACACATTATGACACAGGCTATAGACCAACGAAATTTCGATATTTTACCAAAGTAGTGTTGTAATAAAAACACGCGATTAAAAAGTCTGCTGATTTCTTCTTAAATTTATGATTTATTTATTTAATGAGATCTAATTTGGCTGAGAACGACGATCAGGTCAAGCTACATTTGTTGTGACTGAATGTTGGACGGGTAAACGAATCGTCTGTATTGTAGTTGGTCGCATATACAGTGTGATTGAAAAATCCCGGAACGGTGAAATGTATTTTTTACCATTATAGATAAAGTTATACGTAACAAAGGCCAAAGAAGTTTTAATTCAAACACCCTCTAGGGAATTTCCCCCTTGGAAGACTTACAGAAATCTGCTGTGGTCTTTGTCAAAACATACGTCAAAAAATATCTTAAACGTCTTTGCATTTGGAGTAATAATCCACAAGCACAACATTAAAAGGTTGAGTGTAAAGAAAATTATTGCATTTTAAATTTTTACCCTTATGATTTTAATGGAAACTTTGTTTGCATGCCATTTCCGATTCGGTCATCCATTTGGAGTCTAGTTCATGGCATTTTACTCTGCTAAGAGACAATGCCGTCTCTTACCTCAATGTGTCAATGTTTTTTACCTTTAATTTGATACAAAATTTGACCTATGCTGCTATTAAAGAATTTTGTCTGACTCCTCGTGGTCCGTCCCCCTTAAGGAATAAAAAAGTGATAAAAGCTTAAAAGAGTAGACATTTTTGGCTTTTATTGATATGCCAAGTCTCATTACTTGATCTATAATGGTAAAAAATATATTTCACCGTTCCGGGACTTTTAAACTACACTAGGATAAAAAACAAATTAAAAAACATATAAGTATTCTATAATTGTACTTGACTTTTAACTGCTTGTGAGATATTTATAGTCCTGGACAGGTTTATTGGCGGGTGGCCGATCAGCTGTTACAACCTGTTTCCTTTGTAAACTGTTTCTAGAAGGTAACAGTAGCTGCTTCAACCAGAATAAAAAAGTAACAGTTACAAACATATTATTGAATTTTAATGTCAGCTGCTACGTATGAAAATATAACCTTCTTTCCAACGTGCGTTAAACCATTAAAATTTTGTTCATACCTCTTTACAAGCAATATCTTTTAAAGTTATAGTTTATCAAAACATTTAACTTTACAATTGACTTTACATAATAATAACGTATTTTACTAACGTACATACTAAATATAACGTATTTTAGTTAGTTCATCTTTAATTTTGCACCTTACGTACACATCATGAGTAGATGAAAGAGGAAGACACCGCATGTAGGCTCGACGAGGAAGTGTGAACATGAATCATAATTTTCTCTTCTATTTACACTTTGCCTACGAATAATATCTATGATATTTATAGAAGAGCTACTAATAATTACACTGACGAGAAATATACTGTTTTAGAAAACCAGAGTTGAGTTTGGATAGTGATTTGGAGAAACGTTTTTACAGTGATACAATGTAAATCCTTAGTGTATCTTCTTCACGCCACACACTTAAACTATGTATAGGATGTTCGTGTTTTTGTTGTGGTCTAATGTTGTCAGTTTTAGTAAAAAATTTCAATTTCAATTGTTTTATATGTTAGGTTATAGGTTTTAGGTTAGGATATTTTTTAGGTTTTGTTACCGGTACCTTCATTTATACAACTTATAATACGTTTCCTCACGATTTTACGTTTCCTATAGCCTACATTAATGTTTTTCTTAACCGTTTGTTTGCGGTAGGTTCATTCGATAAACAAGAAATAATTTATCAAATTAATCGAACATGAGGCAAAAATATGTTAAAGAAAATAACGGTAAAAGTATATAGTTACAAACAGTAACATTATGATTCCAATAAAAACAGTTATTGTTACCTTCTGGAAACAGTTTACTAAGGTAATAGGTTGCAACAGCTGGTCACCCATCCGCCAATAAGCCTGTCCACGACTTTAGACAACTGCCTTTTTCGTACATATAGGAATCGTATTTAATCGTATTTATTTAATCATAACTAATCGTATGAGAGCCTCCATAATAAGATCGTTGCATAAATTTCTGTTACGCTTAAGTATTGATATTTGCTCTATGTACATAATAACAGTCAATAGTAGAAAAATTCAAACTATTTTGTGATTCTTAAAATGTTTGCTAAGAGATTTTGTAAGCTAAGGGGATGGATGAGAGGATAAAGAAATAACGTAATAAATTTAAGTTTGATAGTAAAATATTGAAGATTTTAGTGCAAAGTCCCAATTAAAGTGTTGAATTAATTAAAGTTATGACATTAACACGTAAAATTCTTATTTAAAGTAGGATATTGTTTGTATGTTGGGCTTCCAAAAGTTTTTAAAGACAACATATTTAATTTAGTACGGTACATAAAACTCTTATAAACATTGAAGGAGGAAGACTTTCAGAGTTTCAACAAGATTAATGTTTTCAGGTGTTTCTCTAAAATATCGTAAAGTGCTATGAGTAATGGAGGTTTGAAATTATGGGCTTATGTATCAAATGTACGTGCTTGGCCTATATCACATTGTGGACGTGCTGTATTTTATTGTTGCTATTTATTTTCAAACTTCTCAACCCAGAATACATTTATTGTTGTCTTTTTGGATTTTTTCCCTCTTAGATTACGATAAATGTCTACAAATCTAAATGTTGTACCTTAAAATATTAAGGTAAAATAATAGTAATCTTTGGCATGAAAGCAAATAATTGATCCCTACATTTACTTGAAGATATAAAACAATTTCAATTATAAAACATTTTCAGATAATATGTTAAGTAAAAATATATCAGTATTACTCCTTCAGTCACTTTAATTAAAAGCTACAAACTCAACAGGTATAAAAGTAACATTATTTGAGTTTTAAAGACGACATCATAATTGATTTTTTTTTCTAAAACTTAATATAATAATGTCAAAGGATTGCAAAACATATAACATTTTTAAAAGTTAGTCTAATATAAAGTCGAATCTATTTAAAATATTAAATGTAACAGGATCGTAACTAAATTTTAATATCTATATCTTCTATTACTTTTCAACCATCTTAAATCATTAATTAAACGTGAATCATATATTTTTTGGTGTTATAGTTATTTAAAATTAGGAAAAGTCAATTTGATTATGGATTACTCAGGCAAATGACAATTGTTAACATGTTTAATTTATAGGTTACATTTGATTGCATATATGTAATGTATTTTAATTATAACTAAATATAATCTATACTTAGTTTAGTACCATTAAACAATGTAATAAATACTTCTTATTTTCGGATATTTCTTCGATTATTGTATTGGAGTTTAATTTGACAAATATTTCGTAAAATATAAACTATAAAATAAAAACCATGTAATTTTGATACTTTACTCAAGTTAAATTGAAACTTAAAAAAATACCGTGATTATGTTTATTAAACTTCAGTCTTGGAAAAGTTACTTTAAAGAGGTTGTTGAAAGTTGGCAGATGCTTTGGAGTGATCATTATTTGAAATGTAGTTTATATTAATTATCATTCTTGAGATTTTCTACTCTGGTTAAGATTAAATTAAATATTTTATAACATGTTATTTCAATTATATAATATATAGCAATATATCATACAGTATTTAAATTTTACGTGTACATGGTAATCCTTAATTTTACTCTTTACCATTAACTTAAACATTAAACTCTGTTAGTTCACCATTGAAAGTTTTTCTTCAAAGAATTTACTTTTACCATTCAACCCAAATAAATGCATACAAGATACATTTTATAGTGTGTGAGTATAAACAAATTCTAGAGAGTTTAAAACCAATATGATTACTGTAATAAAATAGTAGAAATAAAATATGGTGAGTTATTAAATCCAATACTGTTATACATATCCAATAAAAAGATTGCAGAGGTAGATAATATGAAAACAGATAATTTGATAAAGAGGACAGAGAAATAACCAAACGTACTGGGGGAAAAGTATAACTACAAAAGATATTGATTAAAAAATGAACCAAACCTATAAAAATACTCTCTTTGGCCTTTTGTTATTGAAGAATAATAGCGATACGTAAGTTCATAATTTACTTTATAAAGAATAATCGAGAACACTAAAAAGTCCATTAAAAATCCAGGTTATTTTTCGCAGATTTCTTATATGCAATGAACCATCAATAATTCATTTAAAACTGGGGCGTAGTTCTAGACTGCCAGTTCATGAATAGGCATATCGAAGTTGGTATTCATCGCGAGCTGGTCAAATGAACACCGATATGCAAATTGGTCACGGTATAGGCTTATCTTTTATCTTCTATGTACATTGTACATTGTTTTGAAAGGAACGTCCGATTTTGATGAAATTTTGGTATGGAGGTGTCCATACGAAGACCAGATCTATTCTCAAGAGTTAGGGAATCACAATAATCAGATTATGGTAACGGGGTTTCATGGGGTTTTAAAAGGGACAAAGGTGGGCTTTTGGCATTTCTTACCTCAATTTATAAAATTCATAAATTTCAACTGAAACCGTTTAAAAGAGCTTGAAAAAAGTATGTATTTTGAAATTTTAAACCTAGTGTAACTGGTTACGGAGAAAATTCAAAAATGTGTTTCCAATGTTTATTTATGGGAAATCGATAAAAAACTTATATTCGCCTATTTATCGACATAACTAGATAAATTTGGTGTGTACATTACCTAGATAGGGTTTAACTTATACTAGCTTACAAACCCCATATGGCACAAACCTAAATAATCACCCCATGGGGTTTATGGGAAAATAAGTGCCAGATCTTGGTACAATTTTGTGTTTAGCTTAATCATTTATTGATTAGCCTTCATTTTCTAACAGCAGCCCATGGCAGCAAACCTACATACTCGATTCTATGGTGTTTTCATAGGGAAAGCATGAACATACAATAGAAATTCGCTTAGTACGCATGTCTGCTGCGTACTAGAGTATTTTAATATATTATAGTATTACCAGTGAAAAATGTCATAACTACCACCTAATTCTAATTAAATGTAAAAGTAACTCATACTATTCCGATTTATTAAAAATGGTATGACAATTTTGAAATCAAAGGCTGTTTTAGTTGTAAACCGCAAGATATAGGAAAATGTTTCAACAACTTAAGAATGTTTTACAAAAAAAAAAGAAATTGTAAATACATTTTTTTAATTGTTTTCATGTTTATGTGATGAAATATGATATTATTACTTTATTATATTATTATCACTGATATTATTGGTTAAATATTAGTTTTAGATAGCAATATGAAGTCCAAACTCTTATTTTTTCTCTTATCATAGTGACATAGTAAAATTATTGTCAATGGTAAAATAAGAGCATAGAACGCATAAAATCCTTAGCAACATACGTGCGTGCTTAATGGTCTTCAATGTGAATTTGGTACCTTACATGATCACCTCTTAGGCTGACCTTAGTATTAGAGGCTTGTTGAACATTGTTGTGAAAGGTGACTGGTTACAGAATGAACATCGTCTATTTTAAACTATATTTTAATAGATATCTCTAAATTGTGTTTTCCTTTTATTTTAGAAATATCATAAGTATGATAAGTTATTCACAGGGGCTTTGTTTTTGAACATTTTTTGTTTCACTCGGTGAACCAAGTTAGTGCGTCCATTCGTAGTAAAAATGGTAATGTGTGTTTTGTGTTAGTGAACTGTATCTATGTGAAATATTATTGATAAATGACTCCTCATTGACTGGATTTGTAGCTGATATTTCTTCTTCTGATATGACACAATGATGTTGAAACCTTGGTAGCTGATCACGTTGCTGTTATGGTTAAGGACTAAAAGGTACATAAACCACTTAAATTTATTTTATCAGATTTAATGAGATTATAATAGCGTTTCAAGCTTAATGTATGAAAACATACATTGTATTGATATAGAAATTTATATCTTAAATGAGTTTCATATTTCTCACTATTTATTTTTCTTCTATCATTGAACATTATGAATGAAAAAATACATTTTCAAGGGATACAAGTCCTAATAAATGTTAAATGATATATATGCTGATAAATGTGAAAATAAACATTCATGTAAATGAACTTACTAAACTGAAAGTGTATTAACTGTTAACTTAACACAATGACGAGTATGAAGCAGACAGTAACCTTCCCATACATGGGGTCCCTGCCATTCGTCAAGCTTTACACCTGAGTTTATCTGGATCTGCGGAAATTGGATTGGCTAATCCTCTGTGATTGTCGGATCATTCTGTCCCACTCTCTTCTGTTGAGTTTAATGTTTGCAGCATATTACGTCATTTTCATCAATTTGTATTACATTCATTTAATACTGCAAAGAATATTCTGTAAAATAAGTTTTATACCACCATGTAAATAATTGTTTAATACCTGAATAGATCGCCTTGGACTGAAAAAGGTCTTTGGATAATTTAAGATTGGGTTTCGAGTAAATAAAAATATCATAAAACTACTCTACAGCTGTTTTTAGCTCACATGTTTTCCAAACGATTACATACAGCCCTACATAATCACTACTTTATTGTTAATATTTAGGTGTTTTGTGTTTACTATTATTTACGTTTTTGGCCCTTGATAATTTTTAAGGTAAGTGTTTTATAATGAAATTGAAATAATACTAAACAGAAGAAAGATAACTTTAAATCAAATAATTTACACTAAAATTTATTTTAAATTATTTTATTTTTTAGCAGTCGCGTTTATAGTTAATTTTTAAAGATTTACATAGAAAGAATAATATTAGGTAAAAGGCTGTTTCCCATGGGTTTTAAAGTAAAGATATCTGAGATTTAATAAAATAATAAAAATTTAGTAAAACTAATGTTTCGTTATGATTATTCGCTGTTTATGCTGGGTCTTTGGTAATGTGGACCTATTACTTAAAAATAATAATAATAACAAAGGGAGTTTCTCCTGGGAGTCTTACCAAGGTCGGAACAACTTTTTGATAGATGACTCAAAGTATGGATGTGGATGGTGGTATGGTCCACTCCCTCGGAAGGAGTGGATTGTACTCCATTAATTGTTTTTTGAGAAATGTTGCTGATTTTTTTATTTCAGATGCATTTCGATTTTTGAAAACTTAAGTAAACATTAAGATATTTTAAAAGAAAGCATTCTATAAGCATTCTATTAACTTGCACATTGAATGTATATTTACATGTATTACACCTTTCAATGCCATATTATTAATGTCTAGTATTTTTGTATGTTAGTGGGTCAAGAAAATTAGTATTCAAGACAAACGTCAAGTCAAATAGATGTCTCGGACTAGACTAATGATTATTCATATCTAACCTGAATACTAGAGCATCGTCTGGGGAAACCATGTCGAGCCAGTGATGTTTGAAGAAAATTATACATAATTTAAAGTAACAAAATAATTTCATTAGACAATAATTTTTAATAAAATAATTTTGTAATAAAATAATTTTTAAGTAAAAAAATAAGTTAGATAGCTGGGTAGCTGAGTGGTTATAGTGCTCGCCTTTGAATCCAAAGGTTGCCGGAATCCTGAGAAAAGTTAGAAGCTTTTTAAAGGTTCAATTCCGGACCCAGTTGCCATTTGTCATTTTGCAACTTATTAAATAAAGTATGCTTTCTAACAACTGGTCGATGTTAGATAGTAACAAGACTGGGGTTTGGGCCGTTCCCCGTCAAAACGTTAAAAAATGCCACTGGCGTAGATAGACACAAAAAACAGAAAACTTAATCTGAAGATACATGAAAAATTCCAGTAAAATAAGTAAAGTTGAAATTTAGCTAACATTAGGCCTAAAGTAGACAAACGTTTATTGAAATTCTTAAGACAGAATTACACCCTATTTGGTGTTGCATTTGAAATATATTTAGTGGAATATTTTATTCATCCTTCAAGCTAACTGAGAAATTATTTAGAATTAACTTATTATTGCCAATTTAGAATATTTTATGTTGTAAAATAAGGAAATTTTATCCAAGGTTTCATAAACTTCTCCCAAAAGCTTCTTTTTGGTGTAAATTTGTTAAGTGTTAAGTGTATAGTTATTCCATAACTTTTTTGATATAAATATTACAGTTTTTGTTTCATTCTTCAATTCAAAACATTTTAGTCAATAAACTTGGAATTTTGAAGCTAATTAAATCAAACGAAAGAGAGACTACACTTTGAGTTGTTATCATTCCCGATTTGTGTCAGATATATAATTTTTTACGTATAAAGAGCATCTTAAATGGGTGGTTTGGTGGATTTTTCTGAGTATTTTCAGAGATTATTCATTCTTTAACAAAATTATTTCTCCTTTAAAATATTCATTTTAAACGTGAACTACTAAGTTAAAAGTAGAAATAAATTTATGGTCAAGTTTCATTTAAAAAGTATAAGCCACAAATTTTTCAATATATAGGATTATAAAAAACTTTTTAAACTTTACGTTTTCCATGTACGTTACAGAGAAATAGACCAAAATCTCTCAACTACACAAATATATGTATGAAAAGTGTTAAACACTAAACACATGATGGTTAAAATTAGTAAAATAAACATAGTTAATATTACTTTAGTTAATACTGGTTAAGTCCACACTAATTGCAATTAAATAAAAGTTTTTAGGGGTAACGTATTTTTATACCCAATCATCTTAAATAATTTAAAATAGAAATTAGATCACAAATTTCAAATGTGAGGAAAAGAATTAATTCACAGAATCTTTACCTGAAATCAATCATTTGAATACTGGGAATCAGTTTGTCTTTGTAAGATTATTATTAACATTAAAAACAATAATTTTTAATATATATCAATTATAAACTGAATTTGGTCATAATGTTGATTTTTTGGACTAAAAGTATTTGAAAAACTGGTTCAATGTAAACAAGTTAGAAATATATTTTATTTTTAGTCGAGACACACGATAAAGTTTAAAATACTAAAGTTATCAAATTTTAATTCATTATGGTTCTTAGACTGTAACTACGAGGATGTCCTATCAATGAACTCTGAACACCCTTTGACTAAAGAGTTCTTTGAGGGCAACCATTGTCGAAACTGAACTGTTTTGAACCACAAGTCACTGAAACGTCTGCAAAGTTTGGCACAACTTGTATAATATGACCACCGCTATCAAAGGAACTGTTGCTCAAAATGGTTTTGAGTACAACAGTTGTACAACACTTCCTCAAACTTATGCAATCAATATAACTGTGATTAAATAAAATGAATTTAAAAAAACAATTGATGATAGGAGAATCTGGTTAAAGGAATACTGATTCATAATTATCCATAATCTTTCGTAAATGTGATATAAAATGGGTAGTGGATTTGTTAACGAAACCAATCCAGTATCTGTTTACAAAACCACACAAACTATCTACCAATTATCATAAGTAAAATTTCATTTAGTAACATTCTCATCATGATACATTGTGTTCCACACTTCACTTTTAATATATGAAAGTGACATTTGTTTTAATAACAGGGTTTAACACAAGCTATTCTAGTATTTTTTAAAATTTTTTCCCTATCTAAATTATTGGTTCTATTTCTGTGATAATGCTAATGGTGGGTGACTGAAGATTATAAAAATTATTATCATAAATAATGAAAAGGTAATTAATATAAAATTTAAAAATCAATATAATATAAATATTGTTATGTAAATTTTATACTTATTTCTATATAGCTAGATTCATTCAATTGCTAAATAATACCAATATACTCATATGAAAATATACCATATATTACAGTTTATAGCTTTTTACTCATCACTAGAGCATCAACCTTCATACTAACAAATATATTAACTGAATTTTTTTAGAGGTGTTAAGAAAGTTATACTAAAATTAAATCCAACTATCCATTATTGTTATTATTATTATTATTTTAAATGGTTTTTTCTTGCATACTATGGAGTATGGGGAAAGATTTCAATGAATATTTAAACAAAGATGAAGATTTCCATCGGTTATAAAACTCTAATCTACCGTCCAAAGTTACTATACTTACGTATATAATAGGTCCAAGAGCTCAAGTGACTTTGAGGGGTTTGGACCACTTGCCCTAAAAGCGTTTAGAAAAAATCACTTTAAAGAAATATGTTCTCATTCAGGTGGTTGTTATTGTGAATTAAAATTTCACATTAGTGTTGATTTGTAATTTTCCATTGTATTCCTACATGGAACACACAACCGCGATGAAGGTAGAACGTGACTATTTTGCAGGACGGTGTTCATTTGGTCCGTCGACGATGAATACCAACTCCGATATGCGTATTCATGAACTGGCTGTCCAAAACTCGGTCCCCTGTTTTAGAGGTCCAGCATGGAATTATTGATTTTGTAAACCATATTTTAAATAAATTTCCCATAATTCACAAGGTCTATATATTAAAAACATACTAGAACATGTTAAAAAAACTCTCTAAACCTATGTTTTTGAGAGGAAAATCTTTTAAAATAAAAACCCTTTTTAAATAAAAATTTTAAATATTTTATTTCAACCACATTTCACTTCTGTACGGAAAGTTGTTTACCACACTAGTAGTGGCAAATTGTTGGTTTTGGCCTCTGAATGGCGTCAAGCGGCACCGTTACAGAAGTTGACGACACACAACCGGTGATTAGTTACCGACAATTACGTCATTTTTACGTCATCAATTACGTTATTGAGGTCAAGGTCATCTAAAAATGTAAAATGTTTCAGTAATTTTGAAGTTTTTAAACTTTTGGCCTTTTCCATTTTTTTCTAATTTGTGAGCAAAACATTAAAAACTGTAAAATTGCCACAAATAAATAGTTTATATTGTAAAATAATGACCTTCATTTGCATAATGTTTGCAATAAGATTTTAAATCAATTGAAAAAAACAATTTTTTCCACCTCCAATAATATTAATTGATAAAAATTTTGATTTTATGTGATCACCTATTAAAGTAAATAAAATATTGTATGTTTCATTGTTTTAATGGACAAAATTAATTTATATTTATATTAAACCCTTTTCAAACCAGGAAGTTCCATATAAGTTTCAGAATGAAAAAGGTTAGTTAACAGAATAGAAAAATTGATTAGCAGTGAATAAACAGAATTTATTTTTTATACACTAACTAATTGAAAGACATCAGTAGGAATAAATATGAGGTATAATCTCTAAATTGATTTAAGAGTCAAAATAAAGGAAAAGTAACACGTTAAATATATGTATTTATATTACATCGTTTTTTCGTTTGTATATCATTGGATTTCTATAAATACGTTTTAAGGCTTATCTGTACTTCAAATAATGACCAGTCCAGAGTGTCTGTTAACTTTTAACAATCTATTAATAATAAACTGTTAAATTGAAGTATTTTAAGGGAAATATTCTATTTATCTCAAGTGTTAGTTTAGCTATAGAACAATTTTAAGGTATCTAATTGTAATTAAAAAGTATTATTTTATAATATTATTGTTAGTCACTTATTACTATTATTTTCTTCAAGTAATATATTTTGTTTTCACAGTGGTTACTCTTTATTAAATTTATTAAATTACTTTACCTACTATTATTTGTAGTGGTATAAATCACAGAGAATGTTTTAAAAATACACTTCCTACTCTATCATGTTGGTAATATTAGTGATTCTGATATAGATTCTTAAGTGAAATAAAAAAGCAGACGAAAAGGAGTTTTTATAACATTTTAGATCATAAAAGTCTTTCTGGTTATAAATTTTTGTGTGGGTATGCATTGTATTCCTTTTATAGTGATTACATCACAAAAGTGTAAACAAAAACAACTAAAAGCATAAATACTTATTAATCGTTTATATTCCAAATATAAATAGCAAAAATACAAATTATCCTGTTTAAAATATCTCACAGTATGCAGTTTTAGGCATAATCTATAGCAAAAGTAAAAAGAATAAAATAATTATCTTTTCATCATAAAAATGAATTTATGCGATGTGATCAGAAATCAACTTAAATATCGTACATATTCAAATAGTTTCTATTTTATTCACTATTTTTACACATCAAACAAAAACACGTTTGCAACGATATTCAGTTACATCATTAATGACTGTAACCTAGATTTGAATGTTATCTTTGGTATGAGCACAGGGGTTTTGTATGTTTTATGACAATAAATGAAAGTTTATTTCAGTTGTTTTTATATTTTGTAAGATAATACTTTTTATGAAAGTAAATTTATATTTTGCAATGGGAAAAACATATTAATTTTCCAGGATGGAAAGTTCAGGATCAATTTAACTATCAGATATTTTATGTGGTATACAATAAGCAACCAAACAGCAGTACAAGTTGTAACTAAACTTACATTTCAAATGAACTACTAATGATAAAAAAATTAAACAATACTTTGAAGCATTAAGATCTATGAACATTGTTTACATCTTTATATATTCAACTACTCAACAGAAACAAAACAAAATAAATCACAATGACCGAAGGTTTTTTTTTCAAAGTAGCAACTAACAATATACCGGGTGTCCATAAAGTCTTGACATCAAGACTTAAAGTCGGGACACCATTTACGCACATATTAAATTTCTTGTTTTTTTTCTCTTATTAATTTGTTAACACCTAAACTCAGCTGATTGACAACGATGCAGTTTACTATTCATGCACTACAAAAACATATCGTAGTGGCCCGACTAAATTGCCTACTTGTTTACAACGCTTGATCTCTTTGGATTTCTTTATGTCCTCTGATTTGTCGACGATTTGGTTTATTCTTCCCCAGTTCCTAATCTAAAAACTTTAAAAGGCAAAATAATAAATACAGTGACCTTCGTTTTTTTATAAAATGCTATCTGAAACAGAACACGGTTGTTAAAAAAAAACTAACTAAAAAGTTGCCTTGAAGATTTACAGGCTACCTAAGGGGCACATTGAAGTGTATGAAGTTTGTGCATGGCTGTAAAAAAAACTGAAGAAGTAAATTTTTTAAACTAGAAATTATACTTTATTTTACCGCGCATATTTTCCATATTATTCGGTTTCTTCATCAGATTAAGAAGATGGACACCCGGTATTTGATCTGGAATATTTTTAGATAAAATATTTCTCACTATTTTACAACATAAAAATGGTTTGAATTAAAAATATTTTAATGAAAAATAAGTTTATTTAATATTTAGTTGGTGCCATTTGCAAAAATAAATTATAAAACTTATTACATAATCTATTTAAAACAGCTGGAGGAATAAGTTTTAAACTGTGCATGTGTAATTAACTTTTAAGTCTAGCTTAGGTATAAACTGAAACAAGATCATGTTTGAACTAAAGTGGTTCAAACTGATCTAAGTTTAAAAACATAATATTTTATCCTACATTTATGAGAGCTAAAGGTTTAAATTGAAGTTTTAAAAAATCCGATTGTTGTAAGCAGACGTGTTTAAAATTTGGAAATTGTGTCCAGTAATATTCGTTATTTTCGAACCCTGTTGCACATGAGCGTCGATAAAAATATGTATTATACCAATCACAAAATGTCGAATATTTACTGCCTACTTGAAAATATACACTTATTTATATGTGATATCTTATAAGAAAACTAAAATAAACCCGTTAGTGTGAAGGGTTGACTTCGGGATATTTATGACTCTCTTAAACAATCGGCACAGATGATATTTATAGCCTGTCACCGGCGATTCCGGAAGCTAAGGGGCTTACTCACCTTACATCCGGTACATGATACGTCTTACAAAAATTACCCCATCCAATTGTTGTAGCTACTCAGAGTTTATCCGCTATACTCATTCTGTGTTGGTTAAATAGACGAGTCCAGCCAATTCCCGTTAGAACATAAACACACTTTACCACTATTATACAAATTATCTTTTTTGAATTTATAAATAACTAGCATTTTCCCGCAGCTTCACCCGCGATACTCACTGTAAGGATTAGCTCGTTCGCTACGCTCACTCGCCGTTACGATCACCCACCATCAGGTTTAGCTTGTTCACTACGCTCACTGGCGATCATGCTTACCCGCCATAAAGTTGAGCTTAGCATCTATTTTGTTTCTTAGCAACCAATAAAAAAATTATTATTTTTTTTTTTTTACAATAAATTTGTTACTCTTAGTAAAAAATAATTCTTTTAAAATAAAAAGTATCCTATGTTACTTTTAGTACCTCCTAGAATATGTGTACAAAGTTTCATGATGATTCGTCCAGTAGTTTTTGCGTGAAAGCGTAACAAACATCAACGCTTTCCCATTTATAATATTAAGTAGGATAAGTAGATAACAATGCGTTTAGCAATACTGTGTGATAAAAGTAACCTACATGTAATAAAGTATTGTACAATGGTCTATTTCGCGTTTAATACTTTGAGAATGGCTCGACTATAAATATTGCAAAATTATTTTAACCTTTAAATTGGAAGTGTTAAAGAAGTATTATGTAAATCATGCGAGGAATCTGCAAAAAATAAAATTTTACATTTTAATATTTAATTTCAAATAATTAGACCAATCATTTTTTTCAATTAATACCTTAACAACTTATTTAGTTAGATTTCCCTCTCCCATGCTTTGATGACAGTTAAGTTGTAACTAGGCCTGCTCGAAGAAACTGATTTATATTCTTTATCACCATTAGCAAAATCCACGTAATTGAGTTAACAAAATAGAAATGCGAAACGATTTTGTTGCTTCAAACTCCCAATAACACAGCCCATAAGTATAATGTGTTTCATTCAGAGAAGTTTGGAAAAATAGCCACAATAAAATGCAGCACGTACTCAATGTGATATAGGCCAAGCACGTACAGATGATGCACAAGGTCATAATTTCAAACCTCCATTACTCATAACACTTTGCGATATTTTAGAGAAACACCTGAAACTATTAATCTTGTTAAACTCTGCAAAAATCCTTCCCCAGTGGATATTGTTGAGTGTTACGTTTATTATGTGGCATTACAGTAAAAATATATACCATCAAAAATTGCAAAACATATTTTTGTAAGTTTTCGTGTCAGTTTAGGCCAAAGGCGGATCTTTACTTTTTATTGCAAAGTAAAGGCAAACTATTGGGGTTATTTGCTATAATTTTTAATCTGATTTAAATGCAATAAATCACAGACGGATGAGAAACAGCGATGGAATAATGGATCGTTCTAGTAGGAATTCAACTTGTGAATTCCATGCTATAAACCAAGGCCGTTAAATATTTTGATATCTATTCTGTTTCATAAATGTTTATTAATTTATTACTATGTAATTTTCTAACAGTCCTGCCACTAATTTTAATTTTAATATTGTCATTCAAACTAAAAGACTATTCTACAACTTTTACACAATAATAATTTATATAGAAAAAATATTTTTATGAAGGGACAACTTTTACAGCATAATATTTTACATAAAACAAAGAAGATTTTTATGAAGGGAAATTTGTTTTAGATAATTAAGTGTTACAAGATATTATTGCAGCAAAATGTAATGATGAAATGTAGATCGAGTCCGGTTAATCTAGGGGAGTGCTCCGAGTTTGCATTGTTCCATATCTCTGATGTCGGTAGTTTCCTGTACCGTGGTGCTCAATATTTGGGCCAAAGCATTCTGAGTATTTTATGATTTCCTGATCAGTATGCTTTCAAGTAACATGCAGTAAATAAAAATGAAAGTAGAAATACTAAAATTAGTAGAATCGTTGATAATAACCGGCAGGAATGTTTTTATGAGACTACATAAAATAATACCTTGTTCTTTTATTAATACAGTTGTAAACTACTAAAATACCAGTTGATATTTACTATGTAAAAAAATTCTTTCACTGGAATATAATACAGTTTCCATTTTCTATAAATAATTAATTAAAACATGAGTCCAGCACGTAAACGAAAACCATAACATAATACTTGGTATCTTATCACCTCGAAATTATTCATAGTCCCTTATACATGGTCAGGTTGTTGTTAATAAAATGTGTGCACATCCTGCATTTTTAAAGTGCCAAAATAATCAAATTTGAAAATATCTGAAAGTACGAAAAATGTTGAGGTGATAAAATACAGCAATATATTATCAGGGTACTTGCTGAATTTATTTTGGTTGAAATTACTTTTTTGGCCTTAAAAGTGAGTGTAATTAAAAAATTAAAAAAAAATAAATGTCCTTTAAAAACCTCGCCAAATAATAAATAGGCCTCTAATTACTATAAAAAATTACACAATACACACAGTTTTACACAATAGTATTCTTTTGTAGTGTTTGAAAACATGTTCATCTGTAACTACATTTGAATAATAGCTTAGACTTTACATTGTTTTAGAAAATATTCCAAGTAAAACAATAATAGCACAAATTGAACCCTTATTGCCTAAAGAATGATGCAAATATTTACTGTTAATATTATGCCAAAATGTAGATCAGGTTGATGAAAATAAGAATTAAACAAAGAAAATGAATGGAAAGAGAGAAAATAAGTCTTACAGCAATGCAGGGCCTACACGGTTTTAAATTTCATATAGAGCAGAGAAAGAATATAATTAACGTTGCTTTATCATGTTTTCTTTATAATTAATTTAAAACCACAATTTTAAAACATTAAGATAACAAATTACTCTTTTACAGAATATGTGGTTCGTAAACTTTCGGTTTAAGAACTAAAAGCATAAATTTTTGGTTTTAAGTTCTTGAAAACCCTTATATGAATTACTGTCAATATATATTTTTTATATTTGTTGTAAAACTATTTACACCAAAGTTGCTAATGTTGAGTACTAATTTTAAGCAAAGCTATGCCCTTACACTTAGAGTCATCTACAAATTTATTACATAAGAGTAAATCTCAAGATCAACCATAAATGTCGGATGTTGATGATTACATTGAATATTAATCAACTTTTCTTCATCAAGGTTTTGGCATTAACCGGTCACCCGTTGGTTGTAATAAGAAAATAAACAATATCCAACCATACCATTTATTTTTATTGTTTATTAATTTTCATTGAAGAAATTTTTTATTTGAGTTACTTTTAAACTGTACAATCTAATAAAACGTATGAATAAGAAATTCCCACTGTGTCATTGTTCACAATTAAATAATATATCAATTGCCTTTAGAAATGAAAAAAAAAACTCACCATGAACTATAACAATAATAAAATTAATATAAAATCCTTTAAAAATAGTTGTTTACTTAATGCATAAATTATTTGCTAAAGAATAAATTTTTTAAGCTGTAATAAATTATTTATGTAATTTGGATTTATCATAACTCATAAATCATAAAACATAATTTTACTATAAATTCTAATGCAAATGATAAAGTAAGAAGCTGCCAGCGCCCATACGGTGGCTTATCAGTTGGTGGCTTATAACAATCAGCTTCCCCTGATAACGTGAAGGATCATACTAAACAGCTACAGTCAGATTAGACATTATTAGTTACAATACGTATTATTTCCTATCCAAATTGTTATCAATCTTTTTTCTGTTTTCAGAGTTTTAAATGTACTTTACTTACAATACATCACAGAGAAGTAATACTCTGTGAATACAGTTAGTAACACAAAATACTTAAAGTTTTACCTTAGTTTTTTTTTTTTTTTTTAATGAAATAAAATTTAAATTGCTCTATAATTAAGGAAGTTATTATTTACTTGGCTGATTAATCAAATAAATAAATTATCATGCCATGGTTATGAGTATTTTAATTTTTTAATTTAGTTCCGTTGTTTGTTTTTTTAAATAAAAATACAAAACAATAAATATATAAAAATAATAATAACATTATAAAAATAATAAATATTGGGTCTTTTTCACAAGTTGGCCTCCACTATTGAAATCACCTAAAACCGAAATGTGTTAGGTTAATACACAATACGTTTCTTTTATTAAGAGGACAATAAATAAACGGAAAACATGTAGATTATGATACAGAATTCCATTCAATGTATTAATGCCTTGTATAATCAACCGTGAACATGTAAGTTACCCAATGTAGTCGGTTGATGATTTCTACGAAGAAGAACTTCTCTGTCCCTACTACACTGGTTTGGTTAAGTTTTAAAGGTTAGATTTTAGAATAGTTGTAGAGTAATAGACATCATAATTTTATCGTAAAACAAAATGACCGATGTCTCGAAAATCTGGTAACAGTTTCAACAAAAACTCCACAATGACGCGTAGATCCGGCCAGAACAGGTAACAGAGGGAGACGTGATATAAGATAACGGCTGATAAGATAAGACCGCACCACTGAACTAATATTCCATATGTGCAATGTGGATGTTTTTCCACTGGGCCATGACTTGCTCTTTACTGTTAACCCTTTTTATAAATATAAAACAAAACGTGTGACCATAAGTGGGATATACCGTGAATGAAAAATTTTAATGGTTTAGGCTCTCAAATGGCAAGTTTTGTTTTATAACAACAACAAATATTATTTACTTATACGCCACATGAGATAATATAGGGAGAGAGATAATATTAAAACTAGGGAAATGAAATTTTCGTTTGAGAGCGGTCGATATTGAAGTAAATCCTATCAACTGCTTCTACATAGGGTTTACCTTCCTACATCACAATTAGATACACCCTCTACAGAAAACATTCATTGTCGCAGAGTTAATTGACTGATAAAATTCATTACATTAACTGTTGTATTTTCTCATGGTCAGATTATTTCGTAAAATTGTAAATAAAAATAACATTTCTGAATTAATTGCAATTGCGTTAGTTCAATCAGCAAACTGGAAACAAAAGTCTTAAAAATGTATATCCCGTAACTATTTACGCTAAGGTTTCAATTTTAGAAATACCTCACATAACTCAAAACTATATATATTTTTTAGATAACAGCTGAATTAAATAATTAAATAAAAGTGTACAGTACACAAGACATTGCAATATCGTTTCTCAAATATAGTCTTAAATCAGATGGATAAATATTTAGAATTTTAAGTCATTCGTGCTGCTTACAATATTGCGCTGTACCTAATTTGGGCTGTTAATTTATTTTCAATTATATAACTGTATAAAGAAGATAAAATTAATATTTTTATTTAGTTTTTTCTTTTTATATATGGATTAAGAAGTAGATGTACATTAACGAAGCAAAAGAAAAAAATGTGTTCTAGAAACTAAGTTATCACCTTTATTCTTTCCTTCTTGTCCTGAAATGTCATCATATTCCCAGTTTGAGTATTACAATATCAACATCTCCCTCATAATGTCAAGTTAACATTTTACCTCTTAGATGACATTTTACATAAATAAATATAGGTAAATGTTTTTATCATATTACAGTGTAATATGGCCGCTTATTTAAAAGCTCGCAATTAGGCCTAATTGTTTTATTATTAGTTAAATTAAAATATTGTAAGGCTTTTATTATTTCTCAGAAAACCCAGAAAAATATTCTATTTGAAATATTTTATAAATAAATGCATGTTGCTATTTACAATATCAGGCATGAGGCAAAATAAAAAATAAAAATAAAACAATAATAGTGTAGTCATTTTTAATCAAAATTTCTCCATTACCCAAAAAAACTCTTATAAGTGTGAAACTTGGTATGTATATTTATATTTACATCCGTAATATCATACCAAAAGTCCTCGAAAAATAAGCTTGTGCTATGGCCGCCATCTTGGAAAATGGCCCCCCAAAATTAGTTTTTACCGGATTACTCAAAAACTATTCCTCCTACAAAAAAAAAAAAAAAAAAAAAAAAAAAAAAAAAAAAAAACATTAAGAGTAAAAAATGTTTGCCAGAAAAAGAGCTACAACTTTTATCCTAAGCAATATTTCGATATAATTAACCGTTTAGCCATAAAATACAATATTAAGAAAATAAATTTGAAAATTCGTTAAAAAACCATGAATTGTCATTATAAATGTTTTAAATTATTAAAAAAAATGCGAATTTCCCTATAGGGATTATGTAGGGAATGTGTAGGACCAGATCTATTGTCATTAGTTCGCGAACTAGCATTATTGGGTAACGGGGTTTAATGGGGTTTCAAAAGGGTCAAAAGTGGTTTTTGGCATTTTTGGACATAAATTTTCAAAATTCAACAGTTTTTAACTGAAACCAATTAAAAATACTTAAAAAAACAAACAATTTTTGTATTTTGAATTTTTAACATGGCTTTACAAGTTACGCAGAAAATCCAAAAATACGTTTTATATGCTATTCTTATGGGTAATTAACAAAACCCTGTATCTCTCATATTTATTGACATAACTTTGGTCGAAGATTTGGTATGTACATTCACTACGTAGGGTTTAACTTATATTTGCTTACGGCGCCCATATGGCGGCAAACCTATCTACTCAACCCCAAGACCCCTATGGGGTTTATGGGGAAAATTAAAAATATCAGAATTTGATGCAATTTAGTTACATGCTATGGGAATGAATTTTCCTATATCTACTTGCAATACCCCCAGGGCAGCAAACCTACATCCTCGTTCCCATGGTGTTTATGGGAGGATTAAAAAAATTGAATTCTGTTTAAATTTGCTAAGTACGCAGATCTGCTGTGACGGGGGTATTTAGTTTAATTTTAAAATTGGATGTTCTGAACAGTTCCATGCCAGTAACATAACTTTTACCTTTCCATTTATATTTTCTGTGAATTTTTAAATGTTACACTGATGATGCTTTCGTTGATATACCACCATAATAATCCCAAACTGAGTTCATTGTGGTACAAGGATGGGATTCGGTATGTATGTTTTTATTTACCTACTGAAATAACATATCAAAAGCCCCCGCAAAACTGGACTGTACTGGACCGTAGGACTGTTATAGTAGGCAATATCTTAGTAAATGGATATTTATTTTACAAAAGGATTAAGACAATAAAAATAAATAAGTTTATATAGGTTAATATTGTATGTATGAAAAAACAAACCCCTTTAATACGATTAATTATTTTTAATGAAAATAATTATCAATAATAATAATAATAATAGGTAATTGTTCCAACCTCATTCATCATCAGACTGAAGTTCTACTCTGGGTACCAACATGAATCTCAAAACGAAAAAATTCAATAAAACCAACCATGGATACACAGTAGGAGATTATTATGGTAGTCCAGCAATGACATTTAAAAATTTTTCATAAAATATAAATGTAAAAGTTATGTAACTGGTATAAAACTATTCAGAACATCCGAAATTTGTAATAAAAATAATAAAATTATGATATAGTAATTGATTTTAAACCTTTTGGCAGGTTAATGGCAGTTAATTTTTTACGAATTTTAAAATTTATTTTCTAAATATTGCATTTTATGGCTAAACGGCTAAGTACATCGAAATATTGCTTAGAACAAAAGTTTTAGCTCTTTTATTGGCGAACATTTTTTACACTTAATGTTTTTTATAGGATCAATAGTTTTTGAGTAATCGGGGGAAAACTGGTTTTTGGGCGCCATTTTCCAAGATGGCGGCCATAGCACACGTTTATTTTTCGAGGACTTTTAGTATGTTATTCCGGAAGTAAAATTCAATAAACGTACCAAGTTTTACACTTATAAGAGTTTTTTTAGGTAAATTCTCAAATTTGACTGGGCTATAAAATTATCATAATTTTATCTAAATATTTTAAATCTTCTACAAATTTCAGTTTCTTTATCTGCATATTTGAAAAACAATTGAGTTATAAAGAAAAAATAATTTTGACTAAAAAGGATAAAGGACAACCAACGAAGCTGATGGAATATTTGTTATTTTTACCTAATATATCATTCAATTTATAGTTCCGCACTATTTTGTTTTTTTAATCTGTGAATCTTATTGTTTAAAAGACCCCAAAGGTGAGCATAATAAAAAGGAATACACTAAATGTAGCGTCAAGTCCATCGTGTCTTTAATTATTCCTTAATTTAAAATTAGGATTTTAAACTCACCAAAATCCACCAAATTTGCAGATTCTAACTCATAAGTACAAATAGTAGGCCACATAAATTATATTACCATTAATCTATACTACTTTCAGATATTATATAATACATAAAATTGTAATGAATACATACAATACAACACAATATGATAGCTATATTATTAGTATCAAATAAAGAAGATGACGAAATATGATGAAAGGTTAAGAGGGAAAGAAGGAAGTGTAGTATCTGGTATTTTCGCTCCAATGAAGAGTAAAACTTTGAAGCAACTTCTTTTGGTTAACATTTGATATGTGACTTAAGACCAACTTCTTCACTTTAACGTCTCTATTCGGCTTTAGTTCATATCTTTTACACGGCCATTGCTCGTAGAACGCATTGCAGTGTTATAAATACGGTTAAAGTTATTAAATTAAACATACTTTTACAATCCAGTTTTAAATTAGCAATAAAACATGGTCATGGTCATGTAATTTCCAAAAAACTTTAAGAATAAATATATATTATTATATATAAAAACTTTTATTATTTATATTACTTTAGTAATAACTGCAAATATATTAAGTTCTACAAAAGCACTTTAAAAGTGCAAATATTATTTTATGTAAAATCTTTAACTTAATGATATTTTGAACTGCGTTGAGCGGAGACTTTAAACTTACGCTAGTCTTACATTTTCCATCACTTTTTAAATTACGCTTAACATAGCTTATAGGAACACTTTGAGAAGCCCACTAAACTCCAAACTGTTATAGTTTTGTAAAATTAGTAATATTCTCTAAATAAGCATTAGTTTTTTTACATTCCTTCAAGAGTTATCTTATTTTGAAGTAACTAATAGTTAAATTTAAAATTTGTTAGATTTTTCACCAGTTTTCAAGAATAAGTTATATTCTAAATTATAAAATGTTGTAATTTTTGTTATGAAAGATACAGTTAGTCACCACTTTTTAAGGTTACTACCATTTAAAAGAAAAAAAATATTTGGTTTGAATTATTTTCGAGTTACATCTGATCCTTATTTTTACGGACGTACAAATTTCAGAAAATTTAATAAGGAACTTTGGGAACGTTACGTTATTAATACTCTCCATAAGATATTTTTGTTATAAGAACAAGAAAATTAATGTGACATTGGAGCTTTTAAACAAAACTTTCTATAAGGTAGACGAAAGCAAATCTAAACTTACTTTACCTCATTACCTCGGTTAGATAACTTAGTAGGTAAACTTCTGCTCCCTTTTATTTTAAATTTTTTTAACCATTTAGGTAAGTTATTTCAATTAGTTTTTTATTTTCATTATTTTTAAACATTTATATTAATATTTGAATAAAAATAAAATTTTTATTTGACATTCTTCATAATATGCTACATGCCTTGATATCCTAATAGAAAACTGAATTTTAATTTTATGAGGTGTTCGTCGGTGAGGGACGTAAGCTGTGCCTGTTTAGGCCAGGTTTTGGGGGGGGGGGTGGGTTAAGGGGGGCATGGGAGAGCGGTCCCGGCCCCAGGTGCCGCGCTCGCCGGTCTGTGAAACTCCATATACGGTACTAACTTTCTTGCGGACCTGAAACTTTATATGGGATCATCCTTAATCGGATTTACAATTTATCTCCTAACAATGTATTTAAAATATTGTGATTAACACCTCAAACTAAAATATTTGCGTAATATTTCTAACATATTTTAATTTAAATTTCCCATTCATATAAAGTGCTTGACATACTTGTATAATTTATGAAACCACCAATATAAACAATTAAACTTTTTTATTTTGTTTCGAAACTTTTAGTCTTAAACACTGTTACACTTCATGGTATTTTTCGATTGAGGCTATTTAGTATGGTTTATATTTAAATTGAGAACTAATAAAAAAGCAAGCATTTTAAAGATTTTATTCAAGTAAATAAATGTAAACCACTAGATATAAAAATATGATCAAATTTTAAAATTCGTTGTAATAGTGTATTTTTATACATTTTTATATTGTTATTTTGCATGATCTATAATTATATAATTCTAGTACTTTTGTCAAGAGATAACCTGTAAACCTTAATTACATCATTTTATTGTGGAATAAAAAACTGAAAGACCAAAAAATGTAAATGATTATTGTGTGTATATCGTAATAATATATGACATGTAATTATTATATATCCCTAGAGGATAATTCTCAGAAAATTTAAGTTGAAAAGTGTTAATTGAAGTTGACTTCCGGCTGAGCTATAAATTTGCAATTTGGTATACTTGAATCTAGCACAGGACGTATGAATACAATTTCCCAACAGCTCACAATTCCAACTTTTAACCTCATAAAAAATCAAAGTGAAATTTTTAATTGAGATTTTAGTTTTTCAGCTATAGCTGTCGAATGGTTCACCTATCAAAAATCTGAGACGTCACCCACAACTTTATTCCGGTAACTTTCTGTGGTATTTAAACTCGGCAAATTTATAGTAGCATTTTAGTAGTTTTTAATTTGTAAGTTTTAAAATGTTTCACATATCGTTGTTAGTAACTTTTCTTATGTTTTACCTTAACGTTTAAAATGTTGTATTTAGTCCTATTATATAAATTAGGAGTATCTTATTATTTAAATACATATCATGATATAGGCTGAAATGAGAAAAAAATTCAAAATTCCAATTCAAAAAGTGTATGATAGAGCAAAAATATTTTGATGCTACCCTTAAACAAGGTAAACAAATATTTATTGAGTCAAGTAATCATTGAACAATTTTTCAAACTCGTAAAGGTATTTTAAATTGTTATAAAAAGGCTTATCTTAAAACCAAGCCATTTCAAAGCAAATATCCCGATATATTTGGAGACAGAGAATATTTAAGCCTTTCAGAGCGAACCACTAACATCAGTCACTGTAACATAGACAGGTCCGAATGATAAGGCATTGTGAGGACTACAATAGGCTTGTGGATCTCTCTGAATATTCTGTGATTATAATAAACTTTAAACGAGCAAAATCTTTTTACAATTACGTTTTTCAAATTACACGTAGTTACGTGGTTATACGTATTACGTTGGTAAATAATGTTTATTGCTTGAGTCATCAACTTCAGAAATTAACAACAAAAAATCCAAAGTCGAGGAATTCTAATTTTTGTTGATATAAAATATTTACTGTTCAAAACGTTGGTCTTACATTTCCACCCGACATCCAACACGATACGGTATCTAAAATAGCGGAATTCATATTATTGACTGCGGTTTATAATTTAAGTTCCTTGTATTTACTATTTTGAAAATGTTGAATAAATATATTTGACATTTGAAGACTGAGTGATTGTTTTTTGTGTAAATCAGTTATATAAGTGTTTAGATATTGTCATTGTTTCAATAACTCTAAGTAAGTTAAAAATAATTATTTTTGGCGTATTTTACGCATACATTTAAAACCTTTTAACTTTCTTTCACCCAAATTTATTCGATATATTTTTCCATAATAATAAAATAAGCTTTAATAAATGTAAACATGTTTTCTTACTCTTATGGTCAATTTAAAAATTATACTTTACGAACCAACCGCAACATTCATTGATAACATAACGTATTTTCATAAGCTGTACATGGTTGCAACCATCGATAACCTTAAGAAATTATGAATACTCATGAGCTTTAGTCCAAATGTCAAATTCAGAGCTAAAGTCCCGAGTGTGCCTTGAATATTGATGGTCGGTCTCAAGCCCGTCTGGCGACGATAATTATTGCGATGTTTATATATTTCTGCAAGGGTTGCGAATAGTGAGGGAATTTTATATAATGTAAAAAGAAATTTGTGTGTTAGGAAAACTTTATTTGTTGAAAATAATTAACTTTTCAATTGACACGAAAAAATTCTTTATTACAAGTTTGTATTTTTAGAATGTTTTATTTTATTTTTAGTGCTAATAATTGATCTACACTTCTAAATAATTTTTTTAATCGCAAATGAATACACTGAAGAAGAAATGGAATCATAATTATTGTTATTAATGTAGATCTTAAATTTGGTTATTTTGAACTTAGTTTCAAACTTTAAAGGTTTTTCCACTTCTGCATTAGAAACTAAGATGTTATGTTTTAATTAGAAAATATATTTCATGAATGAAAGATCAAAAAAATATTTAATATTAATCAGACACAAAGAACAGTTCTCGTGTCACCCCGGGCTAGCTGTATCCGACGTCGATGGACATTGTTCGATGCAGTTACCTTACCATTGACTGGGCCCATATTGATCATTGTCAGGACGACTGTCAGTATCAGATGTTCAGACACAAAGGACATCTTTCGTGTCACCTCGGGCTGGCTGTATCTGACGTCCATGGACATTGTTTGATGCAGTTACCTCACCATTGGATGAGTGTATATTGATCATTGCCCATCACGACTGTCAGTATCAGACGTTTAGACACAAAGAACAGTTCTCGTGTCACCCCGGGCTAGCTGTATCTGACGTCCATGGACATTGTTTGATGCAGTTACCTCACCATTGGATGAGTGTATATTGATCATTGCCCATCACGACTGTCAGTATCAGACGTTTAGACACAAAGAACAGTTCTCGTGTCACCCCGGGCTAGCTGTATCTGACGTCGATGGACATTGTTCGATGCAGTTGCCTCACTATTGACTGGGCCCATATTGATCATTGTCCATGATGACTGTCAGTATCAGATGTTTAGACACAAAGGACATCTCTCGTGTCACCCCGGGCTAGATGTATCTGACGTCCATGGACATTGTTTGATGCAGTTACCTCACCATTGGATGAGTGTATATTGATCATTGCCCATCACGACTGTCAGTATCAGACGTTTAGACACAAAGAACAGTTCTCGTGTCACCCCGCGCTAGCTGTATCTCTGACGTCCATGGATATTGTTTGAAGCAGTTACCTCACCATTGACTGAGTATATATTGATCATTGCCCATCACGACTTTCAGTATCAGACGTTCAGACACAAAGAACAGTTCTCGTGTCACCCCGGGCTAGCTGTATCTGCCGTCGATGGACATTGTTCGATGCAGTTACCTTACCATTGACTGGGCCCATATTGATCATTGTCAGGACGACTGTCAGTATCAGATGTTCAGACACAAAGGACATCTCTCGTGTCACCCCGGGCTAGCTGTATCTGACGTCCATGGACATTGTTTGATGCAGTTACCTCACCATTGAATGAGTATATATTGATCATTGCCCATCACGACTGTCAGTATTAAAAGTTCAGACACAAAGAACAGTTCTCGTGTCACCCCGGGCTAGCTGTATCTGACGTCGATGGACATTGTTTGATGCAGTTACCTCACCATTGCCAGGGACCGTATTGATCATTGTCCATGACAACTGTCAGTATTAAAAGTTCAGACACAAAGAAGAGTTCTCGTGTCACCCCGGGCTGGATGTATCTGATGTCGATGGACATTGTTTGATGCAGTTACCTCACCATTGCCAGGGCCCGTATTGATCATTGCCCATTACGACTGTCAGTATCAGATGTTCAGGCACTAAGAACATCTTTCGTGTGACCCCGGGCTAGCTGTATCTGACGTCAATGGACATTGTTCGATGCAGTTACCTCACCATTGCCAGGGCCCGTATTGATCATTGTCCATGACGACTGTCAGTATTAAAAGTTCAGACACAAAGAAGAGTTCTCGTGTCACCCCGGGCTAGATGTATCTGACGTCGATGGACATTGTTCGATGCAGTTACCTCACCATTGCCAGGGCCCGTATTGATCATTGCCCATTACGACTGTCAGTATCAGATGTTCAGGCACTAAGAACATCTTTCGTGTCACCCCGGGCTAGCTGTATCTGACGTCAATGGACATTGTTCGATGCAGTTACCTAACCATTGCCAGGGCCCGTATTGATCATTGTCCATGACGACTGTCAGTATTAAAAGTTCAGACACAAAGAAGAGTTCTCGTGTCACCCCGGGCTAGATGTATCTGAAGTCCATGGACATTGTTTGATTCAGTTACCTCACTATTGACTGAGTATATATTGATCATTGCCCATTACGACTGTCAGTATCAGACGTTCAGACACAAAGAACAGTTCTCGTGTCACCCTGGGCTAGCTGTATCTGACGTCGATGGGCATTGTTCGATGCAGTTACCTTACCATTGACTGGGCCCATATTGATCATTGTCAGGACGACTGTCAGTATCGGATGTTTAGACACAAAGGACATCTCTCGTGTCAATTTGGGCTGGCTGTATCTGACGTTTCCGGGTAGAGTCTGATGCAGTTATCTTACTACATGCTTTAGCTTTATCGATCATTACCTATCATGAATTTATAAACTTCCTACGTAAATGTACTGGAATTAAAGGTTTATTGATGGGGTAGTGATGGGGAAGAAATAAAAGACCAAAATCAATCTTTGTTAATAAAAATTACAAACAAAACAAAACATATTACTGCCTAAAACTTATACTGTAGTTCAGTAAGGCAAATCCAGATTTATCAAACAACATGTGATCAACATATACACATAAAAACTCAAGGAAACAAACATTAAATTTATTTAAAAGTATTTATCATATGATTTAGTTTAACGAGCCTATACACACAATATTTCTTCTATCTATATTCAGGCTTTATCTTTATCTATCATTATCTATCATGACTGTAAAAATTTCTACTTAAACGTACTTAAAAAAACCTAACATTTTTTACTAATGAGGTAGTGATTAAAAGACCAAAATCAATCTTTGTTTGAAAAAGAAAAAGTCAAACAATATAAATGCCTAAAATTGTCTACTGTAGTTCACTAAAGAAAATCCATATTTATCAAACATGTAATCAACAAAACACATATGAAATCTTAAGCAAACAAATATTAAATTTATATAAAACTATTTATTATATGATTTAGTTTAAGGAGCCTACACACCATATTTCTTAAATCTTGCTTGCGAGAACTTTGTTATCTTTAACTGTTCCTCTTTGAAATATAGTACTTTTAGTTTTTCACACAAAAAATCTACCACTGGTAACTATTAATTGCATTTAGTCGTTATATTTCTATTTCAAATGACATAGTGTACCGAGAGAGGGAATTAAAACATAAAATAGTTTATTCAAAAACAAACCCCATATTTATTATTTTTTTAAATATAAACTTAATCAATGACGACTTTACAATTCAAGGTGTATCTCTTAAGAGTCTGCAGTTCCTGCTCCATTTCGGTATTTTGTATCATAAGAACAATGTTAAATTTAAAACATTATTGTGAGTTTGTTTTTGGTCTGAAAATTACTTACTTGATTTCATTTTAAATGTTACCATGGATCTTTCACATGACGTGATATAAAATTAATAATTTTAAACCCATCCACTCGAATAACGAATAAAAAATAATGTATATTATCACCATTTTCAAACCATGTTAAGCCATTTTTAGTTTTATTTAAAAGTGTATTCACATCATTTGAACCACCATACCATTACGGTGAACATATTCAAGTTTTATGCGTATCCTATGTAAGATTATCAAGATAAAGTGTTTAAAGACATCCAAAATTGGAATTGTTCTTATGGGACTAAAAATCAAGATGGTTCTGCAGATTAATGAAGTAATGATCCAGAGAGCATTTAAAGTTTAGTTTTCCTTAAATGTAAACATAGTTTAATATGTATATTAAATTAAAAGTCTCTACTAGCACGACCCCTTAGGGAAGTCAAACAGAAGGCTAAGTTAGTCATACATAAATTTAAAGCGTTTTGCAATTTAAGCAATTTTCCACAAACCCGAGTATGTTGGGAGTTATTGAAGTTTAATTTTATAAAAATTATTTTTGTACAAATTTTGAAGATATAGAGCTAAAATCTGACATATATGCATATTTAAATATTTTGAAAATTGATTTAAATGGCACATATACATGTAAGATTTTATTACTTAGACTACATAGATAAAAATTTAGTTAGCCGATCCGGGCTTTTACCCCTACTTAACTGACGAAAATTATATTTAATGTTTTTATCAGCCAAAAGTTTTTTTAACTACTTATATTTAATCGCAAATGAAAAATAAAAAGAGCCCTCATTTACAAAACTCTTTTTAACATTTTGTTGCGAGATAGTTTTTAACGTGAAATACTAAAATATGTTTTTGCTAAGATGTTATACCTGTTCAAGACAGATGACAAATTAAAGGTTTATCATCTCAGTTCTTAGAATTTCCTGTTTGTAATCTCCATCTTCGTTTTGAAATTATTAGCAATTAATTTACGTTTGCTTTTTCATCATGATCCTACAAAACATTGTTTAGTAATGTAAAAAAAAATTACCAGTAACTCGCGAGTCAAATTTCCAATTCAGGATATTATTATGCAAATTAAATTAAAACTGAACAAGACCTAAGACTGTTTTTTTTTTTTTTTTTTTTTTTTTTTTTTTTTTTTTTTTTTTTTTTTTTTTCAATTGGCCATATTATACATTGAGAATTGTAATATGAAAAGAGTTATTGTTGTAAGAATATAAATATTAAACGTCAACCGTTCCTCATAAAAGTTCTCGTTTTGTCTGTATGGAAAATAGTCAATTAGTTTGAAATAATTCCTAATGCTTTAATTTGGCATCAAAGTCTTAAATTTTTAAGGTTTTGGATGATAACAGTTATTTAAAAGCTTGAAACAACACTATAATAGTTCATTATTAATTTTTTATGATTTTATATTTATATGTGATTTAAATTTAGAAATAAAACTGTGCCATCTATATGTATAAAATGAGGAAGAATGTATGCATATGTGTTATGTTACCTATGGGCTCCGAAACCACTCGACAGATTGTAAAAATACTTTCAGGCATTATTAATCATTATTTAAGGATGGTTTGTGTGAAGTCTGGTGAAAATCTGTCCAAAGGGCTCTGACCCAGAGAGCATGCAATAGTTTGTACAAAAATCTGAAAATCTCTATTTTACCTATTTTTATTGGGGGCTAAGAAAAAATTCAAAAATTGAAAAATAAAAATTTTGGGTATTCCAGTGATTTTTTTATTGTATGAGGTGAGCGAGACAGTGAGTGAGCGTAGTGAACAAGCTAAACCTGAGATAGCGAGTGAGTGGAGCGATCGAGCTTAATTACCTATAAAATAAATTCAATCACGGGCGAAATCGAGACGGGAAACAGCTAATTAATTATGGTCTTGAATAATAAATATGAACAATCAACAAAGTTGCTCTATGTATTAATGCTATAAGCTAGTTACTATTTTAAATATTAATAAATATTACCCTATTTAATCATAAATGTCAAGGGTCAAATTTATAACAGTTTGAAATAATGCCTCTTAAAGAGCAATTTATGGTTAAGTGAGTAAACTTCACAAATTACCACTAAGTAGAGATTCTCGTAATACTTTCAGTTTAGTAATTACTTAAGCCAACTTGAACACAAAGGAAGGAATTAGAACTTTTCCATTTGTAGCATATGGATGCCATTGTTTAATTTGTTATTTTTATTTTTAGTAATTGCTGTATAGTTAAATTTAAAAGAAATTGGTTAAAGAACTTCATGTCACAATTATTTATAACAATCAATAGATTTTACCTCTTACTGCATACAAAACAGCCGTTTCTGGCCTATAATTGGTCAGCAAAGTTGGCATTTATACTGGCCTTCAAAACTCCTTTATAACTTACATCTACTACTAAGTTTTTATGTAGAATTTTTTTGTAAAATGGGACGGGATATAAATATATATTAACTTCATTTTCAGTAATATAATTCACGTCTGCAGAATGAGAAATTCCAATTTTCATAATTAAGTGTAATTTTATTTGATTTATGCATCTCATTCAACAATCAGAGTTTAAAATGTACTATTTATACTTGTTTATACTTCAAAGCGATTTAAGTCGTATAAGATTTTTTAAAGTAATTTGGCAATTTCTAAAAACAAGAAGTAAGTATAAGAGACAAATCAAATTGAACTGTCAATTGAAAATTCAATGTTGATTTGTTGTTAAGGAAAGGTAATTTACCTTGCTCATATGGTAAGTTAAGAAGTCATAAGTTACGAATTAATCACCGTTAGGTTGATAAACGTATTTGTGTTTTATTATGACGGATGGATAATTTCAATTGGAATTTGTTATTTTATTAAAAGAGGCAAGGCGAGGTATACAAACTTAAATATATTTGAAGTTGTGAACGCTAATTAGCCCTGAACGGCAAATCTCAAAGTGCTGACGCTCAAGAACAAGGGAACGGCGTAAACTCTCACCCTTCTCCATTATATCTCCTCTGTCTAATTAGAAGGAATCAATAAAACTAAGTGGCAGTAACCCTTTCTAAAGGGGTGTTGAATTAAATAAATGAACCATAATACTATTGTGTGATTATTTCAATAATATAGCACATTTTTAGTTTTTAAATATTATTAGAAATACGAGTAATGTAATGTTATTTGAACGTTAACAACTTTTATAATATTGCTTGTCAACTGTTATAATGAATTTATATTTAACAAAATGTAAATTTATAATTCATATTTATTTTAAACAAACGTATGAAAGAATGTGATAAAATATAAATTACACATATTATGGAAGGTAGGTTCTCACGATTAGTCACAAAATCAACCAAATCTGACGTAAGCAGCCTTAGTTGCCTAGAATTATTCTTGGCTACAATCAAGTTCTTTAAGAACATTATGGGAAACGTTTTTTAGATTTTCTCCTTTTACTAGTGAAGGCAGGTAAAAAATTAAAAATACCATATTGTTTATTTAGGCTTTATATATCAGTTTTAACGCACGTTGTTTTTTTTTTTTTACATCTATTGACCTCAAAACGATAAAGTATCATAGTCCCGAATGCCTGTCTTATCAGTTACGTTACAGAGAAGTGATAATCCATTGCTCACGTACTTCCATTTCCCCATTAGTCCCATTACCAGCTCATCGTCTCCATCTCCAAATGTGACGAGAATATTCAGAGTACAGTTTGGTTACTAGCCATCTTAGCGATTATCGTTTGGCCAAGTATGGATAAAAGAACAATAATAAAAATAATTTATATTATTTATGATAGAATCGTTGTAAAAATTCCTCAACTAATGATTAGTTTACATAACAAAACAAACATTGAAAAAAATTGCTTATTTAAAAATTTGGAAATGAATTTTGAAGGAAAATTAAATTACACTTGTAAGGTTCCAGTGAAGAATAAAACATATTAAAATTTGAAGTCATTAAATGCAATAAGTTTATAAAGCAATTAAAATATTAAAAAATCAAAAACCTAAACTTTAAATTATTAGTTTTAGTTTAATAATAAACTGGTATTCTAACCATATATAATATATAAATATCTTCTAATTAATAACTTTATTATATCAGGTTTTAAAATTTTCCTAATGCAATGTTGATAAATATGTTTGCCTAAAATGTCTTCAGCCTCCCGTTTCTCTAAATGAACACAACTGAAGTATAATCACATTTCCTTTATGTTAAAGTTATTTAATTCAGGAACATTTAACACCAACTGACAAATTTGTCGGGAGAGAATGAGTCGTCACACAAAGTCAGAAATCGAACTTTTACAATAAGGAGTTCTTTAAGTTAAACGAGTTGGGACTTGATAAATTTCCTCTTTCAATGCGCCACCTTTTGCCACAGCGATTGTTCCAGATATTAAACTTTTCATCATAACTTCTCGCCTCTCCTTCCACTAACGTTCTGTTAAGACGTTATTAAAAATAAGAACTTGCAACTCAAATTTGATTTGGGAAATAGCTGTTGAAAATTATTATACAACTAAATACATATTTTATGAAAATGTGACAAATACGAAATAAGTTTTTGGCAGTACGTCCAAATATAGGGTTATACGGTTTCAAATTGTTTTCTAATATATTTTAAACTTAAATTTAAATACGTTTGAGGGTTGTCAACAAAAAATATAAAGTTTATGAGTATGATCCTTTTTTATACCTTTAAGAGTCTTAGAAATAAACGAGTCCAAAAATAAGCTAACTGATAATGATTGAGTGTATACTGTAAGTATTGAGTTGACTTAAAAGGTAAATGCATAACAATATCTATCTATAGTTTAGTTTTTATTGACGTATGAGTTCACATAGCCTACCATAGTATTTTCATATTTTAAATTGATTATATGTATTAAGTGTATTGTGATTTTGTATTTCATGTGAAAAACTTAAAAAAAATTTTATTATATTAAATTTTCTACTATATACTTAAACACATTTTTCTTCTATACATTTTGATAGTAAACCGATTTTATTAAGTTTTTATGTTATGTTTTGAGTGCAGTTTAATTTCAAATATCAAAATTGATTTTCATCGCTGTGTTATTTTAGGTATTATGTTAACAATTCAAGTTACTGGAAATACAAGTGTTGTTTTACAACGGAAACCCTCAAACCTCCAGGGTTACCGATGTTTACAACTCGCTACATGTTAAATAAATGTTGCTGCTTAGTTTACAGTAATGGTGGAAGTTATCACTCAGTACTGCCAAATAGCAACGCACACTTTTTAGATGAACTGGTAGACCTTAATACGTTTTATAGAAAAACTTTTAGTATATTAATTTGATTTAACTTGTACCAAATAATTCAATTCAATTTATTAAATCATTCACTGTTTTTAAAAGTTTTTCTATTAGCAAACAAATTTCATGTCACATTTTTCACATAGGCTAACTCTTTTCCTTGCTTAAGTATTTTTAAGATTATAATTTGGTATCTATACTTATTTAATATGCCAATGGTTTTTTGTGTGTACAGAACTCCTCCTTTAATTTTCAACAGATTTAAAAGTTTTTTTGTGTTGTTGGATAGGGCTTGGTCTGCAGTGTTTTCACCAAAAACTGATGAGAATCGTACTGAAAATAAAGGTGCTATCCACCATTGAAATCTCAAAATTTCCCATTAAAATAACATTGACATTAAATAAAGCATTTTAAACATCGGTTAATAATCAGCTGTAAATAAATGTAGCTTTGGTGATTATAGATATTCACAATATTGGATTGGTCGGATGTCATTGATTTAGAGCTACAAGTAACATTTTTATTGTATTATAAAATAAAGTGCTCGATTTAGAGCAACACATATACTAGTTTAACAAAATAGTTTGAAATCTTTTTCGTGAATGGGAACCTTTACTTATAATTGGTGGGAATTGGCATTGTCTAGATATTACTTTTTTATTTATTACTAACAGATTAGTGTTTTAGTTTGTTCTCGTTAAAAATAAAATCTTTTTGCCTGCTATTGATATCTTACGATAGATATGTAAACCGAGTTAAAGCAAAGTGTACTACAAGTTATTTATGACTTGACAAAACAATCGGTGTTACAGCTATTTATAACCTGTCAACCACGACTTTAGGTAGGCTAGGCTGCTTACCAACCTAACACTATAAATCTTTCATACATCGAACCTCTTCCTTCGTGGAATGATTTAACTCATTTCTATGGAAAGAATTCTAAAGGAGAAAATTTATTTCTTTACATACCCCAAAATGCACTCATAGTAAATGTTGACTTATTATTTTAATAAAAAGTCACAACAGTACCTTTTCTGTAAAAAATTTAAATAATAATTATTAATATTTTTTGTATAAAACATATTTATTTTCAAATATATTGACAACTTTAATAAACAATATTGTTTATTGTTATTTAAAATTTTTTTCACAGTGAAAACTACATAAATATGTACATAAATTCGTAAATATTGATTAACTAACTGTTTTATCACTAACTGTTGTTTAGCAATTTCTAGAATTGTCTACAATTTTTTTAGCATCATCGATTAGGCATTTCTTCACACGGTTTTTATTACGTGTACAAGAATAGTCGTAGACTTTGTTGTAGTTTATATGTTACACGCAATTGCCGGATTCGGACAGTGCCTAAAATTTTTACCCACTTCGCAATGTGCAATAAGGAATACCCACATCGCGGAGTGAGCATTTTATTTGGACATTGACCGAAGCAAAATACTCAGACCGAGGAGTGGGAAATTTTAAAAGCACAAATGCCGAAATAAACACGTTTTTCGGTGGTTCAGTAAAACCACGTTTCTTGCACTGCGACGTGGGTAAATTTTATTGCTCACGTCGCGGTGTGGGTATTTGTAGTTTGCGCAATAGCCGAACGGAGTTTCTCACGGTCTAGACGTGCAGTCCAGACATGTTAACCTCCCCACCAACTACGAATAGCAATAAACCAAAAACTCACTGTTGTATGCAATCTTAACGAATTCTTCCTTAACTTTTAAAATTGTGACGAAAGCTTTTGGTAACGTACATAATTGTTTTTATATGAACTGGTACCTAATATTCATTGTAACGTTTGATGGATATCAATAAACGTACTTACTCATCCAAAGAAAGTCACCAAAAGAGATATTGCAGAAAATCTACAGGCCTTTTAAAAATTCCTTGAATTTGGATAAATATTCCAGAAACCCGACCAGAAAATTAAAGTTATTCCGCCATTCATCACATTTGTAAGTTTTGTTAAAATGATTAAAATAAAAAGTTTGATTGGCTGCCATTTTCGGAACAGTAATTTTTTAGGGAGAGGCAGGAAAAATTCACTTACGCACATAGGTGGCCAGCCTGTAGTGTGGGAATACCCTCAAAAACGAGGTTACCCACAAAAACCTCTTCTACTTTTTAGGATTCTAACCTGGAATTGTTGATCACATTACGTCAGACTAGACCTCAGCTTAGCTTACGCCTGTAGAACTCGCTCCTTATCCATCCGCTTGGTCAAGGGATCTGTGACACTTCGTGATCCAGATTGGGTTTCTTTTCTACGAGGATGCGCCGTACAAACTGTGATAAACAATCCCAGTTGCCCTCATACTCCATAACCTTTTGGCAGATCGTGTCCACCAAAAAAAGCCGAGTTTTCTTATAGCCTCCAGGTGGGGACAGCGGAAAAGGGTGTGTTCCGCGTCGTCAGTATCATCCGGGCAGTGGATGCAATCCGGTGAAGATTAAGCATACTTGGGGAGTATGCTTAATCTATGGTAGTAGTTCACCCCCCATGCCGCCGTTCCACCCATGGTTGGACCTGCTCGATGAGTAGTACAATTCATCGTCCTCGGGTGTCATGCTCCCAGCTGCGTTGCCACTGCTGGAAGGTGCGGGCACGCTCTTCGGATCTTGCTGCATCAATCTGGTATTTTATTCTGCTGTGTAGGACATTTAATTTGATGTATATCATGTATCATGTATGTACATATTGTAAATAAAGAGATTTTGAGTTGAGTTGAGTTGTATATCTTAACCTATGCCTCCGTTTAAAAATTTATTCCGACGCCCTGTTCGCAGTATCCCCAAAAGTAAAGAAAACGAATATAAAAAAAGTAGATTTTAATATACACAAAAAAAACATGATGTGACCATATTAATCTAAAATTATGTAGATATACTGAAAATGTGCGGAACCCAATTTTGCTAGCACGATGAGTAATGTGTGTATTTGTTATTTTTAAAACCACACTTTAAAAATAATAAGGCAATACTTTATTTCTAAAACAAATTAAATGGTTACAAATGTAACAAATTTAAATACTAAGTTCGGACGATCCAAGCAATCATGGGGAGTGCACTTTGTTTCATTGTCCCATATTTCGTATGGTGGTAACTTCCTGTACTTTGTATTTGACTATTTAGGTCACAATATTCTTTGTGGTGAATAACTTCCTTGTTTTATATGTTTCAGTATAAAGAGCATTAGCTTCTGTAGCTTTGCATTACTAAATAAACGTTGTAGTAAAATATCATAACAGGGACGAGAATGCAGACAAAAGTATTTTAGAAAATAACATATTTAGGATAATTTAAGCGAAAATTGTTTTGGAATGGAACATTTGCTGTAATATGTCATATTTCAGTTTATGTTTGCTTTGGAGCATTGTTCTGTAGGTTTGGAGTTTGATATAAAAATTTAAATTTGAATTTTCTGCCCTCCTCTTAACCTTATTCCCTAGTCGATTTTTAATATGACTTTAAAATATATATGTATACCAGTTTCAACTGTGTTGTACCTATTGCAAATAAATAAAAAGAAATAAGGTCTTCTCAGAAACAATGACAAGATCAGGTGAAAAATAAACTAATGTATCAACAGTGTTCGTGTTGCACTTTTCATGCCATGAACTTCAGGGTAGTTTGTTTTTCTCAAAACTTACTGTTTCCATACTCATTATTCATTTTATTTATACCTAAGATAAAGAAATAGTAGATTCTTAGTTTTAAACATGCATCTTGAAAATTAGTCAAATTGCCCACTTTTATAAAAATATAGAATTGTCCTCTGATCATGTATGGTCGGCAAATTAACTTAGTGAGACTTGGGACTGTCGAATGGTTTTTAAAATTCAATCAAGTTCGGTATTAACTTTACTTTATAAATCACATCAACCTAAGACCATTTTGCATAGATAAAATAAAAAGCTAATAAAATAAACATGACAGAATCCACAGATATATTGTTTTAATGATAAAGAAAAACATGAAAACACCACCTTTGAAACATCCGTTATTAATTCAATCACCTTATTCGACTCTAAAACCATTCCAAAAACCAAATAATTTATATATTCATTACAAAATTTATGTTATTTTGATATATTTGTTAAATTGTTTTTGTTGGGAAACTGTTTTTGAATTTTTATTCTGATTATAAAAAAGGCAAAAATAGTTTCACCAGTTAACTTAACAAATATATCGATGATGTATTTTTCTATATAAACTATAAAGTTGAATACAATAAGCATTTTGAAAATGACTTGAAATTAAAAAAAGTGTTAGTAGAAAAAATTTTACTCATGTTTATAATTTAAATTTTTAACAATGTTTAAGTTATTATATTGTAAGGGATAAACTATATTTTTTATAGATACTTCACTTTTAAACGGGTTTACAGAGTGATTCCTCTTAAATTTAGTAAAAGAAAAAGAAAACATATACTATACTTAAAGATAGATTAATAATCTATGTATTCAGATTACATATGTAAATATGATATAAATTCACTTGTGGAAGTTAAACTTAAAATATTTACAAACTATGCATTTCAATACTTATTTTTCACTATTCTCTCCACCTAGAGGTATACGTTATATATAACAGGCGAATAAACGTTCGCGTGGACATATTTACCGTGAATGTGATTTATATTGCATCGTATGACATGCAAACATGATGTATATTGTACGCAGGGTAGGATGTATGTCCATCGTATATAATGTATCAGGATATTATGTTTGCCTACAAATTATAACTTGTGAATAGCACTAATAGTACAGGGTGGCTATACATTATTGTACACATTTTTTAATAAATTAAATAAGTAACTAAGTAACTTTGAAACGTGGAATCTGGTTTATTAAAAAATATCATAATATAAACTTTTTATGATAGTACAGAACAAAATTACTGCTCCTTCAATCTTTTTAAACAGTATTTAGTAAAATAAAACTTGTTAGTTGTACCTTAAGTCGAGTAATATGATTCTAACTCCATTCAGTATCGTATATACAACTATATTTGCCATGAGGGAAAGTGATACAAAAGATATCAATGATTACCAATCAAATTGTATTGAAACAATTTAGTCAAAACAAACTTTTGTTAGCAGTTTTATTATACTTGCTGAAGCCTTGACATTTAAAAACTCGCCAAATTTTGTATGATATGCCTAGATATGTCAAATTTCATCTTGTCCTCGATACTGGTTACAGATCACTGACGATCTATCTTCAGTCGACATTCCTAAAAGTCAGTACAGCAATAATTTTAGGAATCTCGACTGAAGATGCTATAGAGTTTGATAGTCAGTCTTGATAGAGCTTGATAGTCAGAGTTTGATAGTATGATAGTCAGTGATGTGAAACCGATATCGAGCACAAGACAAAATTTGTTATCCCCAGGCATATCAAACCTATTTTAATGAGTTTTAAATTCAAATGAGTTTCAATTAAAATGAAGTTATTAACTATAGTTGATAAAAATGTTACGTTGTTAAATTACACTTTTTACGCAAAAACGTAAAAAGCGTAAATTCGGTGTTTCTTGAACGAGACGATGTCGCAACGTAAAAACACTCAAGTTCCATAGTAACGAGTCTCTCTGTACATTCAATCCACGTAGCGTTCGTTAAACTTCTAAGAACACACAAGTACTCTCATAGCTCGTGGGGTATATAGAGACTAAGTCAAGCTTAAGTTACAATTGCCATTCAAGTAGGTTATTTCGAACGTGATAAGTATCGGTGTAGAGAATAGTGCTAACTGTCTACTCTTGTGTTACTCCTCGGAGTTTCGGAAAGAAAATTTTTTTATAACATATCAATACATAATGTGACCATATATTCCTGGAGATGACAAGAAATATATTTAATAGATTTTATACTAAACAAATGAAAATTGATATATAAAAAGTTGAAAGTGTTATTAAAAAAGTTAAAATCGTTTTCAAAGTTACACCCACCTCTCGTTTCTCTTAATTAAGAGTCAAAGAGATTTCTGGATGAAACTATTAGGGAAAGTCTTGCAAAATATGATGGAGAACATTTATGTCTAGGTAATGCCCAAAACGACTCATTTTTTTAGATATTTGTTAGATTTATTTGACATTATTTATTAGACTCTTAATGATGAACATGTCTCTCTTGTATAATGATGCTTTATATCAATGTATATGTTATTACTAAATACCAATTCAATGTTATTTTGACAATTTAACTAATCTTTCATTTAAATATGAAATCGTTTTAACAATATTTAGGCAAACTTTAACTAAACAGTCATTAAAATTCATGTACCCACATAAACAAAGTATTTCTTTTCTTTTTACTTTTATCTAGTTAATACGATTTACTATGTCACTGCAACATATCACGATTTCTTAGAGATAAGAAGGGATAAGAATTGGGGAGCGAAACACCATCAGTCACTTTATCAGGGACAGACTGGCGAAGATAAGGTATCCTTGGGACTAAATATGAGTTTGTTTATCTGAATTAAATTTTAATGTATGTACACCCGATAATTCTCGGCATACATTAAACTCACACATTTCTTTGTAAATGATAATTCAGGAATATCACAATTGCAACTATAGTTACCGTACCTACTTCAATATAGTTTAAAAAATATAATAATTTTGTTTATACTCCATACAAAAAGATCTCTAAAAGTCTAAAAACTAATAAAGTAATATAATTTAACTTAGCTTTGTAATTCATTTAATATTTAATAATTACAATCAATTCAATTATTTAATTATAATATAAATCCTTTAAATTCATATTTTAATGTAACAATAATTATGCTTGTTTTAGATTTACTTTGAATACAGTTTCCAACCATAACTTATTATTTAATTCTTTCTATGATATAGTCAAGTATTTTCTCTTAAAACTTGCCAGTTCTTCTGACCTTATTTATTCTAACCTTATTTACTGCATAATTTTAATTACACCCTCTATCGAATTTGATTTTTAATATAAAGTAAAGAATTAAATAAATCAACACTCAAATAGAAATTGACGATTAGTATCCCGAGAATTGTTATTTTAATTTGGTAAAAGGATGTAAATATTAACATTAACACATTACATAAACTTTTAAATTGGAATACATTTGTTTAGTGTAAGATTGAACTACTAAGCACACTAAAGTGTTTTCATTGGTGTATCCTAAAAAAAATCACCACATGAGATGTGGTCTCAACATCTCATAAACAGAATCCAACACTAAATTCAGAAATAGAATTAATCTTACTTAAAACTATCATATAGTCCATTTCTACATAAATATTTATAACAATACAGTTATATGAAAATGTTTTACAGCTGAAATGAGCAAGATACCAAGAAAATTCTACGAGAAACTTTAATACAAAGAAAAACATTATCATCACCTTTTAACATTTCTCTTACTTTTAGTGGTAAACTTATTCATTATGTAAAAAAATACATAATTATTGTAGTTATTTTACGTGTAATATCAAAACCACTTCTTTACCTTTTCTGGAACAATTCATGAACTAATACTATAATTCCATTTTATTACTTTAAGTAAAATTAACATTTTCCTATTGATAAATAATAGGCTATTAAGATTACACAGTATAAAACCTGCCTATAATGTAGATAATGTTGTTGTGTTTTGAAAACTCTCCACTGGTGTTATTTTAATGGAACAACATTTATTCAGCGCTGTACAATGTTGTAAACACTGGTTTCCCCAGAGGTTGGCGGGCAAAACCACTCGCGTATTTCAAGTAACTCTCCAACCAGCGCAAAATATTCTGCTCGCTTTTCATTATTAAATACGCATTTTAAGGATATGCTTCGTTTCATGAAAATTTTTTATTTCAAAACTAAACTTGTGCGACCTAATAAAGGTGCCTTTGTTTCAATCCTTAAAACTTTTATAATTGTATCTTTAAAATATTATAAATCAATTATTAATATTATACTATGTCTCTGTTCCTATAGTATTTAAAATTTCACCATATCTAAAATCTATATATATGTATAACAATTCTGAGATATAAAAAGGAAAAAAGCATACAATTTATGTACTTTAATAATGTTATTAAAGCTGGAAAAAAGAATTCCGGAAACGGCTACAAACATAAAGGAATCAGTCTGTAATTTCCGTAAATTTTTAATAAGACACTACAACATAAGCGTGTCGAAAAAGTTTAAGAGAATATTTGTGTGGATACGGATTCAAGAGAAACAAAATGTAAAATTGGTCTTTGAAGCCCAAAATCCGGCGAAACCTCAGAGGGTAGGGGCAGATCAGGTGTGAAATTGCCCATCTCCGTCTTGGGGTTTGAGGGATATTTTTGAGGGGGAGGGGAAGGCTGGTGCCATGTGTGCCAGATATATGAAAAATTCTGAAAATTTTGGATAATCTATGGACAAAATTACTGTAAGAAGCAAAGTTAGTTAAACAACATATTGGAAAAATCATCGTCTATTAATCTTCTACAGTTAAAGAGCATACAAACTAAATGTGTTTTTAAAGATGTAAATAAATATTAGATTAGAATGTTGAGATATTTTGTTTGGGGCACTCGCCGACAAGTGCGTTGTATTTAATGACAATTAATTGCACTACCCGCACATAAGAATTCGCTGCCATTAGGGTCCTCTCCAAGCGTCTATCTTGTCTCTAATATATAACAATCATTTATTTATCTAAACAATGAATTTCTAAGTATGTCTCTTAAAGTAAATAAATAAATGAAACTTTATGGTTGGTAAAATCCATATTTCTATACTAAACACAAAGTTATCTAATAATCTGTATTCTAAGTTTATTTACAAATACATGTGTTAGTCAAGATGAATTATTATTATTATTTTTTTTTTTTTTTTTGATAATAGAAACAAAAAATTTTTTACTGCCAAGGTCTGTATATTCAAGACACCGACGATATCTAGTCTTATTTTTTATTTTTTTTTTTTTTAGTAAAAGAGGTGGGCGGACCTCTTTTTGCCTTACTTTGCGCAGTCCACATAGACTATTTGATCTGTGCGTGGATCGTATTAGACAAAGTAAGGGGGTGAGCCGCTACAGTACAAGGTGAAAGGTACTGATAAAAGTCACTGGCAGAACGCGGATTCGAACCCACGACATCGCTGCCATGGTCCCGAAGTCCGGCGCGCTAACCACTACGCCACCGACTCACCCAATTAATGACAATATAAATTTAATATAATATAAATTTTTAAGGCAATATATATATATATATATATATATATATATGTATATATATATATGTATTTATATATATGAATAAATAATGTCTAAATTTGGGTATAGCCTTATCCATCCTTATCTAATACGTTGAGGGATTTTTGTTTTATTAATGGAACATCCTCATACAAGTTTTAACCGATTTATTGGATTGGGCGAGTGTAATTTATATAGAAGTAAAGGTAACATTTTTGGTGACATTAAAAGAACATAAATACTGTACAGTAGTAAAACGTATATGCCTGAAGTTAATTTTTTTTACCTATATCTAAACTAAATTGCTCGTTTTCGAGCAACATGTACACTAGTTTATTTTAATAAATGATTAAAATCAGTTGATTACTTATCCAAAACCTAAGAAAAAAATTATAATTTTCTTTCCTTGGTAGGTCAAATAATTTCTGAGGAAAAATGATTATATTAAATAATAGCAATACAAATAATGTTAAAGTAAAACTTTATGTCTCAAGTTACATGCCACAAGTCTATTGATAGATATTAAGAGCAAATTCAAATTAAACACATCAAGTACCTTTCTAAATGGCAAATGTAGGAAGAAAACAGTAAATAAAAATCACCAATGTGAAGAAAAAGACTGTTGTTACCTAGATAAGTAGGTTTTATTGGTAATTCCAAAGCTCAACACAGTAAAGTTGGCCTCCAATCAGCTGGATGCTTCGCCATGAATAGGAAATGAATTCCCGGGGCTTGGCTGCAGCTTCGGGCACGGCGATTATGTTGCAAACTTGACGACGGACCCGTTAGTCTGATGAGGTTACGGGTGGGATAGGAAATTGAATTTCCGTTTTAATTAATTTACTTTTTATTATAAGTTCTTAAATTTTTATAAAGTCGTTAGACGTATATTTTCTAATTTGTATGTACTAAAAATTGTAATAAAAATATAGATAAACCAATTAATAATTTTATTTTTAAAATAAACTCATAATATAAATATTTTGGGTATAACAATATGCCAAATCCAAAATGATGTATGACTTAGCAACATAAATTACCATAATCGTATACATGTTGCCGGAAAGTGAAATACGATGATAATTTGTAACTTACTGTGGAACATAAATTTCGAAATCTACTATATTATGTAGTACACTGGCTTTGGATTTATTTCAGAAATATAAATTAAGATGCATTTTTACAAGTTATTTCAGGAAGATGTATAATGCTAAGTTCCGACGTTCTAAAGACAAACGTTGATAAAGAATCCTTTTTTCCAAACGGAAATCAGTCCATATTCAGTTGTTATCAACATTACTCTTTTTCTGTTCATAAATAATAGTTTTAACTAATATAAAAAAAGTAGACTATACGTCAATCTACATTTTAATCTATGCTGTTTTAACAGAAATATAGTCTCATCTTTTAGAAATAAGGAATTTGATTTACTCTTGATTAATATTAATCAATGTGTATTATAACTGATTTAACCGTTTTTAACCTAATAAACTACTCTAAATAATCACTTTTAGGTTAACCAATTGCCATTATCTCAACATCGAAATTTAATCACGTATTCCCAGATTTGTACTATTGAGGCTTAAACCACCCTTAAAATTTACCACAACCGCTTCCGTTAGCCATAATCACTCTACATAATGTTGTGTTAGTAAACCATTAGTGGAATTAAATATGTATAGAATCCATAGTTAGAATGCCATGTCATATTATAATATAAATATAATGATTGCGAGAATCAAAGGAAATATATAGGAAGCAATGTGTATTACATTGGAACACACTGTAGATTAAGGGATGTTTATTACTCCAAAGGGCATAAAATAAAATATCGTGTGGCTTTTATTGGAGGGGGTTCAGAAATCAACTGAGAGTTCTCCTTGCCTAGAAAACATGCACTATTTCGTTACGGCTCCGGATCTACCCCTGGTGCGCATCCAAACGTATGGGTTTTTAGAATCGTCTTATCTTCTGCCAAATATAGTCTTGAGCTATAAATAAGGTGTCATAATAAAGAGAAACAACAGTACAAATTTTCCTTCGTAACACTTTTGTAATTATTTCATAAAAACTAATATAAAACTTCAGTTAGAAATCGAGAAAACAGATGGTTTGAGACAGTTATAACTGAAATTAGAAATCTTGTTAAACAATTCTAAAAACACAGAAGACGAGATCCGTCTTTCTACTTTTAGTTAAAGTTAAGAGTCAATATCTATCGTAATAAGTCAATTTTCAAACACGGTTCTCGTAAACCTCTGCAGCCGTGCAACTCGCCTAGCGCTACCTATGGTCGCCAGGCGGCATTGGACCTAGGGTACACCAACGGCTTAACGTGACTTCCAAATCACGGGAGCTGCCAAACGATCTTTTAGTCCCCGAGCCTGAGCCACCCAGACCGCTGGGTGATAACCCAGAGCTCCACCACTGAGCGATGGTATTTGCCCATATGGACCCTTAGACAATATTTTGATTTGTAAAGTCTAAAAACGACTCGCCTTTTGTGGCCTTCTGGAATCTAGATTATTTAACCTCCACTGCCCATCACCATGGGTCAATAGGCTTGTGCGGTGATCTAAAAACAGTAAGGTACGGTCACGATACTAGATCACATAGGCTAGCTTGAGGTGATTGCTCATGTTTGTGCGTCTAATGTCGTCGCCCGGGATCAAACCGGGGACCACTGGCTTGTGAGGCCAGAGCTCTACAACTGAGCTGTCGCTCCCGCATATCTTTATTCAACCTCAGAAACAAGAGCATAACACATACTTAACATACTTTAACCTATATAAAACAAATACTTGGTACAGTTTACCCATTCACGAGGAAGAACAGCGTCAGTGGTAGGGGGGGGGGGGGGGGGGGAGGAGGAGGGAGTAACTCCCTGAAACTCGGCGAAGGTGCCCCGTCAGCGCTTCAACTCTGCTCCGGCGTTAACGCTCATTACCCTTCTGTTAGCTTGTAAACAGTTCGGATACATCTAGCAACATACAGAACCACTTTAGCTTATGTTCTGTTTTATGCTATAGTTCTAACATTAACGTGTATTTCATTATGATATTTTCTTTTAATATTTTAAATCTACACTGTAAAAGGGAAAAGAGATATTTTCACTCTTGTTGAGTCATTTCACCACTTTTCTAAAGAGTTGAAATTGAGCCACTTTTTCAGAGTGAGAATTCACTACCTCAAAAGAGAAACTTTGATCACCCACCAAAAGAGTGAATGTTTTCGTCCAAATTTGAGTGAAAATCAATCCTAAAAGGAATTATTTTGATTTTTAAAGGAGTGAAATTAACTACTCAATAGAGTGACTTTTCACTAAATGAAGAACTAATATTCTTTCATAAAAAGATTTTTTTCGTTAACTCAACATAACGAATCTTTCCAAATTAGGGGGTTTACAGACCCTTGTATAATCCTTGGCTTGGCTCATCAAGCTAGTTATTGACAATTGATCGTAAGATTATAAACATGGGTTATAAATCATACTAGAAATCGCCTCCTGATCGAAATTCGATCAAAATTTCAGTTGATCGAAGTTTAAAAACGTCCATGAAGTTTAAAACGTTTCATAACTAAAACATCTGTTCTTCCTGCTTTTCTATTAGTTGTCTTTACAACAGCTGTGTAATGATTCAATTTAATTCTCCTTCCCCCATAAGATTAACATTGTAACTTTGAAAAGCCTGTGGGGCGAAGCCCTGGAGTCCGATGTGAATTAGAGTGTGATTCTGCTCATCTACAAGACTATACCTTTTTAACGGTATGCGCAAATTTCTTCTACGATGCTCACAAGCTGAGAAAAAAGGAGGAAACGAAACATGCTTGCCTATTAATATATAGATATGTTAATTAGACAGACATTGGCATAGGCCAACTCATGGGAGTAGTTTATCAGTGAACACCATAAGGCCCTAGGCTACACGTGTGAACTGTACTGGTACTTATTAAAAGCAAAGTAAAGTTATAGGCTCTAGTGTTCGCGTTATTGGATATAATCTTCAATCTTCCTTTTTACCACTTTACCACTTGAACCACTAACCAACCACTAATCATAACGAAGATGTCGAAGGGAAAATCTTACTCCTGTGCTGTGAGAGGCTAGTCGCTCATGCACGTCACGTGACTCCAGGATTCATCCGAAATAGAATGAAACCAGTTCTTTTTGGAAATAAAACTCAGAAACTCTGAACTATATCGAATTTTCATTCTTTTAATAAAAGTATATTTCATCCTTCTCAAAATTTTTTCTACGCTCATTTTGAGTGAAATTTTCACTCTTTAAGAATTTTTTGGAATTCTTCCACCTAAAAAACGATCTATTTCACTCTTTGGATTTTAGCATGTACATGATGAGAAGTTGTTCAGGTGTATTTAGTAAATGTACAAAACAAAAACTGATTTATTTTAATAATACCTACCTGAGTTTGTTATAAGAGTAGGGGGACTTGGGGCTGCATACGCCTGCTGTGGGATATGTGGGATAATTTATGCAAGCCCCCCCCCCCCCCCCCGAGACCACCCAAGTTACTGACCCCCCCCCCTCCCCCCCCCCCTCCCCCCCCCCCCGAGGCCACCCAAATTGCTGACCCCCCCCCCCCCCGAGGACCACCCAAGTTGCGGAGCCCCCCCCCCCGAATTAGTTTTTTTTTTTTTTTTTTTTTTTACAAAATATTAACTTAAAACTAAAAGGATTGGGTTCAACAGCACGTTTAATCATCATATTCGTTATATTCTTCATGTTTCTCAGTCTTCACCTCCGTCTGGATAGTACCTCCACTCTTTAGCTCATTCTCGGCGGCTTCAAGTTGTTGGGTAATCGCCATCTGGCATTGAAGTTCAAAATCATCTCGCGGTACAGAACCGCAAATATCCATCTGAGCTAACCAGAGTCGCCTGAGGTTCTTTTCCTTTTCCTCGACAGCTTCGACGGCCGCATGTAACTCCTCCTCTGTAATAGAGGAGTTCCACAAATGCTGTTCATCGGTTTTGTCGACAACCTTCTTCTCGGACTCCATAGTGCTATCTGACCAAAATCTGTGGCCGCAGCAGGTAGGAGTGGGGGAGCAGGACGTTATTTTCCCGCCAGGTATACAAACTCTAGACCACCCACGGTGTAAAGGTACCGACCCTCGGCCAGGTGCGACATTCCTTAGATAGGGGAGCCGGTACAATAGGCCGACCACACCCCTGCGTGGGAGCGTCCGCCCGGCGACGTTACACAATAGCGCGTCTTATATTACCCGTCACCCCACGCAGCTGCGCGTCCCTTCACCGACCGTCACCTCACAGTCGTTATATAACCAAACCGAGCGTCGGCCATTTTCTACACTCCCCGGCATCAGTAGTTGCCTAGCTGCCGTAGTGACCGGACGTTCCTGCACTTCGTTCCGCTTGCGCCTCTGTCTACGCCAGTGTCTTCTTTGGATACTTCTTACTTCAAATGTAAGTATTATTTCTAATTTACAATAACTAGTTATAATTAAATATAGTTTTTTTTTTCTTTTTATTACGTTTCTGTAATTTTGACTTGGTCAAGAAACTTAAGGAGTATGATGGCAATAGTTTTCACTACATCATACACATATGTGAATAAATATTTTAATTTTCTAAAACTTTTAACAAATAGTAGATTAGTTTTATTCCATATAAACTATGGCTCGTAGCGTTGAGTAGAATGTTCATACTCAAATTCTCAATCATACTTATATTTTCATTTATTTTGTTTATTATTTTAAATTTTTATTTATTTTATTTTTATTTTATAAAACTTAAAAAATAGTAGATGGGTTTGGTCCATCCTGGGCTGTCTTTTCGTAGCGCAAATCGTTTAAACATCTACCACATTTATTCATATAGCATGTAAATTATAATAAATAAATTGAGTTATTAAAACGTTTCATTAGGCTAGTAACGTATTTAGAGACTTTTTTAATTTTCTAAAACTTTTAACAAATAGTAGATTAGTTTTGTTCCATATAGACTATGGCTCGTAGCGTTGAGTAGAATGTTCATACTCAAATTCTCAATCATACTTATATTTCCATTTATTTTATTTATTATTTTAAATTTTTATTTATTTTATTTTTATTTTATAAAACTTAAAAAATAGTAGATGGGTTTGGTCCATCCTGGACTGTCTTTTCGTAGCGCAAATCGTTTAAACATCTACCACATTTATTCATATAGCATGTAAATTATAATAAATAAATTGAGTTATTAAAACGTTTGATTAGGCTAGTAACGTATTTAGAGACTTTATATTCAACAAAATGCGTATTCACAATTAGAGCAGTTTTGAAGAGTTTATTTAGGACTTAAACGTTCAAACTTATTTATATTTTAATTTGTACTAGTAGTATGGTGATATAGTCGGATTTCATGTGACCCCCCCCCCTCCCCCCCCGATTCATATTACTCTTAGAATAGTGTCAGAGATCTAATAGTCAATGCTCTTTATTTACAGATCATCATGAACAACGTTGACCGTCGTTTTTCCTGCGTCCACTGCGGCAAAGCCTTCAAAAACAAGTGCCATGTCACCCGACATGTTCGCTCCGCCCACGGCGGAATCGACTTTACGTGTCCGGAGTGCAACAAGGATTTCTCGAGGGAGGATGCTCTGCGCCGTCACATCAACAGTTTTCATCGACCTCAACCGGCAATGAACCCAGCATTTAGACCAGGTTAGTATCTTAAACTTTATATATGTCCACTAAACAGTCAGATGTCTATATACTTCACAATTTCTACTCTTATTCGTACTATGCATAATGATGAGAAATAAATCCAATTTAGCATCCGCCCCACTGTAACTAGACTCACTTTTAATCTCAATTTAGTTAAACACTTTGTTGCACACTCACATATCTAACGTAAATCAACATTTTCATTTCTATAACATTTGCGTTTTGATGTACTTTGTGTTTGAAAAGATTTACACCTTTCACTGTGTTTATACATCTAATATAAAAGTTTCTAATCATGTCTGTGCTTTTGTTATAGACTTCGTCCCTACTCCTGCCCCTGCGGAACCACGACCCGGCCCCTCTTCTGCTCCTGACGTTGAGCCCAGACCCGGTCCCTCTAATGCTCCTGACTTTGAGCCTAGGGCCGGACCCTCTTCCGCTCCTGACGTCGAGCAAAGACCGAGTCCACTTCAAGCCCCAGAGCCCGCTGGAGCCCCCACAACAGGTATGTGATTATCCATTACTTTGAAATATTAATTTACAAACTCACCTCAAATAAAATATTCATTCAGACATTTCGTCTACACTAAATGGATTACAGCGTCAAAGGGCTCTATTGTAAAAACCATACAATCTTAATATTAAATGAAACTCAGTCACAATGCAGACATTCACAATGCAGACATTCAGATAAGTATTATTAACTTTTGTCAATTATATCTTTCATTGAATTCCAATGTGAAATATCTATATTGAATTCCAATGTGAAATATCTATATTAAACGTTGAACTTAAACTTTCATATTGGTTTGAAAACTGAATCTTTTCAGGTTGAGCATTATAATTACACACGAGACTACAATATTTTGTATTTTTTCAGGCCATGCGTGTGACGGGTGTGGCAAAAGCTTCACGAGGAAGTCGAATATGCTGATCCATGCCCGCAAACACTGCAAAGCCCGCCGTGCGGAACAGCAGCCCAGCGGAGTCCAACCACCTTCGCCTGCCCCCTCGTCGCCAGCATCAGTGGCAACATCAAGTGAAGACGACGAGGCGCCTGAGATCCCTGGCGGCTTAGCTCCTGCGGGTTTCGTGGAGATTGAGACGGCGTTCCGTGGGCGACTCAAGACCTACAGCCTAGCAGAGCCCGCGGACGAGTCAATTACCCTGCAGGAGTTCCTTCTGTCGCTCAGGACTCAGGTAACCACACTCATGCGACAAATACTAAATCACACTCATGCCATCAAAGCCAACATCTGGGTCGAATGCGAATTTGTAAATATCCATGGCGATACTTGTAGGCGTGCCTTCAAGACAAAGAATGTCGAAATTCTCCATACGAGTGACATTGATGAAATTTGTCAAGCGTTTATTAATAAAATCTTGTTGGAGAAAGAGACATGCGAGATGAAGGGTTCGGGGTGGAGTTTTGTTAGGGTTTTAGATATGGAAGTGAGAGTCAATGTTTACAGCCCTATCAGAGGTAGCTCCTTCATCCCCCTTCCTCGCGATATCGCCATGAAAAAAGCCGTGGTAAATGTGTTCAACGTTGCGGATGAGCGTTGTTTTGAATACGCAATGCTTTCTAAATTTATTGAAAATGCTCGACGTGACAGGCTTACTGCTAACCATTTCACGCCAGAAGTCAGAGCACGGTCAAACCTAAATTTCGATGGACTGGAATTTCCAGTAAGATTAGATAAAATCCGCACGTTTGAGCGCAACAACCCCGGCGTAAGCATAAATGTGTACGGTTTGGACAAAAAGAAGCAGAAACACCACCAAAACAAAGAAGAGCACTATGTTTTCCCCCTTCGCGTCGTGGATCAAGAGCTACCGAACCACTTCGATCTGCTATTCCTAACTGATGAACGAACCACCCACTACACTTACATCTCAGACTTTGAGAGACTAGTTGTTAGGCAAATAACACTAGGTCATCGAAGACTATTCATGTGCAAGAGATGCTTTGCACATTTTGATAGCCGACCAAACAAACTGGGTCTCACAGGAGAGCAGCGGTTAGAAGAACACAAGCGTTACTGCTCCAAAAACGCGCCATTGAGAACCGATGTTGCGGAAGAAGAGCACATCATGTTCAATCGGCCCGAGCGTACAAAGAGGAGTCGGTTTACGATATATGCTGACTTCGAGAGTATGCTCGTACCCTTTGAGGCTGAAAGGCCCATTCATCCCGCACCAACTGTTCAACCGCCTGCTTGGGACCCAGCAACTAACCGAACGACCGGCCAGCAGCGCGTGGGTGGTTTGCCCAACAATGTTAGGAATGTCCACAGACCGTACGCTTATGCATATTACATTCGCGACGACCTAAGAACAGCCGACGAGGGAGACTGCGATGACGATGACCAGGATTCCAACACCTTCTCCAAGCTGCGAATGTACAGAGGCGAGGATGCTGCGCAACATTTTATCAACGCTGTACGGGATGACGTACGGAAGATTGGCGACATCCTTTACGGCCAACGCATGCACGGAGACCCACCGCAGTTGACAGAGCAGGAAGAACTCCAATTCCGACGTGCCACTGTCTGTCACATCTGTAAGCGGGAATTCGGCCCTAACGATGGTGAAGATAAAATGAAAGTTAGGGATCACCAACACTCGCCTCCGTACAATTACAGAGGAGCTGCTCATCGTTCGTGCAACCTCCGCTACAGGGAACAGGAGACCGTCAATATGTATTTCCACAACCTTTCCAACTACGACGCTCACTTCATCGTGCGTGAGTTAGGCGTGGACAAGGGAGACGTTGAGGTACTCGCCAACACCGAAGAAAAGTACATCACTTTCTCGAAGCGCTTCAAATATCCGGGCGCTGGCCGGCGGAATAGTATTAAATTACAGTTCGTCGATTCGTACCGCCTTATGTCGAAGGCTTTAGGTACATTGGCGTCGCTTCTGCCGGCCAACAAAATGCACATCACACGCGCCCGGTACCAAGACCAAGAAGACTTTGATTTGCTTCGAAGGAAGGGAATCTTCCCCTACGAGTACGTCACGTCTATGGAAGCACTAAATGACGATCACCTGCCACCTAAAGATGTCTTCGGAGAAAATGTAACCGACGAGGACTACGCACACGCCCAACGCGTATGGAATAAGTTCAACTGCATATCCCTCGGGCAGTACGCAGAGATTTATTTGATGACAGACGTTCTACTGCTCGCCGACGTGTTCGAGGGATTCAGAGACATGTGTATGACGCACTACAACTTGGATCCTGCACATTATCTGACGCTACCTTCATACGCGTGGGACGTAATGCTTCTCAAGACTGGAGTGGTGCTCGATACCTTGCGAGATGTCGACATGTACTTGTTCTTCGAGAAGGGCATCCGAGGTGGACTGACCCAATGCGTCACCAGGCACGTTGTCGCCAACAACAAATACACAAGAGCGGAAGATGGCGGTAACCGAGACGGCCAGGGCGCATCGACAAGTGGAGGTGTCGTAGAATACGACGATGATACATTTTTAATGTATTATGACGCAAATAACCTCTACGGATGGGCCATGTCAGAACCACTCCCCTACAAAGATTTTGAGTGGCTGTCGCAGCAGGAAATCGACGACTTGAACATCATGGACATACCGGCAGACGGTGAGTATGGATACGTTTTGGAGGTTGATCTGGAGTACCCAAGAGACCAGGCACTCCACGACAAACACCGCGATCTCCCGTTCTGTCCGGAAGTACGAAAGTCGCCGGCTTACCAGCTGCCCTACTCATCAGAAGACATCATTAATAGCGGAGCAGGACAATCCAGCAAACTAATGGCTACTCTCACGGACAAGGATGAATACGTGATCCACTATCGTTACTTACAACAAGCGATCGAGAATGGACTGCGTGTTCGCCGCGTTCACCGGATTATGCGTTTTAAACAGTCGCCGTGGTTAAAACCGTACGTGATGCTGAATACCGAACTGAGACGGCAGGCCACCAACAAATTTGAAGTAGAAATGTTCAAATTGATGGTCAATGCTGTCTACGGTATGAGTCTCCAGAATGTGAGAAAACACCAAAACATGAAGATCGCCACATCCCGCAAGACATACACGAAGTACGTGGCCAAGGCGAATTTCAATGACCGTATTTGGTACGACGAGAACTTGGCACTACTAAATATGGCGAAAGTACGAGTTGTACTCAACAAGCCAGTCTATGCGGGAATGTGCATTCTGGACCACAGTAAACGGTGGATGTACGGTTTTCACTACGATATGGTAGAAAGGTACGGCATCGAGAATATAAAGATGGCCTACATGGACACAGATGGTATCGTCTACGCCATCCGTACCCTAGACGTCTACCGCGACATGATGACGCACCTGGACGACTTCGACACCAGCAACTATCCCCAGAACCACATGTGCTACGACGGGCGCAACGCTAGGGTTTTGGGGAAATTCAAGGACGAAGTCGGTGGGAGAGTTATTAGGTTATTCGTCGGCTTGATGGCAAAATTATATTGTATGGTATCCGGAGGCTTTACGTGTGCTGTTGGTAACGGAGATGACGACGACTGTGGTGCGCCTCCGCCGATAAAGCGGGCAAAGGGCGTCAACCGCGCCGTAGTTGCAAAGGAACTGTCCGTACAAGATTACCTAGATTGTTTATACAACAAGACTATCAAAAGTACGGACAATCAGAGGTTCCAAAGCAAACACCACATAATCTACACCGTTGTGGTAAGGAAGCGGTCCCTGGCACCATATGATGATAAACGTTACGTAATGCCAGAGGACGGAATAAACACGCTTCCGTGGGGGCACTATGCTATTCCCCCCAGGGCGCCACCGTTACCTCCAGCTCTACCAGCGCCGATGGACGTAGACGACTAGACAGTATAATTTAAGTCGCATGAGTGTGATCGGGTAGGCTCTGTTCGGATCTCGGGAGTGTGTGATGGACTGTGATATGGACTGTTTATGGACTGTGATATGGGCTGTTTATGGACTGGTGTGGACTGTGATATGAACTTTTATTTATTTTTGTGGTGTACATTTTCTTGTTGTTGCTTGTATGTAAATTTTATTAATGAATCAAATTCATTTTTGTTGACCATTTTATAATGTTTTATCTTTGATGTCTATTCTATACATTTTATTATTGTTAAATAATGTATAAAGTTTCTATCCAATGATTCAATATTCCTCCTTTTTCAATACACTTGATGTTAGACTTAAGATTGTTTCAATAAATCTAGTCATTTGTATTGACATACTTGTTTTCATTTTCCAGTTTTACACATAGTAATAAGATCATTCACTGTCAGACTCTTTGCTTTTTAAAAATACTAAGATATCAAACTCTTTTCACTTTGAAAGTAAAATATAAATGACGAGTCTGCACAGAGGTGTACAAATACTTAAACTATCTGACTCTTTTGAAATATCAAGTTACTGGACTCTCTGGTCTTTGAAAGTAAAAATGTAATGTCGAGTCTGCATAAAGGTTAACCTAATAGGCTCTTTTCACTTTGAACTGTTATGTCAAATATGTGCAATGAGTAAACTATCAGACTCTTTTGAAATACTGAGTTACTAGACTCTCTGGTCTTTGAAAGTAAATTATAAATGTCGAGTCTACACAAAGATTAAACTATCTGATTTTTCTAAATGCACTTTGAAATATTGAGCCTGTTAAAAATGATTAACTTACATACTAAAAGGAAATGAAAAGATTGGTGTTTGTTGAGTACTCATTTTTATTACAAGAAAAAAAAAATTACATTACAAGACAAATGAAAAAGATTTTTACATTACAATAAAAAGAAAAATATAAAAAGATTTTTACAAAGAAAATAGCAAAAATTGCTACAAGTGTTTATACAATCTGGTGAATAGTCTTCTGATCATCGCATCATTGTGAGTAGTGGAGGTGTCGTCGAAGAGCTGCACGAAGTCCATCATCCTCATATCATGGTGAGTTCGGTAGTACAGGTAAGTCAGGCAGTAGTGGCCGCAGACTGTGCTGTCATCATCTTGTAGGCGATACTCGTTGTACAGGTAACGACGAGCGTTACGTCTCAGGAATCCTTGGTAGAAGTACAGATGTGGAGGTTGTCCGTAACTGTCGAAGAATTCAATGACATCACTCTTTCGGTCCAGGTAGAATGCAACCCAGTGCGTACCGTCTTCATTGTGTGGATCGGTATTCACAACGATTGCTGTAGACGGGGAGATGCGATGCGGTAGTCGGTCGGCAGCGTAGACCCCATGATTGTGTACTGGCAGAGTCGATAGATATTTCTCAATCTGATTGGTATTCATTCTACGGTGTCGATGCCAACAGCTGCGGTGGTAGTACTTGTTGTAGTGCTCGTAGACGTGTGAAAGCAAGAGCAGAAATATGAACTTGTTTCATCAGTATATTCCAATTCATCATCAATATTGTTAGTCAAAAACAACCATCCGTGCAATGCGATGCAATTGGACAGTGAGCATCGATGGTTCGGTGATCTGTGATGGCGACATCGCAGCGTGGATTTCGATAGTAGATTGTTGATTGTAGCCAGTGAACCGCATCCGATATCATCCAAGTCGATAACGTTGGTAGTGCAGTGATCAATAACTAAATGTCTGTATATAAAACTCTTCTTTTCCGATCCTTTGACATAGACGGTGTGTCGTTTGGCGATTATCTTTCGTAGTTTTTGTTCCAAGTCGCAGTAGCCGATGTCCCCTTGATCCCACTTTAATCCGTGATAGTGTTTCGATAGCCAATGGGATTCTCGATGTTTATCGATGGTCAGTTCGTCCCTGTTGAATGGCGGTTTGGCGATGTGATGCATCAGTAGTATCCCGCTGTCCACTTCCATAACGCAGACTTCCTTCATTATGTAATCATTGATGTTGTCTTTGAAACTCTGGAAATCAATAATGATGGGAGCGGCCAAATTCCTGCAACGTACTCTGCGTAAGCGATCCATCTCGTACGAGTGCCGGTGAGAGACTAGCCACCAAAGTCGACCATCACGTTGCGGTGTCGATCGATTTCAATTACGTTGTCAAACTCTGCGTACACCAAACAGTTGACAGTCTCGGTTAGCGCGGTGCCGAATCCCAGCTCCATGCGCACGCTGCCATTGCGTACGAGATTCCAGTGGCTGGTATCGCTGGCAGACAGGTCGGGTGTCAGATCAAACACTAGCAAGCAGTAGCCGTTTTCGAAATCTTCTCTGCTGATCACGTTTCCAGCGTCTGAGAAATGGATCCCCGTGCCGCTGAATATTGTGTTGTACGCCATAATGAACTTTGCGCTACCTGCAGGAGAGAACTTGGGTTGGAGTGGTTTGGCCGGCACCTGTTCACCGTCCACGTACAGAGAGAAGTAGTTCAAATCGAAATTCTTGAAATTGTACGGATTCTTTTTGACATCACCGTTGAATGCGGCATTGGTTACCATTCCGACAATCACGCGCTTCGGAACTTGTCCCAGAAATACGTTGTCCAGAGTTTTGCTCCTTATGCCGGAAGCGAGCGTGAAAGATTTCACATCCACTCGTGTGATTGGATACTTAGCGGTGCCGGACTGCAGTATCTTGCTGTGCGCCAACATTACGGTCGGGCTGACTTTGCATCTTCTAATCCACAGGTTCGCATCGACGATATGCACTTTGTAGTCACCTTCGTGTACCATTATGGAGAATGCATCTTTCGACCTGTTTAACTTGAAGCGTAGCTCGACTCCGTTCAAAAGATATTTATTCTGATTACACATGTCCAAATGCAAATGACCGACCAAATCGATTTCTCGTCCTCCTTTCGTTAGCTTCCGTCGTTTTTCCAATCCATCATTATCGTCTTCGGTGTTTTCCATATGGCCTGAATCATCGGCGTTCCACAGCACGGACGATAGATGCGATTTCCTGGCATCGAATCCGTAGTTCAATACTGTTTCGATGTACGCTCGATAGGCGTAAGTGTTATTTTGTGGTGTAACCAATTTTTGATTCATGCACATGTCCACTTGACTGAACAACGAGTGTAGCCAGTTATTTATCGGACCAGCTTTAGTTGCATCATCCGCAGCAATCGCCGCTCCGTCCGCCTTGATTATCGATGCTGTGACTTCCAGCATTGTTTGCGAGAGATCGGTGTACTCTTCGCCATTGCCTGGCACTACAAACTCTATCGGTGAATCGTCCGTCAGTGTGGATATCGGTTTGTATTGAATCCATTTTCCATTTTCGATACTCGTCTGTGTGGGCGGTAGTGAAAACAAGTCCAGCTCCGTCTTGACGCATTCGCATGATCTTTGATGTATGAACGACATGATTAATTAAAAATATCCCTTATTGTCTTTGCTGCTTTCCTTTTATTTTTAACTGCTGCTTTTCTCTTCTTGGACGGCGATGATGACGTCCTTCCTCTAAGGAGTTTAGCCAGAGACTGAGGTGTGACACGCAGTGTGCGACCGCTACTCGATTGTTTCTTGCCGCCACGCATTGCGCGCTTCGCGGAAGTCTTGCGCGTTGCGCGTTTCGCGCCACTCTTACGCGATCCGCGCTTTTTGGATGCAGGCCGCAGACGCTTGACACTGCCACCACCACGGAGAACTCGTTCAATCTTGTCATCGGCCGTGCGTTTCAACGACCCGGTAAACTCTTTCATGCGCTCCTCTGCCGCATCTCTGGGATGTTTCGTACGCAGAGTGACATCACCTAGAAAACCCATTCCGGACTTTAACGCTTCTCTGCCCAATGCTGCAACTCCGCTCTTGATTATCGGAGATACGGTGCGAAACATACCGCCCAAGAAGCTGCCGACTCCATGTCCTCTCTGATAGGCGGCACCGCGAAACACTTTTTCTATCGATCCGCCCGTCTGCGAATGCTGGCGATAGTAGTACGCCATGTACGGATCGTTCGAAGCCATTATTACAGTTAATTATGCAGAGCTCTTCTGAAATGCAGCTTCACGTACGACGTCCCGAACAGGAATGACAGGTTTTGCCCCGTGTGATCCCTGAGGTCGATTTCTACAGTCTCGAATGCACCTTTTGTGATCGGCACGTAATGCGGGCTGGTATAGAGTACAGTCTTATTCGCCCCGTGCATGTAGTCACCTCTGTCAATGTTGATGATTTTCAATAGCGGGGCAGAAGCGTCTCCGATCAACTGTGGCTCAATCAGATCGCAGTACACGTACATGTTAGCTGGAAGCCCCATCGATAGATTCGGTGGCCATGACGCTTTATTGTTTTTCACAATGTCCTTCTGTTGCGGATCGAATCCCAACTGTAAAGCCAGTTTATAGTCTAAATGTATCGCAACCACATCTTCTTTCAGTATTTTTATTTCCACTCTGTCAGCATCTTTGTCATAAGTGAACTCTACGTAATCGATGAGGTCCTTTGCATCATTAATCATATTCAGCAGTTCGGTTATATTCTTGTAGTAACCCATGTCCAGAGTAAACGTGTACTTGTCTGGCTCTTCCATACCTATGGCGGAAAGAATAGTATCCTGTTCGATTATTATAATCTCGTTCTTGCCCACTAATGGAAATGAACATGGATAGTGAGATTCCACCAGAGCCATCTCCCATGCACCTTCCAATCGTATCTGTTTCGAAAGATGCGTAGTGTAGTTTGACACCTTATTGTTGGGGAAATATTCCATAGAACTGTTGCTGGGTAGCGTCAGGAAGAATTGCGAGTTAGACATTTTGTAAGTCTTGCGCTCTCACCCAAGAGTTAAACTCGTCTCCGTAACCTCGCCACTTGACGTAAAAACGCTTACTGGTGCCTCTGCCACGAGTGTCCAGTATTTTGTCAATCTTGAATAGTTGATCACTCCGATAGATTACTTTCTGTAATTCGTGTTCGTAAAACTGGCCGGTCAAAACTTCACCTTTGAGGTCCGCCAGCGTGTACATGGGCAGCGGCATCAGAGTGTTCACTTTACGAATAGTAAACACTTCGTTACTCCAATTGGTCTCGTAGCCTTTGGCGAATGTGCCCTTCTCCTTTGCTATGCGCACTGTGTCACCAATCTTGAGTTTAGGCTTAACACGGCGTGGAATTTTACTGTACATGCGTTGCAGCACCTGTGCTATCGTCCGATCATTTTTCACATCGATGGGACGCAATCCACCACCGAGACTCTTGTGTGCACTGGCATTGTATGCTTTCACCAGTTTGTTCAGTACATCGATATATCGATAAGTGTTTTTGTAAGTCAGGTAACGCCACATGTGAGACTTTAACGTGCGGTTCACGCGTTCCACTACTGCTGCTTTAACATCGGGATTCTGCGTGGTCACATATTTTATTCCGTACTTTTTGAATAATTGTCTGGTCTTGGCGCCGGTAAACTCTGTTCCTTTGTCAGACTGGAGGCAACGTGGAGTTTTAGTCGCTTCTTTGAATATTTCTTCGAATGCCACCGCTACTTCTGCACCTTCCTTTCTCTTCAACGCTTTCACGTACAGACGTTTACTGAACACGTCTATCACGGTCAGTAGGTAAGTGACTCCATCGTTGTATTTACTCAATCCTCGCATATCATTCAAGTCTGCTTGCCACAGTTCGTACGGGCCGAAAACAGAGTACTGATTACGTGGGAAGCGTTTACGGGCCGGCTTGTGTAATGTATAAGTGTCCTGTGATTGTAACCATTCGATTACTTTCGACTTTGAAATATCTCTCTTGCGTGCAGCTCGCACTAGCGGCGCGACACCGCCGAACGCACCGGGCTCGCCGGGGTCGTAGTAGAGACGGTACATGCTCACTTGGTCGGATACGGTTCCCACCTGTCTAGAAAGCCCAACGGCTCCCTGTCCCACTGGTATTCGTCTCTTATGATGGGAGTTGACGCAGCATAGCCGCCAGTCGCAGCTTCTTCAATCGGTGTTTTCGCTAGATAATTATCCACCTCACGTAATGTTCTCTGTAATGATGTCTCACCGCGACGCTCCTTAGCTCCTCGTTTCACTGTCGCCCACGAACGTAGCCGCTCTCGCATCGGTGTTCTGCGCGGTGATGGTGCACTCGGTGAACTGGTCATCCGCAATGATGATTTGAATGTATCATTCAATTCCCGTAACGCTCTGGTATTATTTATAAATTCTAGAGGCACATTCATTTCTTTCAAAGCGGTCATCACTTCCATCCATCCTGGCGGTATACGTTCGGTTATTCGAACTCTCACTATGTTATTCAAAATATCAACTATATTCGCATTCGGTAGTTTTCGACCATCGATAAACACCGAGTAGTTGATATCCCAACTGATTCGACTATCGGGTTTTTTCATAAATCGCAACAGATTGCGGGCATCACTCCTGTATGTCTTTGAGAACATTTCGACAATCTCATCGACTGGCCCTTCCGCTGCACCCCGTGTCATGTGTTGGGCATCATCACCAAATGCCGTATCCACAATTGGAATATTAATCGGCTGGCGATTATTAGAGGCAAAGTGTAAGAAACGTTGCAACGCCTGATTGTACAGTTTCCATTTTTCACTATCGTCTATACTCTTGTTATTCATTATTTTCTGCATCTCCACATCCAGCCCTTCCGTAGTGGACAAATTGCTTGACGGCTTCTCCGATGATGTAGCCTGTAAACGCTCAATAAGCTCTTGCGGGACGACAGCCATCTTCTTTGCGTGCTCCATTATTGATGTGCAGCAGCGGTCGGTCGGAAGTGTAGTTTAACGGTCAACGCTCCGTGACGGAATGAGAGATCTCGCTTTAAGATGTCCTTCACATAAATTCTCACACTTTCGAATGTCTTCTTTCTCACCGGTACGTAGTGCGGATCATTGATGTATGCTGCCTTGTACGTTCCATAATCATCTATCGTGTGTGATATATTGATAATCCTCAATAACTGTGTACGGGCATCGCTTAATATTTGTTCTTCAATCAGATCGCAGTACACGAGCATATGTGATGGTAAACCAAGATTTAAATTAATCGGTCTAGTACTCGTTTGTAAACCTGGTACATTTAACAATTCGTCTCCCCGTACTATTCCCAACTGAAGTCCGATTTTTTGGGAACCAGCCACTCCTTCGGTAGTTCCCAATGTATTTGTTCCGAACGTTACTTTAAGACGCTTTGCTTCGTCAATACTGAATACACTTCCAGTTTTCTTTACACTTTTCAACCCGTTGATGTGTTTCAACAAATCTTCGACTGAAGTGTAGTTTCCGGGATTTGGTTTAACGTCGATGATGAATAATTTCTTTTTGCCTTCTTTTCCCGCAGACTTCTTGTCTTCTTCTTTTCCCGCAGACTTCTTGTCTTCTTCTTCTTCCTTTTTGTAACCAAATATTTTTAGTAGAGCATCGGAGTCTACTGTTGAGAACGAACATGGATAATGCGTTTCTACGAGCGCTACTTCCCAATCGCCACCGTCCAAGCAAATGTAATTCGGTAGTTGTACAGTAAAATCATGTGTGGTATTTTTCGGATAATAATGTGTTGAGGGACCCGTGCCGCTAAGTAAAGTCAAATAAAATGGTTTCGTCTGGACATCCATCTCACTTTCCCAATGCACTACTGACTGCTGCCTGTAACACTGTGCTCAATAGTAATGGAATAAAAACTCCGCCGCCTTTCTGCACTAGATACTTTCGTTTCTGTCCCCAACACTGTCCTTGTCTTACTAAGCGCCTCAGAGCCACTTTATGTTTGCTCAACTGGCTTTTAGTCTTACTCGACAGAGGCACGTTCCCACGTAGCACGTTGTAGGCGCACTCGCAGACTGAACGAATGCGACTCTTATCACAAACCTTTAGCAGTGCCTTGCGTTCCTTGGGTGTTGCGTGTATCAGCGCTCTGAGCAGCGGTGCGTCCTTATTCAAGCACGACATGATTGCAACTGACTGACTGGCTATTTTTTCTTTGGCAAGTACACGTAGTTTACACGATCCTCGGGGAATATGCAAGTGCGTACTCGCATGTCCTCAGATGTCGACTGTTTCAAGTCCAAAAGCAGATAACCGTGTGCCTGTTTCGTGGCATCACTGTAAGCTTCCTCTATGAACTTTGGGCTGTCTGGATATATCTGCCTGGCTAAATATCTGATTTGTACTCTGTCTCTGGGATTTTTAAAAAATATAATGTAGTGAGCATTTAGTGAGATGTCTCTCTGCCCACGACCCTGATGAAAAAGATTTTGAGTAATGAAAAATACACTGATGTTGCGGTGATGGCAACCCTTCGTGAATAGATCCACCACTCTATCGTCTGCCTCACGCATCATATCGTCAATTATAACCAGTATTGGTTCCTTACCATCATAATCACTCAAGTCTGGTAAACCCTCAATGTGGCTTATTTTGGAATTACTTACATCACCTCCTCCTCCTCCACCACTACCATAATGCCAGTTAATTTTGGCAAATTTTACATCACACATTTCATCTATGTGTTCAATAAACTTGGACACAAAATGTGATTTACCACTACCTGAAGGACCCGCCACAATGGCTGAGAATGGATGTTGCCACTTCAAGCTCATGATCGCTACTGACAGTAAAACTAAATATCACACACAATTTGCTTAAAATAAAGGTTTGGGGTTTCATCTTAAAATAAAAGACATTAGTTTATGCTGTAATGTACATGGATTTTTATTGCTTACGAAAGCTATCAAAATTTATAAAGGTTAATTAAATCTTGAGTCTTCTTTTCTTGCTTTACAAAAATTCCAACGGTGTAAATTTACTGCCTGGAAGTGGGCTGCGCTTCATCAGACGTAGGCGATCTCCGAAGCCGCTGTTGTACCGCTCGATGTCGTGATCGCTCAGGACTTGGTTGAAACGCCTGGGCAGGTAGACTCGTAGGAAGAAATCATCGCCGACTTGTCCCTCGAGAATGACGACGACTGTCTCGCCGAATGGAGTGGTCACACGCTCCATCCCGCTGATCGCATAGCTACACTCCTCTCGCAGATCAGACAGGCGGGTGTAGGCCGGAGAGCTGGACTTGCAGGTGTTCAATGATGTCCGCAGGTCCATCGTTACACCAGGTGCGGACTCTGAAGTCATGCTGCTGCTGATGCTCGACATGGTAATGATGAGAGAGTATGGGGATGATGCGACTAGTCGAAGTGGTCTCCAGGCGAAGAATGATGCTCGGTCAGTCCGTTCGTTCGGTTTTTGTTGCCCACGACGCCATCTTGGAATTTTTTATGTGCGCAGGTGTTCAGTGCAGGTGGTCGATGAAACGTGAGAAGGGTCGTCCCGCAGGTGTTCGGCACATTCCACAGTGTCTAGACATCATAAATCTTCTTTTGTTTGCGCAGGTGGTTGATGAAATCTGAGAAGGGTCGTCTCGCAGGTGTCCAATCTTTTGTTTGTGCAGGTGGCCGGATGCAGGTGGTCGATGAAATCTGAGAAGGGTCGTTCCGCTTCTTTTGTTTGTGCAGCTGGTTGATGAATTCTGAGAAGGATCATACCGCTTCTTTTGTTTGTGCAGGTGGTCGAGAAGGGTGGCGGCCATCATGGATTTTTATGAGCGCAGGTGTTCGGCGAGGTCGCATTGCACAGTGTCTAGACGTTGTTCCTACAATGTTTTCTTGGTGGGTCTTCTACGCGCAGCTTGCTTTTTCGGTTTTACCACTGGCTTTTTCGGTTTCTCTACTGTCTTACTGTATCGTGTTACTGTTTGTGTCAAGCCGCTAATCTTCGGTACTCCCGTAGCTTTATCAATCCACATATTCTCCGATTTGTCCACTACCTGGTTGACACTCTCATATAATTCACTGTTCTTGTCTATAAATAAGCCACATCTGTACACCATATCCGAACCGTCATACATTTCCATTTTAAATAGTACTGGTCCGCTGTTTGATGGATTCTGCACCGCGTAAAATTGTCCATTTTCAAGCCACGACACGATGGGACAGTCGTCTGATGGTTTTGGAACCCATCCTGGTTTTGCTGTTTCTTCCACTTTAGGCTTAGTCGTAGGTCTTATCCTCTTCTTAGGTCTCGGTGGTGTTGGTGGAACTGGGATCTGTTCAACTGTAGCGTTGTCGTTCGCAGCGTTGATGTCGGCCATGAATGCGTTCAAGTACTCGTCAATTAATCCGGATGCGCTCATGTCTGTACCGCACGAGTGACTGTGTGAGACTGAGTGAATCGCTTACTTGCAGTGTATGAGGTGATCGATATTTTGTAAAAGCGCGCGTGTTTCAAGGACAGGCGGACGGTTATGTAACTAACGTTGATGACGTGGGTAGCGTTAAGGCGGGAATGGAATTATGTAGATGAGAATACACGAAATATATAAAATAAATGAAAAAAAAAATAAAAAAAAAATAAAAAAAAATAAAAAAAATAAATAAAAAAAAATAAATAAAAAAAATAAATAAATAAATAAATAATAAAAAAAGCACCAAACACCTCTACTATTTTGGGGGGGGGGGTCAGCAACTTGGGTGGCCTCGGGGGGGGGGGGGGGTCAGCAACTTGGGTGGCCTCGGGGGGGGGGGGGGCTTGCATAAATTATCCCACATATCCCACAGCAGGCGTATGCAGCCCCAAGTCCCCCTACTTATAAGTAATCTCATCCTTTTCATAGTCATGGATACAATATTTATTGTAAGGAAATAATGTTGTCATCATTTTAACAAATACTTTTACTGTGGCTGCTCGGATCATTCTTGTTGTTTCTTTTTTATATAGGCCCCAATATGGAAATTAAAGTAAAATTAAAGTTTCTATAATATTATTTAGATATAACAAGAATCTCGTCTGTGAAAATTTGAGGACAAAGCGGACGAATAACATAACATAAAACTGCTCTTATACATGCAGGGTAATAAACATATATTGAATACTTTTTTGACAGAGCTTGTTGAGTTAAAAGTAAATTTTAAAAATATGTGGTGTCTCTATAGTCATTTAAAATAATATAAAAATAAAATTTTGTGAAAAAGTTTGCAATAAAAATTTAATTTACTATGATGGTATCCTATTACTGTTATTGTGAACTGTGAACTAAATTAACAAAACAGTTATGACTACTTTATATAATATGTATAGTACCATAAGTGGTAAGACACAAGAAAATCTTTTGAAACAAAAAAATTTTAATAGTAAAAGTCACTATACTTGCAGGTTTTAATTTAACTAAAATATAGAACATTCCATTTAATAGACATAAAACTATTATATTTTTCAAATTTTAATAATAATCACAGTAAATAGTTTTTATTCTATTATAAGCATCAACATGTTTAAATATAAATACATGAATTTATTGACAAAATCTGCAAAAAACTTTGAGAATGAAATGCTGATGGTTTATTTCCAAGAATAACTTGATTTAAAGGAAGTGTGAAACAAGAGAAAAACTGTAAGTGCTTCCACGGTTTATAGTGTAGAGGCTCCAAAATGTACAGTCCTGGTAGAAGCTCTAAGCATTGTAACATCTCGAGCACTGAAATAGTTTAGGCTACACTATTAACTCACTACGCTACTGGTGTAGTTGTACAGGGATATTATTAATCTCACATGCATTGAAGCTTGCAAATAAATTTGGTATCATAGTATATTTATTTTTCAAACTCTATTTTAGTTATTCTGAATGAACAAACTTATCTTAATAATAAGATAAGTTTGTATATCTAAAACAGCTATGCTAAGATATCTAAAAAATAAACATAATCCATTGAATATGTATATATAAAAAAGTCGTGTTAGTTACACTATTTATAACTCAACAAAAATTAAACAGAATTTACTAACAACTGGTGGGAAGGTACCTTGGAACGAGGAGAAACATAAAGCATATTTTTTATCTAGATTCCTCCATAGGGCTCCACCACACACGTCTTCAAAGTTACCATATTATTCTGAGGGAGAAACATTTTTGTTGAACATATAATTCCATTTAGAAATGTTAACTCCACAAACAATAAGGTGTCCTCACGGAAAAAATAGACCCATATATGTAATTACTCGCCTACGGCTCGATGGGGGCTCCGCGCCCATGCCCCCTCAGGGGTTGCCCAGAAATTCGTTAATTATTGTTGTTTAAGTCGCATATAATGAACAGAATACATATAAATATAAGAGTTTGTAAATGAGCAAAATAAATGAGTTTGTCATTTATTTATAACAAAAATTAACTCCCACGACTGCAGAAATGACCTAAATTTGAACTTATGCAACTAACTCAATCTAAGGAATGAAAATATATTCGCCTACGGCTCGTTTTCAGAGACTCTTTCCCCAAACCCCCTTCCTAATTCCCCCGAATTCTATAAAGGTTAATGGAGTTGTGAATATAAGTATTTACTTAAAATTATAAAATACGTATAAATAAATATATGAAAAATTTAAATGGATAAACTGCATAAAAATGTGCAGTAGATCATCGAAAACAATGAAAAATTCCATTAAAACAAAATAATTGGAAATCTTAACAAAGTGGATAAAACTTGCCAAAAACCCCTTTTAATTACAAAAATACTATTCAGTTACTATCCTTCAATTAGTTGTGTTGAAATTCCAGGGAATGACATAACGATCCACTAATATTGAACATACAATGGTAAATACATAGTGTAATATTTGCATTCATTACAATTCCTTCATTTCAGTTTTTAATGGTGTAAAACTTTTAAATTTACCTAATTTCCTAAAAAATTACTGTCAAGGCAAATAAAAAAACTTCAAGCTTCTAAATACAATAATACAGTAGTTACTAACAAAAGTAAGTTAAATAATGGTTAAATATTAAAATTACCATACACATCAAAGGCCGTATGTTTTAGCCGTAGGACCAGGTCAGTAAATAACAATCAAAGTAAAACAATCAGTTGCTTGATAAAGCAATTCGTTCCGACTCACAGTCAAAAGAAGAATACGTGATATTGAAAATCATCATGATAATTTTTAAGTTTGATAATTTAATTGATATTGGTACTGTGCAAGATATGTCTATGTGCAAAGTGAAGGTTCTGAGTAAAATATTATAGTAGTTGAAAAATTACGTCTACATGGGGTAAAATTCCCCGCAAAAATAAATAAAAATTTAATTATGTTTAATTGTGTGGACTGGGGGGCAAAAATTCATAGAACCAAACTTGTAGTAACTTGAAAGATGTTCGCGAGGATTGCCTCAGATGTTATAATTTGGCCGCTAGAGTAGAAAAAATAATGTCATATTTATTTTGGGTAAAAATGTTTGGTCGCTAAATTTTGAAATCAGATAGTTTTCTGGGGCAGGATATAAAAAAACTTTTTTATTTTAAATGCTTTTAGTTAAAATTTTTGTTGAATTGTAAAATTTAAATTAGCATGCTATCAGGTAAAGTCAATGATGTACTTCCTAATGAGTTCGTTAATAATTAAGTGCCATCCCAAATAAAGAACCAATTTTTGGGAGGACTATCGTGCAAATATGATACTGTCTTAACGGGTGTCCCATTACAACCTTGCATTTCTTTTAAAATTGTACAAAAAAAAAAAACAAAAAACAAATAGTGCCGTTGTAGGTAAACATATTTTGCTCTGTTGATTGGCACTGATTTCAATACAGAGGGGACCAGACGTAATTTTGAAGCAACTTTAAAATTTAATATTTAAAAATCCTAATCATACTGATTTAGGATAATAAAATTTAATTTTATGTAATTTAGAAAAATACAATTTTTTATTTTTTTTTTAACTGGGGAAAATTTAACATATATTATGTCTGAACATTTTACATATGACAGAACTTACCAAACATGTAAATGTCTAAGAACCTCATTTAAAATAATATACCATCATAAAACATCAATTATCAAGTGATTAGTTTTACTAAACATTTAAATACATGTTCATTAATCTCCGTCATGATGTAAATTTAATAAAATAACATTAAGTTTAACATATATTATGTCTGAACATTTTACATATAACAGAACTTACCAAACATGTAAATGTCTAAGAACTTCATTTAAAATAATATACCACCATAAAACATCAATTATCACGTGATTAGTTTTACTAAACATTTAAATATATGTTCATTAATCTCCGTCATGTTGTAAATTTAATAAAAAAAACATTTTGGACCAAACTGACAATTTTTGTTGGAAACGTATTTAAAAGAGTCTAAGACATTTTTGTGCCGAGACATTTTTGCTCAACCTAAAATGTTCAGAGAAGAATGAGGAAAATCTAAATTTCAACCTCAAATATTCAATAAACTGCTGAAATTACGCGTACAAGATCAAATTGTAAAATTTTCTTAAAAATCGTGTAAAACTAAAAAAAAATATTTAAAGTGAGAGTTTGTATTTGACATCAGTGACTTCCGGTCTGGAGAGGTAATTTCAGATACACCCTGTACATTGAAATTACTCTCGGTGGATAGACCGCTTTACCTATAAAGGCACAATTGGTTAATGTTATAAAATTTCTTAAAAAGGGTGTTTCGGTAATCCGCGACTCCCAGTATGTTGGCAATTTTCTCAGTAATACAGGTCGGTAAGTTTAGTTCTCGCTTGGGAATCACTCTGTAGTAAGTGATATATAGGAGATCTACTTTACCGACATTTGACGAATTTCTGATACCCCGATGAGTGAGTCAGTCAGTTACACATTCGGGAGTATATAATTTAGATTCTATCTTATGTCTTTTAAATTAGGGGCTTTATAAAATTTAAATGATTTTGGAATGAGGTCAAGAGGATATTTATAAGAAAAATATATAAAAGGTAAAATGAAAAAAAATATAAATGCAATATTTCTGATTTATAAACCATTAAAACGTGTGAAGGAGATGCGAGCAGTTTGAACGCTTAAGCCGCCCAAGTCTTCTGTAAGACCCGCTGACAGGACATAAATATCAACGGTGTCAGGGATTGTTTTGTAAAGCAATAAATATTACCGTTAACACACTGTTGGCTTGATAAAGTCTAGCAGGAAGGCCACTTCTTTTGCATATAATGACTTGGTTATTTCAGATATTTCCATTAGAAAATATGTTCGTTTTACATGAACAAGTTTTGTGCATTAAATACTACAGTAAAAAAATATATATTCTCAATATTAATAGACCTTTTTTATTTATATAGTTTATATACCTTAAATAATAATATTTGGGATATAAGAAGTTAAAAAATTGTATTGAAATTTTTACTACGAGTAGAAATTGCAAGCAAACTAATTTCTTTTAGTGGGGGCCTCTTTTCTAAGACTACTATAGAAAATTAATAATATTAATTGTTAGGTAAGGTAAAGGTAAGGTTTTACGATGATTAAAAAATAACCAAAGTAATATTTTAAATTAATATGCATTTTAGAAAAAAAAAATTATAAATTTATAGTCTTAAGATTTGGAAAAAATCAATACATCTTCAATTGTGTCGCAAAAATAATAACAAACATTCAGTGTAAAATACTATACATTTTTAGATTTTTTTTCAAAAAAGTTTGTGTAAAAAATGTGTTTTTTTATATTTATAAAATACTAATCGATAAGTGAATGTAATTGAGCTATAGCTAATTAAAGCTGGATCTATGCCTTCAAAATACATAGGCATGCCAAAGTTAATTTTACAAATTCGATAATAGAAATAAAATTTATTTATTCATTTATTTATTCAGTGCAGTATAATTTTGACAACATACCTCAACCCAATCCCATGAGACAATGCTTCAAACATGATAATAGTAGATATTATAATTAAAATCCATGCTTCATATACAATTATCCATGCTTAGCCTTGTACATAAGACAAATGTTTTGTATCAAAATTCAAGAGTTACAAGATTTTAAATAGTGTAGCTTACCTAATTTACAGAAAATCTTTTGAGGAAAGTTAATAACAAATGAGATCAATACCAGACAGAGCGATTCGATAGTTAATCTTAAGCTGATGTGTCGTACAAGTTTAACGGGGAAGATTACTTCCTTAGGACGAGTTCACAGTCACACAGACTGACAAGAAGTAGGAACCGCGCCGCTCCGTGACCGAACTGACGATGACGCCAGATTAATACCTTCTAGAGACTCTTAGGATTAATGAAAACATTTTCAAACCCCGTCTTTTCTGACTATTACAAATGTAGGTGGCCAGAGGAAGCATGTAATTCTGTGAAATTTCTCCATAAAAAGTAAATAGGCCTACATTTAATATTTGTTTGGAGATACGTTTGGATGAAAGAACAAAAATGTTTAAAAATCCAATCCACCGAATTATTAGTTTAATACTTTTCCAAAATAATGGAAGATGACTGTCAATATATATACTGCCAATTCATGTATAAGAATCAAAGTTCAATATACAAAAAATAATTACTCACTTTTTTTCTTTACTCATTTAAGAAACTAAGCAATTTAAGTACTTTCCAAGAACTCTTTTGATTCTGGGTAATGTTGTATTCTGGGTAATGTTGTCAGATTTAGCCGAGCCTTTTGAACCGCTGTTCAATTTCCTGCACCATCGTAACTCGCCTTCATTGTACCAACTTCTCTTTCGTTGTTAGAAATTGGAATCCAATTAAGATGGGATGAAGCAAAATTTGCTGTAATACTCAATCTTGTTCACTTTTTACAGATACTTATCAAAACTGATGGATTACTGTTAAATTTGCTATCACACTTGTTACTCACTTGCAAGTTGAAATATTGTCTGGTCAGTATTATTGTATTATTACTTTGTTATTATCATATTTTCTAAGTTTTATTACTACTTGTGAAAAATGGATAAACCGTTGGAATATGGATAAATAAATGGATATCAAACGTATATTCTGTATCGAAAAATGTTGTTTACTGCAGTATGCTTAAGTGTCTAAGAAAACTTAATCTTTACTTATAACGAAGGATGTTGTTATCGGTTTAAGTGACTATACAAACACATTTGTCACTCAATGACTCATTGAGGTATAAGAATTCGTTTAGCTTAAAGTTTAGTTAGAAATTTGAAATTTGGCACACGCATTACGCAATACAGAAAAAAACGCAATAATAAAAGGTACAGGTAAAAAAATTAAAAATAATTCCCCTTAAAAATTAAATTAATGGAATTTTGAAATTGTCTTTTTAGTTTTTCGTGTTATAGCAGCCAAACGGCTATCAAAAATGGTGAATCTAATAAAAAAAATGGTATTTTCTATATCTTTAATCCTATAACCCTGTGTCATATCTCTACTAGTTAAACCTGTAGACAGAAAATAATATCTGCACTGGTAATTTTATTAGGATAAAGTCTCAAGACTGAACCGGCTCTTTCAAAATATTTATAAATGTAATCGTTTTTACAACCCATTTTTTTCTTGCTCGATCGTTCGTGGGAAGGGCCAGAAATAGTGGAGGGAATTGTTTTTTTATTCTTGATAATATTCATTCTTGATAATATTCCATTACCGTAAGCCTTTATTTTTAATTTTTTTTATTTCACTGTTGCATACCAACTGGCGATTTCACATGACAACATATTGTGTATCAGATTTACAATATTATTGGTAACAGTTGCTTAATAAGCATTTTATACTTTAAAATTGTTGCTTTTAAACAAGACTTAAGTTTGCCTTGATAATATAACATCTGTCTAGGAGTCAATGAAAGACATTATATTGATTGAAGGAAATCCGTTCCTTGAAGATTTTTCCCACAAGTTTAAATTTGTTGTTTACAGTTTAACAAAATTAAAACTAGAGGAAAAAAATCAATGGACAATATATGATTTAAGGAATAGAGTTAATATTTAAGGTAACACAGTACTCTCTATCCCGCCCATGTTAAATTTACCATTTGTAGGCACACATAACTTCTTCAAAAGTTATCTTAGCAACCTGGAATTTTTATACATTGTTTAACACACCTTTTCCAACAATACTATGAACCATTTTGTTTCCATGTTGTTGGGCGGGGGAGGGGGTTCCCAGAGGTCAAAGGTCAAAAACTGCACTCTGGGGGCTTCCACAGTAGTACTACTTGTCTACAGAAACAAATTATGGCTCATCTTTTTGTATTTTTTAGGCAAATTAAAAGAAATGTCAACCAATTGTTCTAAATTCAGGCTTATTTTAGAAATAGACTTTTTGTAACCCCAGTTAATCCGCAACATGGTTTACCTACTCCTGGATAATCGGGGGTTGAATGTATTTCACATTCAAAATTTGCAATTTAATATCTCATAACTTCATTTGACTTTTTATTCCGTAAAACAATTATTTAAAATATTTCATATTTATGTTCTTAAATCATTATATTCCATATGGTAAAGTAGGCTTTTAATAAAGTTGGATCTCTGTTATTCAAATTTTATTTTAACCTCTAACATTCAAACTCCAAATTTTATACTTCCCATAATTGAAAATGAATTCGCAGCCACTTCAACCTTAAGATCAAATAAGTGAGGTTATATAAAAAATCCATTACATAAAACCATATTGTTACATAAACTAATATTAAAAACTCATTACAAAGCAATGAAGATAATACAATGAAAAACAGTATCATTTTAGTTATTTTCCTCCGGATTGTCTTGTAAATTGCTACAGGAGGTTACAATACCTTATTTATCGTCAGCAATCCATACGTCGCTGCCGTGGTGACCGGTTTCGACACTCAGTGAGGTGTCATTATCAAGCCTAAAAACCTGAAATCTTCACTCCGAAGAGGTCGTCAAATGGTTTAAAAACACATACATTGAACACGAACGAGAACGAACACAAAACAACGAACATAAACTACACATGGTCAAAACAGTTAATTAAAATTCTCGCCGCGCCGCGAAATTTTAACTGACAATTCATTTAAAATTATAAATTTAAAATTTAAATGCAGAAAAGTTGGATTTGTACATTTCCAAATTCTTGTGATTGATTCAGTTTTAAATTTTAAAAACCACAATAATCAAACAATAATTTATAGGTCAAACTAACATATTTTTTGCATTTTTTATGTTTTTTGAATGTTTTCATTCAATTGTTTTGCACGAATATTTCAATACGTTCACGTACTATTCGGACAAATATATCAATATTTTGCTCATTCATGATTTTTTACCGAGAGAACTCACCATCTCTATGAATGCTTGGTTTGGTGTTTTCCCATCTAAGATATTTAGCAAGAAAAGTGCACAGATGATCCAAATAATATGAAATACCTTTTGAACCACGAACAGCAACTTGGCTCGTAAACTCCTTTGAGGTCTTTGAGGCCACTGCGCCTCAACATCTATCCAGGACATGTTATTCATTATTTTGGATCTTACAGATAAAATGTTACACTTCTCTTAAAGCTAAAATCAAACTGAACGTCAAAATTGTTGCCATGGATATGTTTGAACAATACCTTTTTATCGCCAAACAAAACTCAGTTTTTAAACCTTTAGTATTTATTTTTATATAATTGTGACTACCATGAACATTTCGTAAAACTAACATTAAATTGCTCTCGTTGAAAATGTATAAGTGATCATTATATTTTAGAAAATTCTCCTTTAGGGAATAAGCTACTACAGTAGTAGTTTCAAATAATTGAGATATAGGGGTTTGTTGATTTTCCATACCAACAACACGAGAACCATTATTGAATTTTTAGATTTGATGTGAAATTAAAAAATATATTTCCCATATTGTTCTTTTATTCCTTTTTATCTTCCTTATTTATTGATGGAAAATAAAAAGGAATTTATCTTCCAATTTTTATTCAATGATAAAAATAAATAACCCCTTTTTCATGTCGGGCTATAAGTATTTTAACAAATAAATTAAACTTGTTCTAACAAAATTTTGTTTATTTTGTATTTTTAAACTAAATTCTTAATATATGAAATAAAAAAGTTGTTTCTTTTAATTGCTTAGTTTAGTTAGTTTCAGTTAGTTTTATTCTAATTTGTTGGTTTCTAGGTTTACATTTAAGAGGTCATTAAGTAATACAAAACATAATAAATAACTTGGTGTATTGACTAGTTTCAAAAAATTGTAATAATTTGCAATAATAACGATGATAATTTGTAATTAACTGAGGAACATAAATTTTGAAATCGACTAGATTATGTAGTACCCTGGCTTTGGATTTATTTCAAAAATATAAATTAAGAGGCATTTTTACAAGCTATTTCAGGAGGTTTCCCTGCTAAATTCCATAAGTTCTAAAGACAGACGTTGATAAAGAATCTTTTTTTACAAACTTCCAAATTCCATATTCAGTTTTTATCAACATTACTCTTTTTCCGTTCATAAACAAAAATGTTAACTAATAAAAAAAGTAGACTATACGTTAAGCTAAATTTTAATCCATGCTGTTTTAACAAAAATAAAGTGTCATCTTTTAGAGATTATCAATTTTATGTGAACTTCATTGATAATAATCAATGTGTATTATATCTGATTTAACCGTTTTTAACTTAATAAACTACTCTCAATAATCACTTTTAGGTTAACCAATTGCCATTATCTCCATATCGAAATTGAATCACGTATTCCCAGATTTGTACTATTGAGGTCTAAACCACCCTTAAAATTTACCACAACCGCATCCGTTAGGTATAATCACTCCATCTAATGATGCTTCAATAAAGCATTTGTGGAATTAAATATGTATAGAATCCATTGGTAGAATGTCAAATTATAATTTAGATATAGTGATTGCAAGAACAAAAGGAATTATATAGAAACCAATATGTATTACGTATTAAACACCCTGTATATTAAGAGATGTTTATTGTTCCGAAGGGCATAAAATAAATACTGTGTGGCTTTTATTGTAAAGGGCAGAAATCACCTGACAATTCTCCTTGCTTCAAAAAGCCTGAACTATTTTGTTAAGGCTCCAGTCTACCCCTGGCGCGACACCCAAATGCAAGGGTTTTTAGAATCCTCTTATCTTCTGCTAAATGCAGCCTAGAACTGTAAATAAGGTGCCATAATAAAGAGGAATAACACTTCAAATTTTCCTCCGTTACAATTTTGCAATTATTCCATCAAAACTATTATAAAACTTAGTTAAAATTCGAGAAAAACAGATGATTTTAGACAATTATACCTGAAATTATAAATTTTATTTAAAAGTTCTAAAAACACAGAAGACAAGATAAGCCTTTCTAATTTTAGAAAAAGTTAAGAGTCAATCTCTATCATAATTAGTTAATTTGAAAACATGATTATAGAAAATCTCTACAGCCATAAAATTCTCCTAGCGCTACTCACGGCGATCAGGAGGCGTTCGGGCTCAGGTAGAGCGGAGCCTTAAGGTACACCAACGACCTTACGTGAATTCCAAGCCACGGGAGCTGCCGAACGATCTATTAGTCACCGAGTCCACTGGGTCATAACAAAGAGCTCCACCACTGAGCTACGGTATCTGCTCATAGGGACCCGTCGACAATATTTTGATTTGTGAAGTCTAAAAACGAATCGCCTTTTGTGGCGTCCTCGAATATAAAAATTGCAATGATTAACATACTTTAACCTATAGATAATAAATACTTGGTACAGTTTACCCATTCTCGAGGAAGAACTGCGTCAGAGGGCGGTGGTGGCAGGGGGGGGGGGGAAGTGTAGTCCCTGCAACTCGGCGAGGGTACCCCCTCAGCGCTTCAACTCTGCTCCGGCGTTAACGCTCATTGACCTTTCTGTTAGCTTGTAAACAGTTCGGATACATCTAGCAACATACAGAGCCACTTTAGCTTATGTTCTGTATCATGCTATGGTTCTTACATGAACGTGTATTTCATTATCATATTTCCTTTTCATATTTAATATACATGATAACAATGTGTTCAGGTGTATTTAGTAAATGTACAAAACAAAACAAAACTGATTTATTGAAATAATACCCTACCTGAGTTTGTTATAAGTCATCTCATGCTTTTTCATAATCATAAATACAATATTTATTGTATGAAAATAATGTTATCATCATTTTAACAAGTACTGTGGCTGTTCGGATCATTCTAATTGTTTCTTTTTTATATAGGCCCCAATATGTAAATTAATGTAAAATTAAAGTTCTTTAATATTATTTAGATATAACAAGAATCTCTTCTGTGAAGCTTTGAGGACAAAGCGGACGAATAACAGAACATAAAACTGCTCTTATACATGCAGGGTAATAAACAGGTATTGAATACTTTTTTGACAGAGATTGTTGAGTAAAAGTAAATTTAAAAATATGTAGTGTCTCTATAGTAGTTTTAAATAATATGAAAATAAAATTTTGTGAAAAAAATATGCAATACAAATTTAATTTACTATGATGGTATCCTATTACTGTAATTGTGAACTGTGGACTAAATTAACAAACGAGTTATGACTACTTTTATAATATGTATAGTACCATCAGTGGTAAGACACAAGAAAAGCTTTTGAAACAAAGCATATTCAATAGTAAAAGTCACTAAACTTGCAGGTTTTAATTAAACTCAAATATAGAAAATTGCAAATAATATACATAAAACTGTTATATTTTTCAAATTTTATTAATAATCAGAGTAATTAGTTTTATTCTGTTATAAGCATCAACATATTTAAAAATAAATACATATTGACAAAATCTGCAAAAACTTTGAGAATGAACTAACTGCTGATGGTTTATTTCCAAGAATAACTTGATTTAAAGGAAGTGTGAAACAAGAGAAAAACTGTAAGTGCTTCCACGGTTTATAGTGTCGAGGTTACAGAATGTACAGTCCTGGTAGAAGCTCTAAGCATTGTAACATCTCGAGCACTGAAATAGTTTAGGCTACTCTATAAACTCACTACACTACTTGTCTAGTGGTATAGAATTATTATTATTATTAATCTCACATGCATTGAAGCTTGCAAATAAATTTGCTATCTTAGTATATGTATTTTTCAAACTGTATTTTAGTTATCCTCATTGAACAAACTAATCTTATTAATAAGATAAGTTTGTATATCTAAAACAGATATGCTAAGATATCTAAAAAATGAACATAATCCATTGCATATATATATATATATATAAAAGAAAGTCATGTTAGTTACACTATTTATAACTCAAGAACAATTAAACAGAATTTACTAACAACTGGTGGGAAGGTACCTTGGAACAAGGAGGAACATAAAGTATATTTAATCCAGATTTATCCATAGGGCTCCAGCACACACGTCTTCAAAGTTACCATGTTATTCTTGAGGAAGAAAATTATTTTGAACATTTAATTGTATTTAGGAATGTTAACCCCACAAACAGCAACTGTCCTCACAGAAAAACTAGACCCACATAAAATTTAACTATCCTTTTTTTCAAATTAGGGACTTTTTTTAAAAGTTAAAGGATATAGGATTGACGTCAAGAGGATCTATATATTAATACGCAAGCATGTTTCATTTCCTCCTTTTTTCTCAGCTCGTGTACATCGTAGGAGAAATCCGCGTGTACCGTTAGAAAGGTATAGTCCTGTAGATGAGCAGAATCACATTCTAATTCACATCAGACACTAGGGCTACGCCCCACAGGCTTTCAAAGTTTCAATGTTAATCTTATGAAGGAAGGAGAATTGATTGAATCATTAGACAGCTGTTGTAGAAATAACTACTAGAAAAACAGGAAGAACAGATGTTTGCATTATAAAATTTCTTGGGTCCAGATCAACTGAAATTTTGATCGAATTTTGATCAGGAGACGATCTCTAGTACTTATGAAAGAGATAAATAAAAGGTAAAATGAAAAAATACAAACACAATATATCTGATTTATAAACCATTTACTCAAACAAGAGAGACGCGTGAAGGAGATGTGAACAGTTAGTTTGAACGCTTAAGCCGCCCAAGTTTTCTGAAAGACCCGCTGACAGGACATAAATATCAACGGTGTCAGGGATTGTTTTGTAAAGCAATAAATATTACCGTAACACACTGTTGGCTTGATAAAGTCTAGCAGGAAGGCCACTTTATTTGCATATAATGACTTGTTTATCTTAGATATTTTAGAGAATATGTTCGTTTTACATGAACAATGTTTTGTGAATTAAATACCACAGTAAAAAATATATCCTCAAAATTAATAGCCCTTTTTTATTTATATAGTTTATATACCTTAAATAACAATATTCGGGATATAAGAAGTTAAAAAATTGTATTAACATTTTTACTACGAGTAGGAATTGCAAGCAAACAAATTTCTTTTCGTGAGGGCCTCTTTTCTAAGACTAATATAGAAAATTAATAATATTAATTGTTAGGTAAGGTAAAGGTAAGGTTTTACTATTATTAAAAAGTAACCAAAGTAATAATGTAAACTAATATGCATTTTAGAAAAAAATTATAAATTTAGAGTCTTAAGATTTGGAAAAAATCAACACATCTTCAATTGTGTCACAAAAATAATAACAAACATTCAGTGTAAAATACTATACATTTTTAGATTTTTTTTTCAAAAAATTTTATGTAAAAAATGTGTTTATTATATGTATAAAATACTAATCGATAAGTGAATGTGATTGAGCTCTAGTTAATTAAAGCTGGATCTATGCCTTAAAAACACATATGTATGCCAAAGGTAATTTTACTTATTCGATCATAGAGATAAAATGTATTTTTCATTTATCGAACGGTATCTAACTTTTTGATACCGCGCAGTGTAGTTTTGACAACATACTTCAACAAATCCCATGAAACAATGCTTCAATCATGATAATAGTAGACATTATAATTAAAATCCATGCTTCATTAGTGGGTCTATGCTTAGCCATGTACACAAGAGAAAGGTTTTGCAACAAACTTCTAGAGATACAAGATTTAAAATAATGTAGCTAAAGTAATTTACAGACACTTTTATAAGGAAAGTTAATAACAAACGAGATCAATACCAGATAGAGCGATTCGATAGTTAGACTTAAGCTGATGTGTCGTACAAGTTAAACGGGGAAGATTACTTCCTTAGGACGAGTTCACAGTCTCACAGACTGACAAGTAGGTCACTTATTACTTCACTTATTACAGATACTTATCAAAACTGATGGATTACTGTTAAATTTGCTATTACACTTGTTACTCACTTGCATGTTGAAATATTGTCTGGCCAGTATTATTCTATTATTACTTTGCTATTATTATCTTTTCTAAACTTTATTACTACTTGTGAAAAATGAATAAACCGTTGAAATATGGATAAATAAATAAATAAATAAATGGATATCAAACGTATATTCTGTATCGAAAAATGTTGTTTACTCCAGTATGCTTAAGTGTCTAAGAAAACTTAATATTTACTTATAACGAAGGACGTTGTTATCTGTTTAAGTAACTATACAAACACATTTGTCACTCAATGACTCATTAAGGTATAAGAATTCGTTTAGCTTAAAGTTTAGTTAGAAATTTGAAATTTGGCACACGCATTACGCAATACAGAAAAAACGCAATAATAAACGGTACAGGTAAAAAAATTAAAAATAATTCCCCTTAAAAATTAAATTAATGGAATTTTGAAATTGTCTTTTTAGTTTTTCGTGTTATAGCAGCCAAACGGCTATCAAAAATGGCGAATCTAATAAAAAACATGGTATTTTCTATATTTTTAATCCTATAACCCTGTGTCATATCTCTACTAGTTAAACCTGTAGACAAAAAATAATATCTTCACTGGTAATTTTATTAGGATAAAGTCTCAAGACTGAACCAGCTCTTTCAAAATATTTATAAATGTAATCGTTTTTACAACCCATTTTTTTCTTGCTTGATCGTTCGTGGGAAGGGCCAGAAATAGTGGAGGGAATTGTTTTTTTATTCTTGATAATATTCCATTACCGTAAGCCTTTATTTTTAATTTTTTTTTATTTCACTGTTGGATACCAACTAGTAATTTCACATGACAACATATTGTGTATCAGATTCACAATATTATTGGTAACAGTTGCTTGATAAGCATTTCATACTTTAAAAACAAAGATTTAAAAACAAAATTTGTTGCTTTTAAACAAGACAAGTTTGCCTTGATAATATAACATCTGTCTAGGAGTCAATGAAAGACATTATATTGATTGAAGGAAATCCGTTCCTTGAAGATTTTTTCCACAAGTTTAAATTTGTTGTTTACAGTTTAACAAAATTAAAACTAGAGGAAAAAAATCAATGGACAATATATGATTTAAGGAATAGAGTTAATATTTAAGGTAACACAGTACTCTCTATCCCGCCCATGTTAAATTTACCATTTGTAGGCACACATAACTTCTTCAAAAGTTATCCTAGCAACCTGAAATTTTTATACATTGTTTAACACACCTTTTCCAACAATACTATGAACCATTTTGTTTCCATGTTGTTGGGCAGGGGAGGGGGTTCCCACAGGTCAAAGGTCAAAAACTGCACTCTGGGGCTTCCACAGTAGTACTACTTGTCTACAGAAACAAATTATGGCTCATCTTTTTGTATTTTTTAGGCAAATTAAAAGAAATGTCAACCAATTGTTCTAAATTCAGGCTTATTTTAGAAATAGACTTTTTGTAACCCCAGTTAATCCGCAACATGGTTTACCTACTCCTGGATAATCGGGGGTTAAATGTATTTCACATTCAAAATTTTCAATTTAACACGTTGGCTGCGGGTGGGTCAGTACTGACCCATGGCGATCGCAGCGCTCATGCGGGTGGGTCAGAACTGACCCACGGTGCAATGCATCAATCCGTTGCTCAATGCGAGCCTAGCTTCCGTCGGACGCGGACCTATACCACGGTAGCGTGTAGAGTAAGGCCAGCTTTGTTTACAGTCCAGTCAGTTCCCGCGTCGCCTGCCCACTTACGCGGCTGGGTCAGTACTGACCTACGTTACTGTGAATGCCCACATTGTGCTCCCTGTTTGTGGTTTTTATGGCTGTTATTCATTGAAATGGCTTCTACATCTCAGGAAAATAGTAACTATTTGAAGATAGTGAGGTTGAGAGTCAGATTGAAGATGATAGTGAGCCCAGTGGCGTTAGGGCGGAAGGTGCAGATGAGTCACCTGACGACTTTTAATTTTTTTCATATTCAATTCCAAATACATTAAAAGCGTATAATTTTAGTTTCTTTTCAGTAACATACAATGGCTGTGACATATATAATGGTTTCAATTATATTTGCATTTTCGGTTTGACTCAGGGTGCTCATGGGTCAGTACTGACCCATAATTATGATGTCACTTAATGACGTCATATTCACTTCAGATAAATTTAATTCCTATTGTATTGGAATTGTTACACAATAAGATGTGTTTTACTGCAATAACATTTTTTAGCAATATGATTCGGTTTTTAAATTCCTCTTAGCAGTGAACGTGTTTATCTCATAACTTCATTTGACTTTTTATTCCGTAAAACAATTATTTAAAATATTTCATATTTATGTTCTTAAATCATTATATTTCATATGATAAAGTAGGCTTTTAATAAAGTTGGATCTCTGTTATTCAAATTTTATTCTAACCTCAAACATTAAAACTCAAAATTTTATACTTCCCATAATTGAAAATGAATTCGCAGCCACTTCAACCTTAAGATCAAATAGTGAGGTTATATAAAAAAATCCATTACATAAAAACCATATTGTTACATAAACTAATATTAAAAACTCATCACAAAGCAATGAAGATAATACAATGAAAAACAGTAGACTATCATTTTAGTTATTTTCCTCCGGATTGTTTTGTAAATTGCTACAGGAGGTTACAATACCTTATTTATCGTCAGCAATCCATACGTCGCTGCCGTGGCGACCGGTTTCGACACTCAGTGAGGTGTCATTATCAAGCCTAAAAACCTGAAATCTTCACTCCGAAGAGGTCGTCAAATGGTTTAAAAACACATACATTGAACACGAACGAGAACGAACACAAAACAACGAACATACACTACACATGGTCAAAACAGTTAATTAAAATTCTCGCCGCGCCGCGAAATTTTAACTGACAATTCAGTTTTTGCAGAAAAGTTGGATTTGTACATTTCCAAATTCTTGTGATTGATTCAGTTTTAAATTTTAAAAACCACAATAATAAAACAATAATTTATAGGTCAAACTAACATATTTTTTGCATTTTTTATGTTTTTTGTATGTTTTCATTTGTTTTGCACGAATATTTCAATACGTTCACGTACTATTCGGACAAATATATCAATATTTTGCTCATTCATGATTTTTTACTGAGAGAACTCACCATCTCTATGAATGCTTGGTTTGGTGTTTTCCCATCTAAGATATTTAGCAAGAAAAGTGCACAGATGATCCAAATAATATGAAATACCTTTTGAACCACGAACAGCAACTTGGCTCGTAAACTAGTTTGAGGTCTTTGAGGCCACTGCGCCTCAACATCTATCCAGGACATGTTATTCATTATTTTGGATCTTACAGATAAAATGTTACACTTCTCTTAAAGTTAAAATCAAACTGAACGTCAAAATTGTTGCCATGGATATGTTTGAACAATACCTTTTTATCGCCAAACAAAACTCAGTTTTTAAACCTTTAGTATTTATTTTTATAGACTATAATTGTGACTACCATGAACATTTCGTAAAACTAACATTAAATTGCTCTCGTTGAAAATGTATAAGTGATCATTATATTTTAGAAAATTCTCCTTTAGGGAATAAGCTACTACAGTAGTAGTTTCAAATAATTGAGATATAGAGGTTTGTTGATTTTCCATACCAATAACACGAGAACCATTATTGAATTTTTAGATTTGATGTGAAATTAAAATATATATTTCCCATATTGTTCTTTTATTCCTTTTTATCTTCCTTATTTATTGATGGAAAATAAAAAGGAATTTATCTTCCAATTTTTATTCAATGATAAAAATAAATAACCCCTTTTTCATGTCGGGCTATAAGTATTTTAACAAATAAATTAAACTTGTTCTAACAAAATTTTGTTTATTTTGTATTTTTAAACTAAATTCTTAATATATGAAATAAAAAAGTTGTTTCTTTTAATTGCTTAGTTTAGTTAGTTTCAGTTAGTTTTATTCTAATTTGTTGGTTTCTAGGTTTACATTTAAGAGGTCATTAAGTAATACAAAACATAATAAATAACTTGGTGTATTGACTAGTTTCAAAAAATTGTAATAATTTGCAATAATAACGATGATAATTTGTAATTAACTGAGGAACATAAATTTTGAAATCGACTAGATTATGTAGTACCCTGGCTTTGGATTTATTTCAAAAATATAAATTAAGAGGCATTTTTACAAGCTATTTCAGGAGGTTTCCCTGCTAAATTCCATAAGTTCTAAAGACAGACGTTGATAAAGAATCTTTTTTTACAAACTTCCAAATTCCATATTCAGTTCTTATCAACATTACTCTTTTTCCGTTCATAAACAAAAATGTTAACTAATAAAAAAAGTAGACTATACGTTAAGCTAAATTTTAATCCATGCTGTTTTAACAAAAATAAAGTATCATCTTTTAGAGATTATCAATTTTATGTGAAATTTATTGATAATAATCAATGTGTATTATAACTGATTGAACCGTTTTTAACTTAATAAACTACTCTCAATAATCACTTTTAAGTTAACCAATTGCCATTATCTCCATATCGAAATTGAATCACATATTCCCAGATTTGTACTATTGAGGTCTAAACCACCCTTAAAATTTACCACAACCGCATCCGTTAGGTATAATCACTCCATCTAATGATGCTTCAATAAAGAATTTGTGGGATTAAATATGTATAGAATCCATAGTTAGAATGTCAAATTATAATTTAGATATAGTGATTGCAAGAACGAAAGGAAATATATAGAAACCAATATGTATTACTTATTAAACACTCTGTATATTAAGAGATGTTTATTGTTCCAAAGAACATAAAATAAATACTGTGCGGCTTTTATTGGAAAGGGCAGAAATCACCTGACAATTCTCCTTGCTTCAAAAAGCCTGAACTATTTTGTTAAGGCTCCAGTCTACCCCTGGCGCGCCACCCAAATGCAAGGGTTTTTAGAATCCTCTTATCTTCTGCTAAATGCAGCCTAGAACTGTAAATAAGGTGCCATAATAAAGAGGAATAACACTTCAATTTTTCCTCCGTTACAATTTTGTAATTATTCCATCAAAACTATTATAAAACTTAGTTAAAATTCGAGAAAAACAGATGGTTTTAGACAATTATACCTGAAATTATAAATTTTATTTAAAAGTTCTAAAAACACAGAAGACAAGATAAGCCTTTCTAATTTTAGAAAAAGTTAAGAGTCAATCTCTATCATAATTAGTTAATTTGAAAACATGATTATAGAAAATCTCTACAGCCATAAAACTCGCCTAGCGCTACTCACTGCCATCAGGAGGCGTTCGGGCTCAGGTAGAGCGGAGCCTTAAGGTACACCAACGACCTTACGTGAATTCCAAGCCACGGGAGCGGCCGAACGATCTAGTAGTCACTGAGTCCACTGGGTGATGACAAAGAGTCCACCACTGAGCTACGGTATCTGCCCACAGTGACCCTCGACAGTATTTTGATTCGTGAAGTCTAAAAACGAATCGCCTTGTGTGGCCTTCTCGAATATAGATATCTTCATTCCACCTCGGAAACATGAGCTTAACACACACTTAACATACTTTAACCTATAGATAACAAATACTTGGTACAGTTTACCCATTCTCGAGGAAGAACTGCGTCAGACGCGGTGGGGTGGGGGGGGGGGGGGGGAACTAACTCTGCTCCGGCGTGAATACTCATTGACCTTTCTGTTAGCTTGTAAATAGTTTGGATACATCTAGCAACGTACAGAGCCACTTGATTTACTTAAATAATACCCTACCGGAGTTTGTTATAAGTCATCTCATCCTTTTTCATAATCGTAAATACAATATTAATTGTATGGAAATAGTGTTATCATCATTTTAACAAGTACTTTTACTGTGGATGTTCGGATCATTCTTGTTGTTTCTTTTTTATATAGGCCCCAGTAAATTAATGTAAAATTAAAGTTTCCTTAATATTATTTAGATGTAACAAGAATCTCTTCTGTGAAGCTTTGAGGACAAAGCGGACGAATAACAGAACATAAAACTGCTCTTATACATGAAGAGTAATAAACAGGTATTGAATACTTTTTAACAGAGCTTATTGAGTTAAAAGTAAATTTTAAAAGCATGTGGTGTCTCTATAGCCATTTTAAATTATGTGAAAATAAAATTTTGTGGAAAAGTTTGCAATAAAAATTTAATTTACTATGATGGTATCCTATTACTGTAATTGTGAACTAAATTAACAAAAGAGTTATGACTACTTTATATAATATGTATAGTACCATCAGTGGTAAGACACAAGAAAAGCTTTTGAGACAAAGCATCTTCAATAGTAAAAGTCACTAGACTTGCAGATTTTAATTAAACTCAAATATAGAAAATTGCATATAATAGACATAAAACTGTTATACTTTTCAAATTTTATTAATAATCACAGTAATTAGTGTTTATTTTATTGTAATCATCAAAGCATCAACATGTTTAAAAATAAATATTTATTGACAAAATCTGCAAAAACTTTGAGAATGAACTCCTGATGGTTTATTTCCAAGAATAACTTGATTTAAAGGAAGTGTGAAACAAGAGAAGAACTGTAAGTGCTTCCACGGTTTATAGTGCAGAGGTTACAGAACGTACAGTCCTGGTAGAAGCTCTAAGCATTGTAACATCTCGAGCACTGAAATAGTTTAGGCTGCTCTATAAACTCCCTACACTACTAGTGTAGTGTTGTAGGGACATTATTATTATTCTCACATGCACTGAAGCTTGCAAATAAATTTGCTATCTTAGTATATTTATTTTTCAAACTCTATTTTAGTTATTCTGAATGTACAAACTTATCTTAATAATAAGATAAGTTTGTATATCTAATATATATGAAAGTCGTGTTAGTTACACTATTTATAACTCAAGAACAATAATTAAACAGAATTTATTAACAACTGGTGGGAGGGTACCTTGGAACAAGGAGGAACATAAAGTATATTTTTAATCCAGATGTCATAGGGCTCCAGCACACACGTCTTCAAAGTTACCATGTTATTCTTGAGGAAGAACAATTTTTGGACATTTAATTCTCTTAGGAATGTTAACTCCACAAACAGCAAACTGTCCTCACAGAAAAACTAGACCCACATAACATTTAACTATCCTATTTTTTTCAAATTAGGTACTTTTTTAAAAAGTTAAATTATTTTGGATTGACGTCAAGAGGATACTTATGAAAGAGATAAATAAAAGGTAAAATGAAAAATACAAACACAATATATTTGATTTATAAACCATGTAATCAAACAAGAGAGACTCGTGAAGGAGATGCGAGCAGTTTGAACGCTTAAGCTGCCCAAGTCTTCTGTAAGACCTGCTGACAGGACATAAATATCAACGGTGTCAGGGATTGTTTAGTAAAGCAATAAATATTACCGTTAACACACTGTTGGCTTGATAAAGTCTAGCAGGAAGGCCACTTCATTTGCATATAATGACTTGTTTATCTCAGATATTTCCATCAGAGAATAGTAAATTAAATACTATAGATAAAAACATATTTTGGATATTAATATGCATTTTTTTAAATTTATAATTTATTAACTTTGAATAACAGTAGTGGGGTTTGCCTACTCCTGGCCCAGGTCAAGGTCAGGCGGTTGTAAGTGTTGTAGGGGTAGTAGCGGCTGGGGTTTTTTTGACAGTGATGGGTGGGTTTTGGAAGTGGGTCAAGGTCATCCGGAGGGGTTTTTAAAAAAGGTGAGCCCCGAGGGGTTAGATTGAAGGTGGGTAAAAATTTATTTAATCAAAGAAAAGTAGTGGTTTTATTCGAGGAAGCGTTGGAGTGTTGTTTACTGGCGATGGAGTGGTAGATGCCAAAGGTGATAGCGATGAGAAGATAAAAACATACTATCCACAGTACGCATTTGAATAGTTGTAAAAGCTGAATCATTTCTTGTTGATTCTTTGTTTCTAATTGTAGTCTGTTGATTTCGAGTTTGAGTTTATCCTCTTCCAATTGTGACGTAAATGAAAAATCATCCATCATCTTCGTGTATTAAACGTGTGCAGGTAAAAATGGGTGCGGTGTTGATGGTGAGAAAGTTGGCGATGAAATGAGAAACAGAGATAGGGACAGCTTATATATTATTGAAAAAATAGTGGGGGGTAAAAAAAATAATTGTAGTCGACTAAACATCATTATTAGCTGTGTCGGGTGTTGCAGCTTTGGAAGATAGAAGACTATTGTTTGGCAGCTGTAAAACTTCGACGTCTTCGCTTTCCATGTTTTCGTAATCAGAAGAATTGTAGGAAACTTCCACAGTGATAGTAATGGTGTTATTTGGAGTGTTTATTAGATCACTTAAAATTTGAAAAATATTTTGTAATTCTTCTTGTGATTGAACAAGAAAAGTACATTTACTTGTTGTTGAAGGAGAGGAGCTCATTGTTCGGAAGTTGGCAAACAAATGGTGAGCGATGGTCAGAGGGTCGCTTATATGTGGGCAAAGGTGGTGGAGGGGGAAGTAGAGGAGTGGGGGAGGTAGAGTGGTGGGGGAGGGTTGATATACCCATATGCAAACCGGCGGCCAGAGCATTTTGCCGCAAAATCCCATTTAGGTAGGTTATGGGTGGTGTGTAGAAATAAGTATTAGCTGTAAAATAAATTAAAAACACTAATAATTTTTAGAAATTAAATATTAAATTTATATTTAACCAGAGCTTGCATTTCTTGTTCCTCGTCGTTTAATTCAACAATTTTAACACCATTAGTTGTCTGTTCCTCTTCCTCTGCACTTTGCGATGATGAAGACATGGAGGTGGCAAAAGAAGATGATGAGGATGAAAATATTTTGGTAGGATTGACGTATTGCACTGTGATGTTGATCCATCTTAAAGGATAGTTATCAATGAGTGTGAGTAAGTTTTGGAATAGTTCTTCCATCTCTTCTCTGTCGGTAATTAAATGTTGAAAGGAAATGAATTTATCATCCATGTTGTTGTCAGTGTGAGTAATGAAATAAGAATGAGAAGCGTATCGAATGATCCGTAGAATATATGTTGTAAAAAATAAGTGGTGGGGGTAATCTCAAGGTCAATCAAATGGAGTTTTAAAAAAGGGCTGCAGTCAGTGACTACAGCTATACATCTGAAGCTTCAACAGGATCAGTAGACCAATCAGATCTGTACTTGCACGCATTTATGATGCATATACAAAAATCGTCTTTATAACATGCATTACACTCTCGGCAATTAACAATTTTTTCTGGATGAAATTTGATACATCTCTGGGGACAGCAAGTGTGGAAGTATCTTGATTTATAAATCTTGAAGGTTTGCAATTCTGGTGGTGGTAGTTGTTTTGTCTTGCATTTGCAGTAACAAGATCCGAAGAATTCACATTTTCTACAAGCTAATCCGTCTACCATCCATCTTCCTATATCGGTACATTTTGTTCACAACAATAGCGTGGTTTGTACTCGTCTTTCTTGTTTTCCATGTTGACGCTTCTAAGTTTAGCCAAGAAATGAAGTTGTATAGTGTAGGATAGAGTGTTTTATAGATTAAGAAAAGTGGTGGGGGTAATCTCAAGGTCATTTAAATGGAGTTTTAAAAAAGATCATCTTACAAGTGTAAGATGTATTTATTTAAGATAGTGAGTTTTTATCCTATTTTTCTTTCTTTATATCTTGTTTGTATTTTTCTTTTTCTTCTTTAGCCATAGCAATGAGATCTTCAGTGGATAGTGGATGTACTTCAGGAAATTTTAGAATTAATTTTGGTTGGAATCCTTCTTTAGTCAATACTTGAAGATCGGACGTCATTTGTTCTACACTTTGATAGTCTTTTCCGTAGATTTTTCCATTGAATTCAATCATCATTCTGTACAACATGGTAGTGGTAGTTGTTTTCGCTGCGTCAGTTGGGAAGCAAATGATGATTCTGTTTAGGCTACGCGTTCCTTTTATAGATGCCACAGCGACCACTCAATATTATTCAACATCAGTAATATTTCTGGAACTTAACATTACTTTGAGTAGATGGTGTTGTAGTTGAAGGTTGTGTGGAAACAAATACTTCTTCATTGCAGAATTTTTGTTTAGGAAACATCCTCATGTTGTTAGCGTAAACATCAATATTTAAAACGATAACCACCGGCAAGTAACACTCGCAATTCATTAGTAAAATCGTCGAGTTCTTCAAAAGTTATGATGGTGGTGGTATCATATGATGCACACTTCACCTTAAGAGACATGTTGTTATTTGTAATAACTGGAGAGCCAACAGAGATGTGTACAGCACGAAAGGTAGTCGTAGACTGATGAGATCTTCAAGAAAATTACGGCCTTTATATACCCTCGAAACTAGGTCAAGGTCACCCAAACGTGTTTTTAAAAAGCAACATATCGATAGTGCAGAAACACTATCGATATGTTGCCTTTTTATTATTTTTTTTATTTTTATTTTTATTTATTTATAATCAGTTACATACATGTACAACAGTATATATATAAACTACAGATTAGTTGCTAGTAGGCATAACATGAAGTGTAAGTTCAGTAGAGTTGCTTCCGCTAGGACCGTGAGATGCTAAGTAGAGTGTGCCGGGGTGAATCAGTCGTAAATCTTCATTCTGCAGCAGTTGAACGAAGCGTTTGGGAAGAAATACTTGAAATTTTGGTTCATCACCAGGTGTGTAGGGTGCTTCACTTAGTGTGCAATTGATAGCGTCTCCAATTGATGTTTCCATTTTCTTAATAGTGTGAATAATATAATGTTTCTCTTCCTTCAATTCTGAACATTTTTTTGTCGGTAGTATAGTAGATTTAGAATGTTTGTTGAATTGATCAACAAGCGATTGTAGAAAATTTTGTGACGCCATTATCTTCTTCTTGCTATTGTTCGTCTTCTTCTTCTTGTGTTTGCGCGTCAGAGGTGTTGACTCCCCGGAGGTTCGAGTAATACTGATGCATTGTCATAGTGCCGCTCTCGCTTTTATACCCTTCGTTTCCCCCACCACTTTGCTGGAGATAGACATTTAAACGATATGCGTTTTTTAAAGCACATTGAGACTGTTGATGTTTAAAGTTTTTAGATGAAATACAGATGTTATCAAAGTAGCAATAAAAATCTTTCTCCATTTGCACATTTATTACTTCATGGTTTGTATATGCTTGTATCCAATTTGCTTTTTCCAATCCTCTTGTAAAAATAGTTTTGAACTTTTTGCAGAAATGATTCATAATGTGTGGCATCATATTGTAGGTTATAAAACCTTCATCCCATCTTAGATTATGAAAATGTTTCATCAACCATTTATTTGTTACTTTAGCTTTGGTTGTTAATCTGTTGAATGGTAAAGGAGGCATAAATAAAAAGTGATAAACAACAGATGTTATCATATCTAGTACCACTAACTCTTTAATTATAAAATTTCCATCATTACCACGGAATGCTTGAAACTCTATGATACCTTGCTTTACCTCCATTAATTCTATCTTCTTAGAGAATGAAACTTGTTTATTCATGATGACGTTCAGTATGCAACTGGTATGTTACTCCAGATTGACAACCTTTTATACCCCCAATATTCTTCTTCTTACTTACAATATTTTTTATTTGTTTAATTTGTTGCCGATTGTTGATTGTTGAAACATGATTCGTTTTCCTTGGCTTCTTGCTTTTCTTCATCTAAATTAAAGTTGGTTTGATAGTGGTGTAACTGTCTCCACATATCTACTTCATGCGGTGTCCTATTGAAGATTGTATTGTATATCTACTGGACCATATAGGATTGGAACATATGGTTGTTTATCCAATGCATCAATTAAATAGTCTTTGATAATTGCACTTGAGAATATTAGCTGTTTTAAATATCTTGTTATAGGACCAGTAGCATAAGTTAAAGTGTAAAACTCTTCTTTAGTCAAATGTATTTTTATATTATATTTAGTTAAATCTCTAAATCGAACTAGTTGTTGACCACGTTGTTTAACAATATCGATTTCAATATTTGATTCCAACAAACCTAGATTTGTTTTTCTTTCAAATGTATTGTTACTCAGATAACATTCCAAAAGATGTATATGTTTCATAAAGGATTCCCATGAAGTTTCAGTGAAGGTTACCATTTTAGATCCGTGATTTAAAATAACAGTAGGAGAGTAATCCAATGATTTCATTACTCCAGCAGATACAGTCTTTGTCATACAAGAAGAAATAGGATAAAATACTCGAAGAAATACTTCCGTTAAGATGTTGGTGGAAATGTTATCTTCAATTTTTCTTTTCTTTGTTTCTTTTTCAACTTCCTCTTCTTCTGTCTTCTTATGTTTAAACTTGAGGAACTCATCCATTTCCTGTTCAACTTGTCTTTCTATATCCAAACTATTGTCAACCATAAAAGGTGTAGTTTCTTCATTAGCACTTGATGTAGTAGAACTCATCTTGCGGACGATGTTACCCATACGACAATCAAAGATGAAATGAATTTCCAGCTCTTTTTTCTCGCTTTTATACTCGCAGATGACCTAGATATTGTTGATTTTTTGTAAAAACCTTACAAATTGTGCAGATGTTGTATTAATCCTTCTTAAAGCACATTCTTCACAATTCCTGTTAGTGGTGTGTAGGTAACTATTTTGTCATGTAGAATTAAACAGTATGCTGAAGTTCCATCTGGTATTTTATCTTCAAATTCCATTTCAACTTTTATATCTACACTTGAAGATTTCACAGATTCATTTTGTTTTGAACAATCGATTACAACAATTGGAGCTTTTGAATAAAACTGTTCTGGTGATAGTAGTGGTGTATTGGTCTTACCATAATATGACGATTGAAATCTTGCATACATGTCATATAGAATGGAATAACGTTTCTTGTTAAATGAAACATTTAAACTGTCATATGGAAAAAACTGAGAATTTAAAAAAACTTTGCAATTCTTTATTTTGCAATGGTCAAATTGACCAGCGTGCGCAGTTATAATATCCTTTCGTTTAGTCTGAAAACCAACTATTATGTACCTTGCCCGTTCTAAATAAGTAGAGGTTTTAACAGTCCATGTTTGTCTTTCTGTTTGAGGCAATATGGGGTATTCATGAAATTCCCAACTTCTAAATGGTATTACAATATCACGGTCAGATTTTAATTTTTTTAATAATAATACTCGATGTTCATCCGCCAATCTGACATGTGGTACTCTCCATACAACTTTATCTAATTGAAGTTGCCATTCCAAATCGGCATCTTTAGTTCCACTTGGCGCTTGTATTACATCCTTATTTGTTGAAGATCTGAGCAGTACCAGTTCTTGCTTTACGTTTATTATTATTCTCTTGTAATCTTCTGCAAATCCTAAAAGCAATCGTAAAGGTACATTGAATTCAAAGTAACCATTTGAATTAGGAGTAATAGTGTCTTTATCAGGGGTCACCCATCCAGCCGAGATTAAAGAATTCTTTTCATGAGGTGTTATTGAAGTCAATCCTTTTAAAGTTGTTGATATACCAACTTTTTTTGTTGAATCAACTGTTACTCCAGATATCTCATATCTAATTTCATCAAACAGATATGCCATTGGGTTATTTATAAAAGGAACAGTTGAACCAGATTTTCCATCCAATGTTGTTACTCTTCCTTCGATATATAAATAACTTTCACATGGTAATGTGTAGATATCTTGTTGTTGAATGGGAATCCTTATTTCATCATTATTATTTAATTTTGATGAAGTGTAAGGGTTGTGAGTGTGATATTCCTTCTCCCATAGGGTTTCGTCGAATGTCGGTCCTTGCGCTATATCCAGTATATCCATGGTTGGCAAGTTTTAGTCCGATCTTCTGTAGGAAGCGTATGTTGTCCGGTGTTAACTCGTCGAATGTTGAGGAGCTACTGAGCTCCCGACTCTTCCGTTGTGGTTTAAATGATAATCCCATGTTGACTTTATGTTGCTGCTCTGATATGTAACCGTATAGTTATTGTTTCTCCTCTGAAGTCAACACTAATGCCGTCTTGATCCAATATGTTCAGTACGATGTCTGAAATGAAACTGGTGTTTAACGGTAGGTATATCAGGTTTTGTGGCTTCTCAACTATTTTAAAACCAGGAGCTACTGTTGGGTAAAATGTGTGTAATATATGTTGATTTACTCCATCTCTATATGATCCGTGTATAATATTACATGTTACATCAATACTGTTCACCTTTAATATTGTTACTGTTGTATCGCCAGTATAATCATTTCCAGGAGCTAAAATTCCTTTCTTCTTTGAAAATCCGAGCAAATTGCCGATTGAGTGGTCTAAGCTAAAATCTATATAATACTTTGAAGTTATTTCTGCTTTTAATGTATTATTATTACCTTTTATAGAAATATTTTCTTCTCCAAGTTTCTTTTGTAATACTTGGTTTATATCGTCTATTTCATATGCTCCTGTAGATAATGGAATTATTTTTAATTGTGAATAATTTCCTTTTTCATCTTTACTTTCATAATAATGTAGTAAATTATTTTTTCCTTCTGTAACATTGGGAATTGAATTGTATGTAGTCAAATCCAATAATGCTGCTTCCCATAGTTTGTCCGTAGATAAACGTAACGCTGGGAAAAGTGTACTTTTCAATGTTGATGAATTTCCACTCAACGACACTGTATACGATGACATCTTAAAGCTGACTGACGCTCTTCGCTAAGAACTCCAAACATAAATGTCCGCATATTTCCGTATTGCTAGGTTGCTCTCTTTTGTAGTTGTAGAATATATTATTGCAGTTCCGAAAATAATGTTGAAGTTCTTTTGGTGGCGGTAAATTTCCAAAACTATCAAAGTAGTAAACATTTTCTCCAAGTTTTTTATAACATACCCAATGAGTACCTGGTCCATAATTAGAGTCTAAATTTACTATTCCAGTTTCATTTTTCCACACTCTATTTGGTAATGTATCTTTCATAAAAACTCCTCTGAAGAATGGTATTCTTAAACATTTCACATATTTTGACAATTGATAGTTTGTTAATGCTTCATTTGGAATTATCAATTTATTCTTCTCATTTAATACACACGGTATGGTCTTAAGTAAAGACCCGATCCGTTTTTTACCATTGACCATATGGATGTTTTCTTGACTTTTCTTTTAGGGTTAGTGCGACGTCTTCTTTTAATGTTCCCGCCTCTCTTTGCAGCTTCTTTTTTACTAGGTTTTCTCCCGCGTCGTCTTCCACCACCAAACTTAGCTTTCGTCTTCATGGCTGTCGTCACTGCCCAAGCTGATGCTTTTTCTGCAATAAAGGCGTCACTTGATTTAACTCTTTGCCAAGCTTTTTCCGCTAGCACTCTATCTGCTATCGATCTATTTTTTGAATCTGCAAACTTGGAATACGCTATATCGTGTTCTTTGCAGGCTTGATCCAATTTATTAATTCCAGGATCTCCTCTTGCTAAACGTTTTGCCAACTTAGTTCCAGGTCCACAATATTGATAACCTCCGGGCAGATGAAATTCGTATGGTAGAGCGTCTATTGTTCTATTTAGAACAGCACCAACAGGAATCTGTCTGAGCAGGGATAACGCAGCTGATGTAATACCACGTCCTTTCTTGCCGCTGTCTTGACGAAGACTGAGCGGTGCGGTCTTCATTATGTCGTCTTATATAACCAGCGTGTTTACTCCACGAGCTGCTTTACATAAATGAATACCTTATGCACAATTTTTATATTTAAATATTTAATTATTTAAATTAATTACATACTGATTTATGATTCTATTTTTAATCCAAGCTTCTCGTTCATCGGGTTGAATTATCACATGACTCGTTGTACTAGCTATATGATTGTGGGTATCAATAAGTAAATTGCCCACTATTCTTATTAAACAATCTAAAGTTACAGCATCTTTCGGATGTTGAGGATCGTGTAACTGCATAATACGTTTATCATTACACGTGTAAGCGGTCGAATCACTTTTTGATGTTGTTATGACTTGTCCAATAGTAGCAGCATCATTAAAATCTTCACCTGGTGAAATATTAATTATTTTCTTCATTTTAGCATCAAATTTGGTTCCATTGGTTTATCCCAAGTTATTGTTTGTTTCACTGTAACACAATCATTTTCTTCATAACCAGGTATTATATTTTTTATTCTTCTATTATGACCTTCATATGTGCCTAATAAAGGACCGCCCGCAATTAATGTTTGTGCCATTAAAGGTACATCCGAACTTTTTTGACCAAATCTTCCATTTGTTATTCTTTTACCTCCCGCATCCCATTCATCATTACTTCCTTGCATTAAATCAAACTTTTCATTTCCATGTATAAATGTATTTCCTCGCTTTAGCACGGCATCTTCATGTTTTACAAAATTTGATGTTCCCCTTTTTAATTCTTTAGATAATTGTTCCATAGTAACAGCGTCTTTTGGTTGAGAACCAAATTTTACATTTGACAATGCTTTTACATGACAATCGATTTTATCAGCATCTTGTAAAATACAGTTGTCCTTGATGTATTTTAGGTTTACAGCATCGCCGTCTTCCTTTGGGTATCCAATGTCATTTATAATAAACTTATAAAAAGAAAATCCTCGTTGAGTCTTTTCCGGTATTATAGAATGTAAATATTCTTTATTAACTGAATCTTTATCATTTTTTGGATTTGCCACATTGGTTATCCTATGATTTCCAGCATCATATGTTTGTCCATCTTTTAAATTGTTACCCCACTGCAATTTTAAAGTATTTGAAAGTTCAGATGTTAAATACTCTCTATTAATTGCATCAGAACTGTCAGTTGGTTTACCAACATTAATTATTCTATGTGATTTAACATCGTAAGTATTCTTGTTTAATTTCAATGATGTTGAAGTTGCTTCTTTTACTGTTTTTAAATTTGCTCCATCAGTATCTTCTTCTGGGTCTTTAACAAATTTTAAACGTTTGTTACTCATATCATAGTCACCTTCAGGTGTTTGCGGCAATCCACTTCTTTTTCTGTTTTCTCCTCCTTGCACTCCTAGCCTGGAGTACCGTCCGAACTTGTCGACACTCATGATTGAACTGATCCACTGTATACTCACAGCTCTCTTATATATCCGTAATGATTTATACAACTATTCCACGATTTCGAAGTTCGTCAACTAAAGCCACCCATTCATTATTTAAACCTGTATGACCAGCTTCCATGGCTTCATGTAATAGTCTCATTCTATCGACCAATTTGTTTATATCATTATAGTAAATCACATTTGTATTATTTAGGTTTTTCATTAAACCTTTACCAGACGTTGAAGATTCTCCTTTTTTCTTTTTACCATATTCATCCATAAGTGATAAGTCCATAAGTGATAAAGATTTCCTCTTTAGCGGTTTCTTCAATGCAGGCGCAGTTCGTAATGTTGGTAGTTTTCTCAGGGGAAACAATCTTTTTATTACAACTGTATATTTAGTTGCGCGTGTTCTATTTATCATTGAATCTTTGGAGTAATTCTTCTTATGAGCATTAGTATTTTGCAAAATTTCTTTAAAAGTATTTAAATCTTGTAGTGTATATTTTATAGGTATATTTTTAAAAATCAGTTCAAATAATCCTTTTGTTCCTTTATATTTATGCTCACCAATAACAATGTCATCATCTTCAGTCAAATGTACTTTTGAATCTCCTATTTTTAATTCATTTCCATCAATTCTCGCTCCATATACATGTGACTTGTGTAGTTTTGGGTTAGCTTTTATTTCATGTAACATCTTCATGATATACTTTCTTCCAAGAGGTCCTTGTTGCAATATATCACTACTTAATTTTGTTAGATTTGGAATTGATTGTTCTGCTTCAGGTATATGTTGTTCTTGTTCTTCTTCTTTTTGAACATTTATTTCTGGTTCTTCTTGTTTTGTTTCTTCTTTTTTTTGAGAAACTTCACTATCACTTGTGTAAGAATCATCATCTTCTTCCTTTTTCAACGTCTTTACTTCAAATTTAGAAATAGGTAGTAAAACATCTCCTTCATAATGAGGTTTACCAATTGTTTCTGTTATCTGTTTTAAAGGTTCTGTAATAGGCTTAAATGTAGTCTCCAGGAATTCTTCTCTTTCATTCAAACCCATTCTTAATGCTCGATTTTTAAGTCTAATCGAGTCACTCAGTGATTTTATTTCTTTTAATAGTTTTTCTTGGTTCACCATGTTTACACTGCGAAGACCAGTCTATTACTAAACGTATCATCAATTGTTCAATGGATTAATACAAATTTATCTAACCCTATACGATATCTTCCATTTTTATAGCTTCTTCTTTCATAATAACAAGAAATCCATATTTTTCAGCCCATGCTTTGCCACACATTTCTTTAAATTTATCAAATGACATGTCTGCATTCACATGATCATTATATATGTGCTTTAAATTTGTTTCATCTTGCTTGAAGATAATAAGTAGATTTGCATTATCTCTTATTAGTTGTTTTGGAATTTTACTGTAAGTTTGACCAATATAAATGCTATCAATATTGTAATGTCTTCCCATGGCAAAATAACTTCTAATAGTGTCATGATTTTCACAAGATACATCATCAAATATAAATATAGAAAATGGTTTAGCCTCGTTTGGCTCCATTATAGTTTCACTAGCATTAAACTTGTGGAAATTAACTTCAGGCACACTTGCGAGTACCTTATCCAATAATTGGTATTTGGGTTGTTGCAAAGATTTGGAAAAGATATAAATGTTGTTGAAACGTAATCCCTTAGGATTTGTTATTAAATTAAAAACCACATTTGTCTTTCCACAATTTGATGGTCCAGTTATTAAACATCTTATTGTGTTTGGCAGTAATTCACCATGTTTTCCATGATTTAACTTGTCGTTGTCAACTGTTAATTCATCAATATTATTAATAAAAAATCGATCCTTTTGTTGCACAATCTCCATCTTGTGTAAAGGTTAAACATGTAATGACTTCATAAATTGCTACACTAAGTCTTTTGTAGGGATCCAAGAGTCTTCACTTTTATCAAATCCCAACCAACGTACTTTCACCTTATCCTTTTTTCTTTGTAAAATTTTTTCAACAAGATATACATCGCCAACTGATGATTTTAGCAATTCATGTCCGTAGAATCCACCTTCAAGTAATTCACCCTTGTTGTCCTTTAAAATGTAGGTTTCAGGTATTGTTGGTTGCACTTTATAGATTGTAAATACTTCATTAGTCCAGTTTGGCAGATACCTTTTGCTAAATACTCCTTTGTACTTACTTATACGAACTTTATCATCAACTTTAAATGTTTTGGGCTGCATTTTTTCACGTTTAGGAGTAGTATTATTTTTAATACGTTTTAATACCATTTTAGCATTGGCACTATTTACTTCGTTAGGCTTCATACCAATGGTTTGATGATACTTATTGTTATATTCTTTTATAAGTTGTGGTAATATATCATACCAAATATATGATCCTCGTTTGGAAAATGTTTTATACATTGCTCCTTTTAACGTTCTGTTAAATCTTTCTATTATTGAAGCTTTAACTTCAGAATTTGTAGAATAATGATTTATTTTATACTTCTTCATTAAAGCTGCAAAGTCTTTGTTAAAATATTCTTTTCCATCATCAGTTTGTAGATGTTTGATGTTGAAATTATTTCTTTGTATAGCTATTTCCATAGCTTTTGTAACACTTTTACCAGTCTTGTCCTTTAGCGGTAAAGCATCAGCCACTTTAGTAAAACAGTCTATAATCGCTAAAATGTATTTGAATCCTTTATTTAATTTACTATGTGGTATCATTTCAATAAGATCGGATTGGAAAAGATCATTCATTCCTTTTATAATTGTATTTCTTCTAGGAAATTATCTTCTTGCCGGCTTATGAAGTTCATTTACAATCTTGTTCCTTAAATCTTCCATCTTCAGTTGTGTCTTCCACCCCGCTTGTAAAAGTACTGATCTTTAAAATGGTTTATCCTCTTTTATATGGTTAGATTACAGGTCAAGGCCATATTACATTGGTGTAAAAAAGAGGGAACATGACATTGAGCTTGTCATGTCCCCTCTTCTTTACGGAAAGGAAAAAGGAAGAAGGTAAAGGACGAAGAATAGGTTTACTGGTCGATAGGGTATAAGGAGTAATGTCCAAATGGTAGAGTTTTTATATTATCTTCCAGGATGTACCTCTTATCATCCTTACAACTCAAAGCCCATTTGGTTTGCTTTACACTGAAGAGACGATGGTTGAAGCTTCTTATGGTGTTAAATGTTGCTGTTGTCTCAACATTTTCGAATAAGCATCTCTTGTATTCTTCAAACTGTACATTCTTCTTCAGGTATGAGGTTTTTATACCTTTGGCCTTCTTCACGATTTCATGTTCTCTTTTTTCATTTTCGTACAATTTAAATGAATACAATTTAGACATTAAAGCAACAACCTCTTCCATTGGCACGCTATTTGTTTCGTCTTTGAACTTTCCCAATACCTTTTTATTTCTACCATTGTCGTAGTTGGGATGGTCTTGTGGATAATCAGAAAAGTCAAAGTCGTTATTGTAGATAAAACAGCGTAGGTCTTCATACATATCTTCAGTTCTTATCCAATAAATAAAAGCGTCCGTATCCATGTATACAATGCCGATGTTTTCTCTTCCATAAAATTTAACCATCTTGTTGTAATGGAAGTCATACATGTGGGTCTTTGAAATATCTAGAATAGACATCCCCACATATAAAGGACGATCCATTGTAATTGAAATTTTGTTCATGGAAACAGCTACAAGATTTTCGTTGATTATTATGGATGATCCAAAGTTAGGTTTTTGTACCAGCTTTTGTAGTTTCACCGGATCACTAACTAATTTCACATTCTTATGCTTTCTTTTGTTTTCCAGTGTCTTGCCAAATATCGCATTATTCATCAATTTAAAAAAGTCCTTTTGAAAATTAGATGTAGCTGCAGTTCTTCTTTTTGTGTTATTGTCAATGTATGACTTTAACCAACAGGATTGAGAAAATTGTAAAGCTCTATTAATTTTTGTTATTCTCAATCCTAATTCTAGGGCTTGTTGTATTACCCAATAATGAGCAACATATCTTGATTTGTTGGTTAAAGTCATCATTAATTTAGGCCATCTACCGGTTGGTGATATTTCTGTCTTGGCCAGTAGAGGTAAATCATAATGGTGGTCGTGCAAATGTTCAGGGTACTCAATATCTACATCCAAAATATAACCAGTATCTCCATGTTTTGCTATATCCATGATGTTTCCAATAGAATCAGGGTCTACCCATTTAAATTCGCCAAATGGGAGAGGATTCGACATGGCCCATCCATAAAGGTTATTTGCATCAAAATAACCTAAATATGTACTTGGTTTTGTTGCATCAAAATTGGGCAAATATTTGTTATTCGCCTTTACATGTCGTGTTACGCTTTGAGTTAGTCCCCCTCGAACACCTGATTCCAACATCAGCACCATGTCTATATCTGTAAGAAGTTGAAGTTTACATTTTGTTTCCTTTAACATTGCTTGCCAAGCTAGTCCAGGTGATGTACAAGAATGCAGAGGGTCTAATCCATATGCCTTAAAACATGTATTTCTAAACTCTTCCATTATATCACAAAGTAAAGTTACATCTAGTTTTACATAAAAGTCCGAATATTCTCCAAGTGTTTTAAATCCTAATTCATTCCATACTCTACACGCATGTTCATAATCTTCATGGGATATATCTGTGTCATATAGTTTACTTTTGAATTCTTCTTTTGGTGGAAGGGATGTTTCATTAAATCTTTCTAAGCTATCTATATAATCATACGGGAAAACACCTTTGCGAAGAACTAAATTAACCTTGTCATTATTTACAATCTTCTTGGTTTCTATTAAATCTTCTGTTCTCAGGTTTTCAGAAAGCTTCATTAAACTAGATGGCATAAAACGGTAAGAATCTAAAAACCGAAGCTTTATATTTCCAACTTTTTTAGTAAAACTTATAAACTTCTCCGTGGTTTCAGCTATGACATCAATTTCTCCATTATCTCTTCCTAATTCCGGAATGATAAAATGCGCATCATAACCACTAAGGTTATGTAATATTACAGGTATATTTGTAGGGATCTTGTAGTTGATATTACAGCTGTTACATGCAGCACCTCTATAATACCCTGTCAGATGGTCATGATCATGAACCTTGTGATTTTTCACAGTAAATTCATTTCTACATAAATAACAATGAGTTGCATTTTCATGTTGAATCTCTTCTTCTTCATCCAAAGGTATCATCGGTATAATATCACTGTACAATCTTTCAACACTTTCCGCTATTATATACAACTGATCAAGGAATATTTTAGAAGCATTAACACCACGATAGACAATAGGTTTTGAAGTTAAATTAAATTTATTTAGATGTTCTTCAGAAAGAGTAGATTTAACCATTAAACAAAAACTGTTTGGATCATGTATCTGATACTTAACACTTTTCCTTGCTACATCACCATCATTATTTTCAATAGGCACTAGTGTCGATTCAAAATCAGCATAGACAACAATGGGAATCCGATATTGATGTGAAATTTTCTCAAATTTCAACTCTGCCTTACTTGGACATGGTAAGATAATTTTTGCTTCATAGTTGTTGTTACATAGTTTTTTATGCTCTTGTAACCATTCATTTCCTTCTCTTCTTTCTTCATGAAAATTGAAGCATCTTTTGCAAACTATCTTCTTATTTTTAGTTTTACATAGTTGATAACTTACAAGAGTTTCAAATTTTTTAATCCATACATAGTGGGAAACATCACCTTTTGTAAGTAGTAATAAGTCTGTATGATCTGGGAGTTCATTCTTCACCACACGCAATGGGTACACTTTATTCGAACTGTCCAAACCAAAAACATTAACAGATGTTCCAGGGTTTTGTTTTTCGAACTTTGGGATGTCCTTCAAAGCCACTGGGTAAGTCAATCCTTGGAAATTATATCTAAATCTGTGTGTTTCATATTCTTCACTGGGTCTAACCGCATGGTGAGGTGGTACAAATTTTGCCGTCATTGCATATCTAAAACATTCCATATCTTCATTTTGAACATTTATACATGATTTGGTGTCTGAAATTTTCTTTGGGAGCGGAATATAACTGCTACCCCTTAATCCATAGCCGTGTTTATGAACTCTAACATCCATACTCTCAATACTAACCAAACTCCAACCAGATCCTCTTCCTTCATGTTCTTGAATTTTTGTTAATATTTCTTCCAAACAATCTTCAACTATTGAATTAATATCTGAACTTGCCATGATGGTCTGGTTTTTTGTCATGAATCCTCTTGGTGACATTTCTCCTTCTACATTAGTAAACATAGCATTTAATAATATGCCAAATTTAATAAAGTTTAGTCTTCTTAATTCTTCTGTGAGTGTTTTACTTACAATTGTTCTTACTTCTTTAAAAAACTGATCCAATTCCAAATTTTCATTTTGAATTTTGTGGTGCATTACTACTCTACCTTCTAAAGCAAATACTTTTAAACACGGTATTTCATTAGATGGTCCTGCTAATGGTTCTTCTTCTTGTTGTTCTTCTTTTGGTTCTTCTTCTTCATATAGTTTTAAATCTTCATATTCTGTTTCTGTTACATCTTCATTATTATTATGGAATAATTCTTTATGTATTTCTAGTAGAATATTATCATGAAAAGTTTCTGAGCAAATTTCACATTAATGCAGTATTTCATTAGATAGTCCTGCTAATGGTTCTTCTTCTTGTTGTTCTTCTTTTGGTTCTTCTTCTTCATATAGTTTTAAATCTTTATATTCTGTTTCTGTTACATCTTCATTATTATTATGAAATAATTCTTTATGTATTTCTAGTAGAATATTATCATGAAAAGTTTCTGAGCAAATTTCACATTGATGCATCGTGTTGATGTTTACTCTTTGAAATTTAGCACGGAAATGAAATGCTTCTCCCTTCTATTCCCTTTATATAATGCTTCCCCCACCACATTTGTAAGGTTTTTTTTTATAGTAAAATGTTAGAATTAGTAGTTTAACACTAAAGCTGAAAAGTAATGATTAAAGCCTATATTTTCTTCCAATTGCAAATACTCCACATATGCCTACGCCCACAGCCATAACAGATCTATGTTTCTCCAATATACACCAAAGGTGTGTCTATCATCTACCAAAATTGGAGATCCTATGTTTACTAATCTTCCATTTTCTATCCATGTCACAACTTCAATTAAAAACCTTCCTATAATATCCATTGGTGAATTCGGATCCACAAATATTCTTGTTACAACATTTTCACTTAACAAAGGCACTTCAATTTCTTCAATTTCTTCATCGTTTTCTTCATCCACCTCCAATACTTCTTCAACTTTTGTACATTTGTTATAAAATATTGAAGCATCTTGGGGAGACATGTTCACTCTAGCTATTATAGGTGAAGAATGTTCTCAACACAAAACCACACCACTCTTATATCGCCATGTCATTGAGTGGGGAGAGGGGTGTTCTTTTTATGGTACCATTTTAGTAAAAGAAAATAATACAATTCTGTCTTTACCACAATATTGCTCTTAATTAGAGCTTTTCATTGATGTATGACTTGCCCTATTCCGGCAAACCATTCTTGAATTATTAGTCATTTTCTAATCCGGATTATTGTCGGGGGGGGCTCGTCAAGTTCAAGTTTAAGGTCAAGGTCACCAAGGCCAAGTTCACTGTCGGGGGGGGGCTTGTCAAGTTCAAGTTCAAGGTCAAGGTCACCAAGGCCAAGTTCACTGTTGGGGGGGGGGGGGGTAATTAACCTAATTGAGGTCAAGGTCACCAAAAAATTATAATTTACCAAAGTGATGGGGACGGCCGTAGCCATCCCCACCACTCTGTTTGCCTAACACTTCCCCAAATCCCAACCCGCGATAGTTACGTCTTACAAGGTATCCCAATTTTTGGCCCGCACGCACGTGGCGATCCAGTTTGGTGGGCTGTGATACGGGCGGCCGGCCTCGGGCCTGGGCACTGGACCTGACCATTCCAATTTTACAATGGGGACTCTGGAACAGCTAATGCAAGACGCAACTCTAACCTCCCACCCTTAATCTAGACCCACCCAAATATAATTATTTCCTAATAAAAATTAAAAATTTAAAGCATTAAAAAATATGCGCTACCTACGGCACAACGCGCATGTCCCACCCATATTTAATGAAGTTCAACAGAACTTCTATAATTTAAATTTAAATTTAATCTACCCTCCTAACAGCTAGCTGTGAAAGGTTATTAGTACATACACATACAATAATTATACCAAAACTCAACATCAAAAACATATTTTCCAAACATCAACAATACCATAACACACCTTAATGCTAACATCGCAATGCGCAAATTAAAGCTTAAAATTAGCACAACTTAAAACTAAAAATAACATTTTGCACACACACTCACACACAACAAGTATTAATATTAAAACCCTAACAGCAAGAGTAACTCAAATATATATCGGCCGCTTATATATTTGAGGTACCCTCTGAGTTCGGAACAACCATCGCGTCCGACGAATTGTTCCGAACTAACTCAGCGATAGTCGCCAAAAAGGTTCTCGGCTCACAAAGTGGTGGGGCGGCTCACAAAGTGGTGGGGAGCCATTGGGGTTTAAGGGGGATAGAACGTCCAACGTCAGTGGAAATTTCCAATGATCTATTCGTCACATGTAGGTCGCCGCTAATGCAGGTGGAGCGTTGTACCTTGCAATTAACGTTAGGCAACACCTGGTTTAATCCGCCGTTGAGCTTCACTGAGGCTTTCCCCATCGCGTAACACCATAATTGTTGCCTGTTATTATCTGAGTAATGGCAGAAAATTATCTGTCCTCTTTTGCCGCTTAACTATAGTTATTAAACTATTGGCAACATCAAAGCTAAATTGGTGTTATATAAATGTAACCACTATCAACCTAATTCATTTTGATGAGTGAAAGTGACGGGGGGGGGGGGGGGTCAACACTTATAATTACTATCTGTGCTTATATAAGCCGCAACGCGGTCGCGCGTCTGCCATTCACTCCCCAGGTACCGCAGCTGAAACAACTAATCTGTAAGTCTCTACCACCTAGTAATGTTACATATGCTTTGTTTTAACTTACACCTGTTAAGCTTGCTATTTTTTTATGTAATTTATTTTTTCAACTATTTCTTAACATATAAAAATACACTTTTATTTTATATATAATATATCAAATAATCTCGCGTTACTATTTTTATTTTAGTTTATATTTATTATACAAGTTAACCCCTACAGAATAATTAACTAACTTCTGCTGCTAGACTAAACTACTTAGACTATAAACAGTTAACACCCATATATTAATATATAATTATTATACTGCAAGTTTTACCTGTACAAATGCTAGATGTAATTGCGATTAATCGTCTACGACACAGTTCTTAAACCCTTATAAAATAATTAACTAACTTCTACCACTAGCGGTAATTTTTAAAAATTTTACAAAAATTTATTAACTATTTTTTCCCCCTACTAGAACCTTTCGCTACGCTGCCACCCCGACAAAGAACTGAAATCTCCAAAGTTCTTCCCTTTTATCTCATTCTCTTAGGGGAGGGGGTTAGGGGGGTTCCCACAACCCTATATAAGCGGCATCGGTACCTTGCGCGTGCGCCATTATAATGACAATAGGGCGACAGTAAACATCTATCCGTAAGTCTCTAAGACTATCAAACATTTTTTAACTTACTCTTGTTACTCTAACATATGTTTGCGCTTATTATGCTAATTAGTCTCTATATATTCAGACACACTCGCGGGCACTAATCATATACTCGCTGAATTTTGGAGAGTACACATCTCCCCTTTAAATATTATTATGGATTCGCACACTTTACATTTAAAACTTTTGCGTACAAAACACATTTTACAGAAACAATCTAACTCCACAATTTCAAAACCGCATACTACATTGAGTAAGCTTAAAAAATACTTCAGTTTTCACCCGTTGTACTTTGCAAGACCTAACCTTTGCAATACTTCTTTTACTGATCCTATTTTACACTCTGTCTTAACTGAAATGCTGAAATATCAAAATTTCAATCTTGTTACACCTATTGACGATCCTATCCAATTATTCTTATTCACTATATTACCAGGTTTATATGATTATTCTTCCTCAGACACATGTCTTGTTCTGCTCTATCAACTTGCACTGTAACCACCTAGGACCTCTCCTTTTTTGCAATTATGGACACACAGCGGGATTCACCCATACAGAGTAATAAAATAACTATTACTGCTACAAATAATGACAAAGCAATTCTTCAATCACTGATGAGTTTTTATTAAATAAATATATTTTAAAAACCCCCTCTGGATGAACTTGACCCACTTCCAAAACCCACCCATCACTGTCAAAAAACCCCAGCCGCTAAAACCCCTACAACACTTACAACCGCCTGACCTTGACCTGGGCCAGGAGTAGGCAAACCCCACTACTTTTGTGGCATTTATTGTTTCTTGATCCCCTCGATCTTCTCATGAATTAGATATAATTGTTTATATATTGTTTATTACACAAATCTTTCGTCAAAAGTGCCTCTTCTCCCGTTGTATCGTGTTTAGTCTCATCAAAGCTGCCTATGTCGTAATATTCATCACAAGTCGCATAATCATTACTGTCACTCGACATCAGATCATTATAATTATTATTTAGCCTTTGGCAATCATCAATAGTAATCTGACATAATTGTCCTTCGTTAATACTCATACTGAACTTCAATGTTATTTTATTATTATTTATCATCATATTCAATTCATTATCATTAAAATTTATCTCCATCTTCGTAGCAACTAGTGTATCTATTCCGAAAATTACGGGTTTGATGAGGTTAGGTACAATAAGGAACTGTATTTGTATAGTGTGTCCTTCAATAGTTACGGGAATATAAATTATTCTTGAAACACGTTTTGATTTGTCTCCTGTAGCAGTCTTTATTACTGTGTTGGTAAGGGGAAATTCTTCATAAGGTTTAAGTAATTGTTGGTTTTCTTTGAGCCAATTTTCTGATAAGCAGGTGATAGAAGAACCGGAGTCAATTAATGCGTTAGTTTTAATGTTATTGATGGTTATATTTATTTCTGGACAACTTATTTGAGTTGGTGTTAAATTTGTTTCATTATTGTCTGATGATTTATCTAACAAGAATTCTTTATCACACATGATATTATTTACATGAAAATTATAAATAAGGTCTGTTGAATTTATTCCGAGGATATGAGGATCTAGCGCTGTAGTTGCAATATTATCTTTGGTTGCGGTCGCTCCTCGGTGGGCAATTACAGCGGGGTGCCGTTTCCCTGGTTGTCTTGGGATGGTCCCCTATTGTTTGTAGGGTGTTGGTTTTGAGTAGGGTAGTGTGCATTACCATCAGTCTGTCTTATCATAGTGCATACTTGGGATTGTTCTTTCGTTGGATACGATCCGTCGTTTCTGTGGTGATTATTCTGCCTGGATTGGTATGTGTCTCGATCGTACGGTTTGTATTCATGGCGTGGCCTATTGTTGTTGTACTTGTATGGTGGTTGATTAGGTTGATTCTGGTTATGCGTCCCTTGATATCGAGTGTTTTGATATGGTTGGTTTGTGTATGGGGCCTTTGGTTGGTACGCATGATGGTTTATATTTGGAGCATGTGAATTTTGACGATGATTGTGGTTGTTGGGACTGTTGGGTCGAGTGTTGGAATTTTGTACCTGGTTGTTATGTACCTGTAATTTTGTACCTGTGTTGTCTTGACCACTTTGGTCCATCTCTTATGTCTTCTCGTTGTAATAGTTGTTCAAAAGCCTTGATTGAGGTGATATTCTGTACTATACGACTGTCTTGGGTTATCTGGTCAAAATTTTCGGCTAATATAGTGACGATTTCTTCTTCTGTTAATGGCGGTGTGATTGATTGCAATAATAATACACGTTCGGTAAAATATTCTGCTCTACTTTGTGTCCCGTTGCTTCGGTATTTCTCTGCTTCGATCTTTGTCCGAATGCCTCGCTGTACCTCACGACTCCAGTATTTATTAGTAAATTCTTCTGCAAATTGTCCCCAACTTTTGATGTTATCTTTGATTAATTGTAGCCATCGTGATGCTGGTCCCTCAAAACTAATCTCCAAAGTGTCCTTTAGATGCTCGATCGGGTCATTGTTCGGTTGTCTTTGTAAACTCTTCTCATAATACCTTTTTAATCTCTTGAGAAACTCGTTAGGGTTCCCTGCTCGTCCACTAAATTTTGGTAAATGGCGTTCTGTCCATTCGCTCCCGTTACACACTATGTGAATAGGTCCGCTCAAGTTGGTCTGATTCTGTGTGGCTGATTTAAGGTTCTTTACGTCGCTCTCACATTTGTTGATGGTGTCCGATAGTGATTTTATATCTTGTCCTACCGTAAACTCATGCTGTTCTAATTTTTTATTTACATTGTCCAAAATATTCTTTTGTTGTTTGGCGACCTCGCTTTCAATTGACATTTTATGTTTGGTTAGGTTGGTGTTCACGAAATTTTCGATTTCCCGTCGTGAATTATCGATCTGGTCAATGACATTTGTTTGAAACTGAACAATGCTGTTGGTTTGTTCCAATTGAGTAGATTTTAGTTCGTCTAATTCATGGCGAAATTCATTTTGAGTGGTTCTAATATCTTGGATTTGGTTTTGGAGCATGTTGTAGCAAGTTTTAATTTCGTTACTTAGTTTGGCATCCGTCTCATCCAATTTTGCATTAGTCTCTTCGAACTTTGCATTTAGTTCAAATCTAGTTTCGTCCATTTTGTTATTTAATTCTGCTTTAGTTTCGGTAATCTGGTGATTTAGTTCAAATTTAGGTTCAGTAATTTTGTCATTTATTTCTGACTTAGTTTCGTCCATCTTTAAATTCAACTGTTGTAAATAAGTGAGAATAGTGTTAAAATCAGGTTGTGTATTAGTGTCGTGATTTGTTGTTCCTGACTGGGTTTTACTGTTTTGTGGGGAAGATGAAACATTATGGTCGATTGTGTCGCTCGATGTGGTGTGTGTGTCCGCTGTGCGTGCTGGTGTCATGTTGAATTCGACGTTCTCGTCGGGTCCGCTCGGTTTCTCAGATTGATTTGCGTTCGCGGGAAATCCATTTTTGTTGGGTTGGCACACTTGCGGCGTGTCGATTATCAGCTGATTGTCGACACATGAGTCTGAAGGAACGGTCGTCGATTGGCTGGTAGGAGTGACGTCACGGCTAGTTTCTGTCGCTAGGCAACGGTGATCATCCGGTCGATCTATCGAACTCATCGTAATCGGATAACGTTTAGGCTTACGTAAATTATAAGAATTTTGCATTAATTATTTACGGAATTTGGGGGTAACAATTATAATGGGACGTGGATTTCTTAATGACTAATATTCTTACTTAGATTACTTAAGCTAACCTACTTATTTAAGAGTTGCAATATCTATTTTAATTGAGGTTGCTTGCCAGTACGTTGGGCGCCATTTTGCAATTGTACACACACTGTCGGTCTATGTTGTTGCGATGCGATAGTTCGTATTGTTCTTACTTAAAGGGGGTCACCATGTTGGCTGCTCTTAACGTTAGAAAAGTGTTTGTTTATAATGAAAAATATCTTAGAATAATGGATATACTTAATAAAAGATTTGATAAATATTATTCTGTCTCTTGATTAGTAGTGGTGTTTATATATATCTATCTGTTTTTATCTGTACCGTGCTATTTCCAGGTCAACTTGATGGGTAAGCTAATCTAGGCTAATATGCTATCTAGGCCTATGAAATAATAAGACTATTTTGTTACAACAATTTAAATTTATTACCTATCTGAAATACAATTCTAATTTAAATTTATGCTTGATTATTTATAAATTATAATGGATACAAAATGATGTGGGTAATTTCAGTCCTTATATCTCTTGCTTCACAATTATAGTTAAATGTCTATCAGCTGGGTTTAACAATGGAATACATTCAGACTCTTTCTCAGGGAGGGGAACTCGTGCTGACAAGCAAACTCAATTTTTATATTCAATTTAGAAGTAGAAATTAATATCATGGATAAATTTTGTATCTTTAAAAGAATGTTAATTGTTCACAAATGTTAGGGATAAATACAATTCAAGTCTATTGTCTTCTTGTCACTATCTTGGGTATTGATGGATGTATGGGTGGATCTTACCAAATCTGCTCCAATGATTCTTCGCCCAGTACTATATATATTTGTGAATAAATAAATTTAAAATGGGATTGAATTTAAATTGGTACTGTTTGGGCAATGTCCCTATTATTTGGAACTAGAATAAAAGCTCTAGTCCAGACTGGGGAATTTATTAAAATGGAGGAACTGTGTCCTTATAAAATTTAGATGCTAACACTAGGGAAGCTGGATCAAGAAGAAAGGTCAGTGGTGTCTCTCTGGGGTTCACACATGTTCTTTATTGTTGATTGTTAGGGGTTCACACATCTTGAAGCACAAACACTTAGCACAACACTGGGTAATGTGATTTTGATTAATTGGTAAATTTGGTTTTGAATATATATATATATATATATATATATATATATATATATATATATATTATATAAAATGTTTTAATTTGTATTGCAACTCTTTTACACAATAAATAATTACTTAGGCTAGTGGGCATTTTATTGGGATATTTCTTTAATTTAAAATTATTTGATTATATTTTAAATGTATTTCGGATAAAATAATAAATTATTGATATTATGATAATTACGTCCTAAGGGGTGATAAGGTGGGATATTCTTACATACTAATATTAGCAAACAAAGTGATAACGCATAAAATCATCTTGGTTTAATACTGAATTACCATCTGGTCTCCATTAGCTACTCATTGAATTAAATCTAATAACGATATTAAACGAATAACACATAACTTATACTAAAATAATGGATGTGGCGAATGAAACATTACAGCAGTGAGCGCGCGATTGTC
>CM061531.1:313326028-313498523 GCA_030545055.2 Neoaliturus tenellus | reverse complement strand
TCTAGAGTAACTAATAAAATGTATAAACCTATTTGTTATAGAGCAAAAAATGAAGAAAAATTAATAAATGTACCAAATAAATTATTTGAATATTTAGATGAAATTTAGCTATATATTCAAAATATATAGCTAAATATATAATTCGAAAAATAAAAAGCCTATGAATTTAACTAATGAAGAAGAAATTAACTATCAAAAAACTAATATTTGTCATATTTGTGAAAAAATTGGTTTTGATAATGATAAAAGGATAAAAGTAAGAGATCATTGCCATTTAACAGGAAAATTTAGGGGTGCTGCACATTTAAATTGTAATTTAAATCTAAAATTTCCTCAAAATATTCCTATATTCTGTCATAATAGTTCAAATTATGATACACATTTGTTTATAAAAGAATTAGCTAAAAAATATGGTGAAATTGATTTGTTAGCTAATACAGATGAAAAATATATAAACTATTCAGTAAATTCTGCTTATGGTTATGAATTTGAAGGTGATAAACCTAGAAAATTTATAAAATTCTCATTTGTAGATACATTTAGATTTATGGCTACATCAATTGAAAAATTAGCTAAAAATCTTAAAGAATTTAAACATATAAATAAATTTATAAAAGAAAATGATATCATTGAATATTATAATGAAACTTTAAAAATATTAACTTTTAAAGGTGTATTTCCATATGAATTTATTGATAATGTTGAAAAATTAAATTATGATAAAATATTAGAAAAAGATCAATTTTATAGTTGTTTAACTAATGAAAATATAAGTGATGATGATTATAAACATTATATAAAAGTTTGGAATAAATTAAAAATAAAAACATTAGGTAATTATTCAGATTTGTATAATATTCAGGATGTATTATTATTAGCTGATATATTTGAAAATTTTAGATCTGTTTGTTTGAAAAATTATCAATTAGATCCAGCACATTATCTAACATCACCATCATTAGCTTGGGATTCTATGTTAAAATTAACAAAAATTAAACTAGAATTAATAAGTGATTAAAATATGTATTTAATGATTGAAAAAGGTATTAGAGGTGGTATTTCACAATGTATAACTAGATATTGTAAAGCAAACAATAAATATAAAAAAAATTATGATAAAACAAAACCTGAAAATTATATGTTATATAGATGCAAATAATCTATATGGATGGGCTTTAAGTAAAAAATTACCTTATAAAGATATAACATGGATGAATCCTAATACATATACATTAAATGAATGGGAAGAAACATTATTAGAATTAGATGAAAATGCTGAATATGGATATATATTAGATGTTGATTTAGAATATCCTATTGAATTACATGATGACCATAAAGATTTACCATTAGCACCTGAACATTATAATAATAAGCTTTGCACAACATTATTTGATAAAAAAGATTATGTTATTCATTCAAGAAACTTAAAATATTATCTACAAAAAGGATTAAAATTAAAGAAAGTTAATAGAGTTATAGCATTTGATCAAGATGATTATATGAAAAAATATATTGAATTAAATACTAAATTAAGATCCAAATCAACATCAGATTTTGAAAAAGACTTTTTTAAATTGATGAATAATAGTGTTTTTGGAAAAACTATGGAAAATGTTAGAAATAGATGTGATATTAAATTAGGTGATGAAAAGTTTTCATTAAAACAAGCAAAAAAACCTAATTTTAAAACATTTAGTATATTTGATAAAGACTGTATTGCTTCACATATGATAAAAGGAAAGGTTAAGTTTGATAAACCAATCTATATAGGATTTTCAGTACTTGATTTATCAAAATTACATATGTATCAATTTTATTATGAAAAATTAAAGAAGTTTGATCCAAATATAAGGTTATTATATATGGACACAGACAGTTATTTTATAGAATTTAAAAAGGATCCATATAAAATTATTAAAGAAAATATTAATGAATTTGATACAAGTGATTATAAGAAAGAACATGAATGCTATAGTGAAAAGAATAAAAAAATAATTGGTAAATTTAAAGATGAGTTAAATGGTGAAATATTAGAAGAATATTGTGGTTTAAGATCAAAATTATATAGTTATGAATTTAATAATAAAAATCCTGTAAAATGTAAAGGAATCAAGAAAAGTGTTGTTGATAAAACATTACATATGGATGATTTTAAAAAATGTTTATTTGATGATCAAGAACAATATAGGAAATGACTTGTATTAGAAGTTTTAAACATGAACTATATACAATTACAATAAATAAATTAGCTTTAAGTAATAGAGATGATAAAAGATTTATTTGTGATAATAAAATTGATACATTACCTTGGGGGTATAAAAATAATTATAAATAAATGGAAATTTTAATTGTTCCAAAATAATTAATAAATAATGATTTTGATATAAAATTATATCTATTTAAAACTAAAATATCAAATAAACTTTTAATATATCTTTTTAAATATAAAAATTATTTTGTATATCATTATAAGTTTAATTTTATAATAGAACCATTTATAAATATAATAAAAAATTATGTTAAAGAAAGTTTTAAAGAAAATGATCAAAATTATATTAATAATTTATAACCATATGATATTGAATTTATACTATAATTTATGTATATTTTTAAATATATTCTTAAAATAGCATATTTTAATATATTTTCTTTAATAAATTTAAATATATTTAATAATTTATTGAATATCTAACCTAAAAATATCTATAAATTTTACTTTATTATCATTATAAGTAAGACCCGTCTTTAAGACGGGTCTCAAATTTATATATAATTTATTATATTTATGAATATTTTTAAATGTTTAAGAAGGGTAACATTTTGTTACCCTTAAGTTTTTATTGTATGATAAGGTTACCTCCTTTAAAATTTTTTAAAATAAATATTATAATTTATATGGGACCCATTTTGGGTCCTACCTAATTTTAATAAGTTTTGTATGTTTTTCATTATATGATAGGGGGGACAAATTGTCCCCTCTAAAAATATCTATAAATTTTAATTTATCATCATCTATCCTTATTGTTTATCTACCTTTTTTGATTTTAAAATTAATAAATATAAACCAGATTCATTAATAAATATTGTTTTAATATCTATTTTATTGACGCCCTGTTTTAGGGCATCTAAAAACATGTTTGTACATCAATTTTTAGGGTGTCATAATTTGTGACATCTATAATTTTTATGTAAATTAATTTATCATCATTATGTAAATGTAACTGTTGGTTACACTTGATATTTTTAAAGTTTTATATATTTTTCTTTTACATTATTAAATAAAACTTTTCTAGAATTTTTATATTTTAAAATATTACAAATATCTTTTCCTTTAAACCAAGGATTATTTTGTTTATTAAATACAATTAATTTATTATTAAATATAAAATTATTGTTAATTAAATCAATTATGGTTTTTATTATTTATGTAGACAAATTTTATATTACAAATTTTGTTTTAATCTTAAATATATAATACTTTTAATATTTTCATTATTTATTAGATTTCCATCACTATCTTGAATAGATATTATAATATTTTGAATTTTATTTATATTTTTTAAAGGAATATAATCAATTTCATTTGGTTTTTCACTAATTTTTGATCCATATTCAACATTTGGATAAAATGAATATAGAATTTCTGATTCTTTATGTAAATGTGAATAATCTTTATGATTTTCAAAACTAGGATCAACTAAATTACAATGAATATCAATAACATCAAAAGGTCTAATTTTTGGTAGTTTTATTCCTTTTGTTAATACATTTGGTTCAATCATTTTATCATCTAACCCTAATAAATCAGTTATAATTGTTGTTACTATAATTTTAACAGGAGATTTTATTATAATATATGGTCCATCATTTTTCAATATAAAATCATTTTCATCAAATTTATTAAATTTCTTTTTAAATTCTTTTAAACTATTTATAAAAATATTTTTTGTTTCTTCAATTGTATAATTTCCTTTATTTATATCAAAATATTGATCTACAATTTTATCATCTTCATCTTTAATAGAATATCCATAACAGTTTTTATAATCATTTGGTATATTTGATATAAAATTATCTGAATAAAATCCACTTAAACCAATACTATATTTTCCATCTAAATGTATTGGATGTTCTAATCTTAATTCTAGTTTGGATGAATGACCAATTATTTTAAATAATTTCATCTTATTTAAATGGAGAAATTTTTAGAAAAAAAAGATAAGATAAAATTAGAATCATATGATAAAAATAATAAAAATGATCAACCTATTAGATTATTAATTATAGGAACAAGTGGATCTGGTAAAACTACATTATTATTAAATTTTATTTATAAAAGATTAATTCCATATTCAAATTTATATATTTTTAGTAAATCATTAGAACAACCATCTTATAAATTATTACAAAAAAGATTTAAAAATATAGAATTAAATATTAATAAACAAATTTCTTATTTTTCATGTGATGATATGATTCCACTAAATAAATGTAAACCAAATTCATTAGTAGTTTTTGATGATTGTATTTTAGAAAAACAAGATAAAATTAAAGAATAATTTATAATGGGTAGACATAAAAATATATCATGTATTTATTTATCACAATGTTATTCAAAAGTTGATATACAATTAATTAGAAATAATTTAAATATGTTATGCATTTTTAAACAAAATGAACATTATATAAAAAATATATAATAATTTTGTTGGATCAGATATGAAATTTGATAAATTTATAACTATTTGTAATGATTGTTGGAAAGAAGACTATGGATTTTTAACTATTAATTTATTGAAAAAAATCAAATGATGGAAAATATATGAAAAAATTTTCTGATATTAAATAATGATAATGGCTTGTTGTATGTTTGATTCAATAATTGATAGAATATTTATTTTATTAGTATTATTTATTTCATTAGTATTTATATATTTAATGAAAATTACAGAAATAAAGTGAAATGAATTGTGTTTAACATAATTAGTGTTTATGTTAACATGATTTGTGTCTGTGTTAACATGATTTGTGTTTTGTGTTAACATGATTTGTGTTTTGTGTTAACATGATTTGTTTTTATGTTAACATAATTTGTGTTTGTGTTAACATGATTCGTGTTTATGTTAACATGATTTGTTTTGAACCTAAATCTTTCTTTGTAATAAATGGATAAAATATCTGTTAATGAAGCTAAAAAATTAGATGATATTGAGAAAAAATTAATAAAAGAATTTAAAAATCAAATTAAAATTGAAGATAATTATGAAAAAATTAAACAAAAAGCATATGAACCTATAACATCAGCAATTGGTAAAGTTGAAAATAAAATTGGCGAAGTCTTAAATGAAAATAAAAACCTTATGGAATTGGTACCTATTGTTAATAATTTTGCCAATATATCAATACCAGAAACTGAAGAATTAAATTTACCTTCAAGTACTCCATTTAGACCAATCAGACAACCAATAATTCAAGAAGAATCGACATTTATTGACCCAAATTTAATTTCACCTCAAACATTAGATAAAATTATTGGTCCATTAGCACAAAAATATTTACCAAGAACAAAAGATGATAAATTTGGTTTATATTGGAATAAACATAAAAAATCATTTATGATTGGTGATAAAATAACTGTAATTGATAATGATGATTTAATAATTGATGATAACAAATATAATGGAACACATGGATTATGGAGATTGTTAACTTATGAAAAGAAACCAGATAATAATTTATATACACAAGATGATTTAAATAATTATTCAAAGATTTTATGGGAAACTAATTCAATTTATAAAAATAATGATCCAAATAGTAAAAAACCAAAATCTAGTAAAGGTGATAAATATATTAATTTAATTAAACATATTTGGGAATTAAAAGGGGAAATTGAAGGTTCAGGAATCAGAAAATATACAGAAAATAAAATTGAATATAGATTTATAGATGATTTAAATAAATTAGATAATATTATTAATTATATATATGCACAAGAAAAAGCTGGTAATAATAATTTTTTAAATGAAAAGAAAGCAATTAAAGACTTTATATCAAATAAATTAGATGAATTAATTGAAAAACCTGAAGGAACTAAGTATTTAAAAAGAATTTTGGCAAATATTTCATCACCATTATTAAAAGATGGATCAGGTATTTTAAATGATGTTATAAATAATTTACCTTTTGAATTACATGTACCTGGTTATCAATATCTAGGGCCTGGAACTAAATTAAATAAAAGAGTAAAAAGAGGTGATCCTGGAATAAATGATTTAGATAAAGCTGCTAAAGAACATGATTTATTTTATAGAGATCATAAAGATACAAAATCTAGAAATGAAATAGCTGATAAAATTTTACAAGATAAAGCATGGGATATAGTAACATCAAATGATTATGGAATTGGTGAAAGATTAGTTGCATTAACAACATCAGGTGCTATGTGGATGAAAAGAAAATTTGGTATGGGTTTAGAAGTAGGATTAAAATTTTAATAAAATTTTTCATTAATTAAGTTAATCTATATTATAAAAAACTATAAATTTTTTTCTTAATAAATGGAAAAAAACAAATATAAACTTGACAGATAATCAAAAATCAAAAATAAAATTAGCATTTAAAAATAAAAGATCAGTTATAATTCAATTTAATATTGATCAATTTAATGAAAATGGAAAAGATATTATATTATTATCTAAAAGACAAATTAATAAACTAAATAAACATAAAAAATTAAATAAAGGATTAAGATTTGAATTTTCATATAATCAATTAAAAGAAATAAAAAATGGTGGATTACTAAAAGAAATTTTAGATTTTGCTGATAATATACCTATAGTTAAAAATTATACACCAAATGTTAGAAAGGGAGCAAAAGTAGTAAAAGAATCTATAATTCCTAAATTTAGAAATTTTGTTGATTGGTTAGATCATGAATTAAAAAATGTAGAAGGATCTGGTTTAGATAAAAAAACATTAAAATATATGAAACAAAATTATAAAAAAAATTTGAACCACTAACATTAGGTGAATTAGAAAAATTGTGTAAAAATATAAAATATTTTAGAGGTGTATTTATGAGAGATATATTACCTAATAAAGTTAATAAATTTGAATGTGGAATTATAAATTTAGATTCATTTGATGGAAATGGAACTCATTGGGTTTGTTATTATAAAAAAGATAAAATTAAATATTATTTTGATTCATATGGAAATATAGTTAATAAACCACCAATAGAATTAGTTAAATATCTAGGAAAAGATAATATATTTTATAATGATAATCAAATTCAAAATTATAATGATCCACCAATTTGTGGTCATTTATGTATTTTTATATTAAATGAATTAAATAATAATAAAAAATTTGATAATATAACAAATAAATTAATCCTTAATAAATATGGATTCACAAAATATATTTGATCTGTTTGGAAGACAGAAAAAACATCCAATTAATATTAAAGAAGATTATATAAATTCTAAATTAAATATTTTTTTAAATAATTTTAGTAAAAGTTTTAAAAGTCATGTAAAAAAGACTGAAAATCTAGTAAATGCTATTGGTTTATCAAAAAATTATATAAGTATTAATGGTAAAAGAATTGTTAATGTTAAACCAAGTATAAATAAATATGATGTTGTTATAAAATCAGAATTAGATGAAGTTTTAGATTCAATTATTAAAATTGGTAATGATCATTCAGAAACTAAAAAAGATTTAAATAAAATTACAGACTTTTTAATTAATATTGGAAAATATGTTGAAAATTTAGAAGAAAAATTAGAAAAAGAACTAAAATTTCTATTTGATGGAGTCAATGAATCCATAAAAGAATTAAATGCTGAAATAATACTAATTAAAGATGATATAGATAAGTTACAATAATTATTTTATATAAATGGAGTTGATTTATTGTCTTAAATGTAAACAAAAAACTAATTCTAAAGATATTCAGATAATAAAATTGAAAAATATAAATGTAATTAAATCAAAATGTTGTATTTGTAATTCAAAGAAAAGTTGTTTTACAAAATTTTCTCCCTAATAAATGGCTCTATACAGTTCATTTGATTTATTCATTATCAGAAACCAAAATCAATTAAACAAAGATGATTGGGATGATATTTCTGAAAAATATGAGTTGATTGTATTAATATGATGAGATTGTTTCAAAATAAATTAAATTGGCAAAAAATTGCTCAACATCAAAATTTAACTATAGATTTTATTACTGAATTCATAAATTATCAATTAAAAGATTATATTGATTTGATTTGTAAATATCAAAATTTAACTGAATATTTCATTCATGATTATGCATTTACATTAAATTGGGAATTAATTTTAGAACATCAAAAAATATCAGCAAAATTTATAATTGATCATGCTACTGAAATTGAATATTTTAAAAGTAAAAATGAAATTGATACATAAAAATTATAAAATTTGACATCATAAAAATTATAAAAATTTTACTTGTTTTAAAAAAGCTTTTGATTTAAAAAATTATCCTTAATATTGGGTGATTACAAAAAATATATAAATGATATTGAAAGAGCTGAATACAAAAATTTCTATCCATTATCTAAATTACATTTAAATGAACCTAATAAAAAAACTGAATTTAATATAGATTTTGGAGATGGATTTTGTACTTCTAAATTTCAATTTTATATATCTGGTAAATTGACTAAATCTGATGGAAATGCATATGATAATGGTGCTAATATAAAATTAATTGATAATTTTGTTCCATTTTTATTTTCAAAAATTGAAGTTAGAAAACATAATAAATTGATTGATGAAATTAAATATCCTGGTCTATTATGTACAATTAAAGGTACTATAACTTATTCAAAATCAGAAATAAATCAAATAAATAATGGTTTTGAATCAAATTTTAAAAATAAGTTTGAAGCAATTGGTAGTTTATCTCATTTTGGATTAGGATTTTTTGAAAATGTAAATATTCCAATATACAAAGGAGGTTTTAATATAACATTTATTAGATCAGAAGATAATGATGTAATTTTTAGATGGAAAACTAAAAAGGCTGATGGATCTTATGATAATGCTACATTACCAACTGAAGGTAAAATAACAATTGATGAATTTTTTATTAGAGTTCATATAATTGAATACAAAACAACAAGTAAAATTCAATTAATTAATGAACTAAGCAAATTTGAAAAAGTAAATTTTCATTTTAATCATTGGCAATGCATTGAACAAAAAAATATTACAGGAAAGAATTTAAGTTTTGATATAACAAATATCAATAGAAATATTTATAATCCAAAATTTATTATAATTGGATTTCAAAAATCAAGAACAAATGATCAGTTATTTGATACTTCTAAATTTGATAGTATGTATGTAAAAAATATAAGAGTAAAACTAAATGGTCATTATTACCCTGATGAATTGGAAAATTTTGATATAAACAATGAAAAATTTAGAATTATGTATGAAATGTATCAAGATTATAAAAAAGTTTATTATAATAGTAGTAAAATGTATTATAATCCAACAGAATTTCTAGAAAATAGACCAATTTATGTAATTGATACTACAAAAAATCCAACAAATATTTCAAGTTCAAAAAATGATATTATTATTAATGCAGATTTTGATTATGATATAGTAGCTACAAGTAAAACAAATTGTTATATTATTATTGTATCTGAAAAATTACTTGAATATAATATAATCAAAAATGATATTACTGAAATAAATTAGTTATAGAATAATACTTTTAAAATTTTATTTAAAGATAAATACATTTGAAGCGTGCATGGCATGCACACTGAACTTAGTTTTTGTTATATTTATCCATTTTGAACATTGATTTTGTTCACATTTTTCAACAACTTTAATTTATCATAAATCAGTAATATTCAAAGCGTGCATACCATGCACACTTAACTTAGTTTTTGTTATATTTATCCATTTTGAACATTGATTTTTTTCACATTTTTCAACAACTTTAATTTATCATAAATCAGTAATATTCAAAGCGTGCATACCATGCACACTTAACTTAGTTTTTGTTATATTTATCCATTTTGAACATTGATTTTGTTCACATTTTTCAACAACTTTAATTTATCATAAATCAGTAATATTCAAAGCGTGCATATCATGCACACTTAACTTAGTTTTTGTTATATTTATCCATTTTGAACATTGATTTTGTTCACATTTTTCAACAACTTTAATTTATCATAAATCAGTAATATTCAAAGCGTGCATACCATGCACACTTAACTTAGTTTTTGTTATATTTATCCATTTTGAGTATTGATTTTGTTCATTGAAAATTCCATAAAACTCTATTAATTTTGGATACTATTTTAGTCAAATTTTACTTGTTTTTAAAAAAATTTTATTTTGTAGATAATTTAGGCATATTTGTTAAAAATTTCATTAAAATTGCATATTTTTTAAGACAATTTGACAAAAGCTGAAAATTGGCCAAAAAGTGGCAAAAATATTGCATAATTGTATTAAAAAACTGTGAAATTTGTTTGATTTTTGATTGTCTCCAAAAGTGTCCTAGGAACCCCATAGTACTATCTACTTATATATATATATATATATATATATATATATATATATATATATATATATATATATATATATATATATGCTTCTGACGACACACTGGAGGAGACCATCAGCAGTGCGAGGCACACATCAGTCCCTGCAACACAACAGGGACACTCCCAGGACCCCCCAGCGTGCGCCGGTCGAAAGAAGGTGGAAAGACTCCCTTGATTCGGGGTCGAAAACAAGAAGGTGAGCAAGGTTAGCTCAGGAAAGAATAAAGACGGTGAGCTAAGACCTGAAAGATGAGAAGAAAGGCCCTAGCTCAGGAAGAACTGTGAGGAGGGTCTCACAGCTTGGCTCAGGTACCCCGGGGTCGCCAAGAAACACCCGTACAGTGGAAAGCCCACTGCCCCTGAGGGGAAGTGGTGTGCTAGTTGCCTTCTTCGTTATTATAGTAATTGCTTTAATTATTGTATAAAAAGTATCTTTAGAGTTTGATTAAGAATAAATTTCAGAGAACAAATAAAAAATTTGACTCCTTAGATTGAAACCATTTAGTTAGACTACGTATCTCTAAAGGTATAAAACTTGTTCTATAATTGTTACGTTTTTATCGCCAGAACTCTTATACCATCATTATTTAATTTTTTCTAATAGTTAGCATATAAAACAATTTTTTTTATTGTTATTAAACATTTTTTGCGTGAGGATTAGATTTAACATTTCCTTGCATTGTTTGTTTTTTGTGGTTTTTATTAACAGTTGGCAACACTGACCCAATGCAGGGATAAGTGATGGTAAAAAAAATAATGTGGGTTAAGTGTCTATAAATGTCTATTTCGGTGTGTATATTCGAACACTTATCCCACGCAGGGGTATGTGACAAATGCAGGGTTATGTGTTTATAAAGGTATATATATATATATATATATATATATATATATATATATATATATATATATATATATATATATATTATATATATATATATATATATTTATATATATATATATATATATATATTTGTAATAATTAATAACTTAGGAATATATTAACATACAAAGGCTTAATACCACTGTTGATTTAAACTTTTATGCCTTTTTTATATAAAAAATATTACATAATTTAATTATCTGACATATTGGTAAAATTCCTCAGGAATAATTCAAACCGTGGGGATTTAAGTATCATTAATCCAACCAATTACGAACAAAATTAAGATTTTAATATTGACCTACCATCTACCCTAAATTAAACCACACTAATTATTAGTATGAATTAAAAATAGTTCAATTTTGATTTTTAAATAGAGAACAAACGAAACGTCTCTCCAAAGTTTTGTTCACAAAAAATCCCTAAATAACAAATTCATAACTGAAAATTACATTAAGTAGGGAAATTTTAACAATTCAATACTACATTTCATGTTTTTCAATGGATTTAAATAATACTGTGAAATATCGTTGAGTAATTCTGAACTAAAGTCTATAGACCTAACCTTATAAGTTGATTGTAAAAACGGGTTAGTTTTCAATTAAAACCGTATAAAAAACTTTTGTAATGGTAAATAACTTAAATAAGTAGGTATGGCAACGCCCTGACTGCTAAAAAAATAGAAGGCAGAACATGACGGCTGATAACAACGATCCTGATGATATCAAGAACTCTTAGGCAGAGGTAATATTAAAGCTAAGTGAGGCGACTAAAGACCGTCAAAGGATTGAGGTTAAGATTAACTTCCCTTTCAAATTCATTAATGAGCAAATCACTGATCTGAAACAAATTATTCCTGATCAGGGTCTTAAGCTTACAGAATACTTGGAGCTCATAAGATCTTTGAAGGCGAAGAACCTTACTGAAGAAAAGGGTCCCTGATTTGGAGCAGAGACTAGAGGACAGTTACAGGACCTCAGTATCATCCAAACAATAATGTGGAAACCATGGTATTCCTGAGAGCAAGACTGAGGGTGTCTATGAGGTCGTAAGAAGGGTTGGTGTTGCTCTTGATGTCAAGATGACGAGAGAGTCCATTGATGTGTGTCACCACCTGGGGAAGAAACCTGATTCCAACACACCAGCTGATACTATAGTGAAATTTGTCAGGAGAGAGGACAAAATAAAAATACTAGAAAAGAGGCCAGTAAAAACTAACCTATCTAGTCGTGATATCAGATTCACTGAACCACCGGCCCCAGTCTACGTCAACGAATATCTTATCCGCGCGAAAAAGAAACTTCTTGCAGCCGCCCGGAGGGTGAAAAATGATAAGAACTACGGATATCAATGGGCCCGCAACGGCAAGATTTTCTTAAGAAAGAGAGAGGGAAATCCAGATATAGATTCTGGTATACCTAATGAATTTGTTTGTATTAAAAGCTAAAATGGATTTTTAAAATAAACTTATTCATAATAATATTGAATAACACTCATAATATTTATTATTTGTGTTTACTACATAAAATAAAAATAAATCAATTTTAGGACATTTTATGGAAATACTTTCTGTACAATAACACGAAAGAAGAATATTTCCCAACAAGTTTAGTTCGCATTTAATACAATGAAGCATTTTAGAATAAAAAGTGATCATGTTCAAACATTATCGGTCTAAAAGTTCCACCGAGCTGTCATAACTTTACTGACAGCTTGTCAGTGTCCAACTTTGGCCTGATTGCCGACAGCGCTTCCTAGATTTATTATACTTTCCTAAAATATTGGAGTTGATTTTCGTTGTTAGTTTAATATTGCACTTGTGACTTATTTATAAGTGTAACTCAAGATGTGATCCGACAATATGTTATAAATTTATTTAGTTTCTTCTTTTGCTCTATATGTCTTCTAGTTTTATTGCAAAAAAGGAGGTTTATACACTCTAGGTGATGTAAAATTCAAATTAATGTAGGCTTACATCGTTATTTAGCTAAAATTACAGAATAAAACAACTTCTATTATTATAGTTATAATATTGTTTACCTAAAATAATATTTTTTCAATGATATGGTCTCTATCGGTTTATTATTGATATCTTCTTAAAGCAAAGAAGAAAAAATGAATTTAATACATATTAAATAAACACACAAAACACGAAAGAGACATCTTTTGAGAGCGTGCTCTGATTGATTGAGGAAGTTTTTTATTTTTTTTTTTATTTTACGGGGTTAACGCTTTACTTAACACAACAGAATATTTTAGATATGCGTAACATTCGTGTTAATAGGATGAAGTGTTTAATTTCTTTCTGTTTGTGAACATTATATAGTAATATTTTGCAGCTAATAAATGTAAATCCAATACTACCTTGAGTTGTATATTGACTACTATATCAGTGTTTGGCCTAATAAAATAAAATCAAAGACCAATAAACAAGGCATGTCTTATCACACATAAAAAATAGACAAATAAAATAAAATTAGATGGATGAATAAAAATAGAGAAAAACACGAAATCGGGTTTGTGAGAACAATATAATAATAACATTCTCATTATAGTGAAATAGTGAACATTAACTAAAAATAGTTCGTTCCATGAATATGGATTTATATGTTGCAATTTGAAACAAAAAGAGTTGGTAATCTTCATGCCATTATTTTGTGAACAAAATGCCCCTATCGATGGATAAATATTTAAATATATAGTCTGATATGAATTTGACTAAGAAATACTGTGGTTTAAAAATTTGAGTTTTAGCTTATGATATCAGATCCCAAAGAATTAAATAGCTCATAAAAAAATATTTAAGTTTTCGAAAACAAATTAACATAGTTTTAATGAAAGCTCTAAGCTATTGGAACGTTAAGGAATAATTGGGAAAAGTACTTAAAATGATATGGTAAAGAGGAAAAATTAGCTAAACGGTAATAAAAACGAGTTTACAATTTAATTTAGTTGAAAAAATATTTATACTTAAAACTTTAAATGATGACTTATCTTATTTTACTCTAATGAAGAATAATATTTGTAAAGTTCAGTCTGAAAGAGAATATCAGTAGAAGCACATAGGCCAACGTAGTTATCCTTCCCACAAGAGGTGATTAAATCAGGCTCCACTGCTACTAATCCTATTTCAATCTAAATACTGTAGTTACTTTAGTTTTAAAATTCTCCATCATTACTTTCAGCGAAATCCTTAAAATAGGGCGATTAAAAATTAATAATATATCAGATCTTTATATTATTTTATATATGGGTTGTTTTTATATCAATAATGTATGCTATAATAGTGTTTCTTCCCCAGTACTGGTTCCGGGTTAAAATGGGCTAAATTGAAATATCTCTTTCTTTTCGAACGAAACTACTAAAAGGGGGTGACCGGCTCGTACTGGAGTGCCCCCTGTTGTGTTGAAGGGGATGATGTTCTCCTCCAGTGTGTCATCAGGAGCCAGCCACTTCGGTCCTTGGTCAAGAAGTTCGACATGGTTGCAGAGGTCCGACTATATATTACTATGAGTGACCTCTGGCTGTGCGTATTGGTGCTGGGTAAATGGAGGTTCAGGCCCCCGAGATGTGGGGTAGGAGCGTCTTCTCTCCTAATCTGGCCAAGATTCCCATTCTGATTGGCATCTTGAGGATCACGTGCAAGCTAAAGGATGACGCACAATATTATTTTCTGTGGTTTACGGCAGTCTCAAAGAAAAGAGAACCATAACATTTACCGATCGAGAAGAACGTCACCTCTGGGAATGTCTCGTCCTTGTAGCTGGCACCTCAGACAAGCGAAAGAGGAGTATAATCGAGATTTCTGGCTCCTGCAACCATCCTGGCAAAGAATCATGAGAAAAGAAGCCAAAAAATCGTTAATACCTTTAGTACCTTTATTGAAATGGCGACCTAACTCAATAGGTAGTATAAAGCCAAGTATGAATGAGAGATGAGTGTAGGACTTTGGTGGAAGCCCCTATTGCCTCGAAACGAAAACAATTCCATTCTCCGTTCTCGTGTGGGTATTGGGTGGTGCCCTTTCATGGTTCCACAAGAATATCACCCTTGAAGGTGGGATAAGCGAGACCGGCTCCAAAGGGAAACGTTCTTCTCGGCTGGGGAGATTATCAGTCAGAGAAGTTTCTTCTGCGATTCTTGAGGCCGTGGTGAGGAAGGTGGGTATTAAAGTGCTGTCAACTCAGACAAGTGAGGTGAGGAATCTCGATTCTCTCACTGAGACTCATGAGGTCGTCAAGTTCTTCGACAAGGTTTTGATGGAACCACTTATTTAGCCAACCAAACAAGAGGCAATAGAAGATCGCGGATAACGAAATTCCCGAAGAAAAGGTCCCCAGGCTTCTTAAACTTGGACATTTCCGAGTGGGATTTTTCAGCTGCGTGGTGCGTTTGAGGTCCATAGTCCTAAGGTTTTTGAAGCACCTGGCCTCCTGGCAACGTTGAAGCTAAAGCACAGAAATGTATTTCCACCGTTTGCCAAAATTTTGAAGATGTAGAGCACTACCATAAAATTGTGCAAACTGGGAAAATGTTTCCTCAAAGTCAAAAGTCAAAAGTCAAAAATATCTTTATTATACAATTCTTCAAGAATTACAATAGTGTCAAATGGTTTGTTTTAAAATTGGTTGATTGTTGGTTTACAGTAGGTCTTCTCTCCTCTCAAGAAATTCATCTAGGGTGTAGAAAGGTCTTGCCGTCAGCCATATCTTCAACTCCGTCTTGAGGTTGTTCCCAGTAAGGTCTCTCATGGATGCAGGTAGGTGGTTTCGTAGCTTGCAGCCGCTGTATGATGCAAGAGTCTGCAAGAGTCGTACGGTGAACTGGCAAGTTGAACCTTGAACCGTGACGGGTGTTGTATGAATGGAAGTCTCTGTTCCTTGGTGGTTGTATTTTGTCCACATGCAGGATACTTTCTTGAATGTACAGAGATACAACTGTCATCATTTCGAGGTCCTGAAATGCCTGTCTGCAGGTTTGGCGTGGTGCAAGGTTGACGAGGATTCTGACAGCTTTCTTCTGCAGTAGGAGGATCCGGTTCATGTTTTGTGATGATGTTCCTCCCCACACTAGTAGACCATAGCGGATGTGGGATTCTACTAGTTATTTAAGGGCATGGCAATTTTTAGGCTAATCTTTTAAAAGGCTACACAAGGAAAGCGGCACCCCCAATAAGCAAAGACTAAAAAAAGGAATACAAGGACCCTCGTCCTCTTAGAACAAAAAGAGCCCAACCTTAAATATTTATAAAAATGTTTCAGACCGAAGTAATGTGACAAAATGTTCTGAGGGGAACAAAGCCTATGGAAGGTGTGGGTGGTATGGCAGATGCGAGTTCCCCCAAAAAGTTCGTAAAATGAATTTAAACCTGAATAAAAAGACGTATATTTGTTTTTACCATCTAATACTTAACATATGGAAACTTTAATATTTTTTATTACTTTTTATCTTAAAACGTTACTTACTCAAAATTGTTATCTTTATTTTCCGAATAATTTATGCAATGACTCAATGTTATTGTTATGGTCACACTGCTTTGCTTTCCCTATTTTTTATTCAGAGAAAATTTAAATACTGTAATTTAACAAAAATTATTCCATAAACCGGGTGTCCCAGACCACCCGTACACCCCTTATAAAACCTACACACTTAATTATACATAAAAACAAATTGTGCCCTTATAGGTAAACCGGATGCTCCCAATCCATTGATGATAATTTCAATGTACCCAAGTAACCTATCCAGACCGGGAGTCATTAATTTTAAATACGAACCCCCACTTTTTATGGTATTTATAGATTCTACTCATAATTCTAAGACAACTTTACAATTTAATATGTACCTCTAATCCTAACGATTTGAGAGATAATGGAGGTAGAAGTTTAATTTTTTCCATAAGATTAACATGGGGCTAAATTCCACATAAATTATCTCGGTAAGTTTCCCGTTAAACTAAAAAGGCCTAGCATAAAAATGCCTTAGCTTCTTCTTTTAAACACTTTAGCATCATAGACCTAAATAATTGGTTTCGTCATAAATTTCTTTATTTTTCCATAAAAATTTATTTATGGTGAAGATCATTTTAATTGTGTAGAAAACTAAAATTACTACTTGAAAATCTATATTTTATGATGAAATATTATTTAAAATGAAATTATAAGATATTTTTATGCTTGGAAAGTTGTTTTAAAGGTAAAAGTTTCATTGTTAATGGATATGCAAATTTGCTTTATGATATTCTTATTGGAAAAAACTAAACTTCCGTTATCTTCCAAACCGTTAGGATTACGGGTACACATTATATCGTAAAATAGTCTTAAAATTATGTCTAGAATCCAAAAATACCATAAAAAGTGGGGATTTGTTTTAAAAATTAATGACTTCTGGTGTGTTTAGGTTACTTCTGGTACCTAATTGGTACTTCTGGTACCTCTGGTAACTTCTAATACTTCTGGTAATTGAAGTTATCGCCTATGGGTGGAGCACAAATGGTTTACCTGCAATGGCACAGTTTGTTTTTGGGAAAAAATTATTGTGTGGACTTTAAAAGGGGTGTACGGGTGGTATGGGACACCCGTTATAATCTATGGTTTTTAACGTTAAACCTTTTGGCGTTTTAAGTATAACATTTATGGGGATCATAGAAAGTAACAGTTTTATTTTTTAATTTTTTATTAGAAATTTAATAAACAAACAGATAGTTTAGTCATATTGGATTCTTCCGGTTATTAGTTGGTTATAGAACCTCATTATAGATGTTTAATAAATGAACCAACAAAGTAGTTGATGAGTTAAGACCAACCACTGACCCACAACATCAAAGTTAAATTGCTATTATAACTAAATAACTCAAATTTCAATTAGTAAGTTCAATATATCGTAAGCAAACTTTTCTTTTCCTTAATCAGTAGTAATATTCATTTATTACTTTAAACATATAATGCTCAAGAGAGAAATGGTCCCCCACTAAATGAATACGACTTTTTTTAATGTTTAACTTAGTTATGTACTACTTTATAAATACTGTTTATGAATAATGGTATTAAATCATCAACGTTTTCATAATATATTAATGAAGATATTATCAATAAACGGTATCAGTTAACTGACACATACTTTCTCCGAACAATATAAAAAAATGTAAAAAGCTTCAAACATTAATGTCTTGATGACTCAGTCAGATAGCTACCGGCTGAGCAGCGCTCGTTTGACCCTACGCGCGTCTGTGACTTTTAACAACGTACTGCGTTTACCGCTAAACGAAAAATTGAATTTTCTCCGCAACCACTTGACGTAGAGCAATAATTTAAAATACTGGATTATTTAGTTTTTTGAGCTTGATTTAATGGTGATAAGTAAAATTTATTTCAAGACCAGCTATTTTGAAAATCCAAAAAATTTATTTTTTTAACACTTTTTATTCCATAACTTTTGAACGCGCATTTTCTCGGGGATGCGGGTGGTGTCATTTTATTCACCATTTTAAGCTTAATAAACCACAAAATTTTAATCAAGATCGTTAGAGCCGTTTTTGAGAAATTTTGATTTTTAATGATTTTTGAGGGTTTTTGGGGGTAAAATACCCTTAAAAATAAAAAATTCAAAAAATGAAAAAAACGCCTGGAATTATAGTAGAGATGGACCTATGTACCAAATTTCATTAAAATCGGACCATTAGGGCATTCTCTAGCTCTGTTTACATCCTGACACACACACACACACACACACACACACACACACACACACACACACACACAAACTTGTTCGCCTATATTTGTGGGACCTTGGGATTACACATCTATTTGTGGTGCCATGTATGTGCATTTGACAGGTATTGTGGGGCCGTATTTGTATTGTGGGGCCATACAACAAAATTTAACCTAACTTAACCTAAACTAACCTAACCTAACCTAACCTAACCTAACCTAACTTAACCTAACCTAACCTAACCTAACCTAACGATTATTGACTTTTTCGACCATAAAAAGTAGAATTTTTACTCAAAATAAAAAAATAAATCTTTGTGGGGACATGTGTATGGCCCCACAATTTCAGAAGGCCCCGCACTCAGGTGAAATTCACACACTTGGCCCCACAAATATTGCGGAACCTGTCCACACACACACACACACACACACACACGTCTTCAATTAGCTGCGTGGACGTGAACAGGGAGCTCAATTGTGGGGACATGGCTGAATGTGCTACGCATTTGTGGTTTACTAGTCTAGCATTCCAATATTTTAAACGTCTTTGGAATACACTCGCTATGTCCAAAGTTATTATCAAAAAACAGGGAAACTAAATTGTGTGGACGTCCTCATTGCTAATTGCATTTCACATGAAATTGTGTTTAAGTCCACACAATTAGTAAACCATCACATGAATTGTGTATTCTTGAGTGTATGCGTCCACATAATATGCATTTGTGCACACCGATATATTTGAGTCCCCACAATGATGTCTCACTCTTGTGCACTTGTGTATTGTGTGTCTAGTCCCCATAATCATGTTTTTATCATGTGAACTGCGGTATTATATTTGTTGGCGTAATTTAAGCAAATTTCCCATACGGAGGAAGCTATTACCGCAGGTCTCATGGTAAGAACTAAGCCCGGGACCATGTTACTTATTCGTTTTGAGGTGCCCAGAGACCAAAAATAATAGTGATTAAAATTTATATATGTTAATATATATATATAAGTAGATAGTATCATGTTACTTCTAGGACACTTTTGGAGACAATCAAAAATCAAACAAATTTCACAGTTTTTTAATACAATTATGCAATATTTTTGCCACTTTTTGGCCAATTTTCAGCTTTTGTCAAATTATCTTAAAAAATATGCAAATTTAATGAAATTTTTTAACAAATATGCCTAAATTTTTTACAAAATAAAATTTTTTTAAAAACAAGTAAAATTATCACATTTTATAAGTATTTTTTCAATAAAATTAATAGTCGACTTTTCATAAGGTAATTTAAAATTTTAATAGTATTTTTTCAATAAAATTTGAATTTTTTTAAAACAAGTAAAATTAAGGTTTAGTATCAATAATATTGTAATAATTATTCAAATTTAACTAAAGCAGTTTCTTTATCATCAAAAGTCTTAATATCAGTGACAATTAAATGTAAATCTTTTTTATTTAATTCTTTAATTGATTTATCATCAATTACATTAGTAAATATTTTTGGTAAATGTACTTTACATTTTTCTAATTCAACAATAATTGTATATCCATATTTATCTTTAATTCTTTCAAATTTTTCAATTTTATATTTTTTATTTAAATTTAAACTTTTTAATGGTTTATATTCTTTAAATCTTAATTCTCCAACATTATTAATTTCTTCTAGCAGATCCATTTATATAGGAAAAAATATCACAAACTTGTTTGTGATAGATATGTTAAAAAGTCATTATCATAATTAGGTTTTATACAAAAATCCATATTTAAGTATTTAAAAATCATAGGTAATAATTTTTTGTATGATATATTACTTTTCTTAAAACATAAATATTTATTAAAAAATAGTGTAATTTTTTCTTTATCTTCATTATTCAATTCAAAATCAATATTGTATATTTTGTTTAAAAATTGATAGTAAAATATCCAATTTGTACAATTCCTTTGTTTTAAAAATAATTTTATATTCTTAGGTGTTATTTCAAAATGATTGGAAATACATAAAATATATAATTCATTAATTAATTGTTGTGTTTTATATGGTTGAAAATGGTTAAATTCTCTTAAAATATGTTTAAGATGTTTATTCTTATTACTTTTTCTCTTAATCTTTTTTTCATAAATAATTCTTTTACATATATTACATCCTACACAATTTCCAATAATAGTAAAATTAGTTTGATTATGACATCTATAACACATATCCATTTATTTAAAAAAAAATTATACATAAATGAATGAACCATATTCATTGTCACAAATGTAAGAAAAAAACTAAAAATATTAATCCACAAATCGTTGAAATGAAAAATGGATTATATAGAATTGCTACTAAATGTTCAATTTGTAAAACAAATAAAAGTAAAATTTTGAAAAAAGAAGTTAAACCTATAATTAAAAAAGAATTAACTAAAAATGAACAAATAATTGAAGCAAATGAAATTCATGCTCCAATTAGAAAGAAATTTCTAAAAAGAAAAATAATTACATTAGGTATTGATGATTTATGGGCAGCAGATTTAATTATAATGAAAAATTATGAAAAAGAAAATGATGGTTATAAATATATGTTAAATGTTATAGATACTTTCTCAAAATATGTTTGGTCAAAACCATTAAAGAAAAAAGATGGAAAAACAGTTTCTAAAGCATTTGAAGAAATAATTAAGGATGCAATTAAAATTAATCATAAATCACCTAATCTTTTATATACAGATAAAGGATTAGAATTTATCAATAAAGATTTTAATGAAATATTAAATAAATATGATATTAAATTGTATCATACAGAAAATGAAGAAAAATCAAGTATAATAGAAAGGTACAATAAAACACAAAATGAAAAAATGAAAATACAATTTGAAATTAATAAAAATTATAGATGGATAAATATTTTACCAAAAATTGTTAAAGAATATAATAATTCATATCATTCAACAATTAAAATGAAACCAATTGAAGTAAATAAAAATAATGAAAAGGATTTATTAGATACTGTTTTTAATTTAGGTTGAAATAATAAAACGTCTTCCAACACTACTCGATATATTTACACTTATACTGTAATATTTTACAAGACGGTAAATATATATCAAAGATCTTATAATGGCGATCGATTTCGACCAGTCACACCGGTCATCATCAGGCCCAATCGGAGTCTCCGATTGGGCCTGATGATGACCGGTGTGACTGGTCGAAATCGATCGCCATTATAAGATCTTTGATATATATTTACCGTCTTGTAAAATATTACAGTATAAGTGTAAATATATCGAGTAGTGTTGGAAGACGTTTTATTATTTCAACCTAAATATCAGTACCAGCACGTATAATGCTAATCAAGAAGTTATTTACTGTTTTTAAATATAAACCACCAAAAATAATAACCAAATCAAAATTTAAAATAAATGATAGAGTTAGAATTGGAAATAAAAAATCAACATTTTCTAATAAATATAAAAATAATTGGTCTAGAGAAATATTTATAATTTCTAAAATTAATAATACAAATCCAGTTACATATAGTATAAAAGATCAAAATAATGAAGATATTATTGGAAATTTTTATGAATATGAATTGAAAAAAACCAATTTGTAAATTAAAATTTATGACAAAAATATAACAAAACTAGAAAATTTAAAAATGTGATAAAAATAATAATTTTAATTGTTTTAAAAAAGTTTAAATTTTATTGAAAAAATACTATAGAAAACTTAAATTGACTTATAAAAAGTCAACTATTGATTTTATTGAAAAAATACTCTAGAAAATTTAAATTAACTTGTGAAAAGTTGACTATTGATTGAAAAAATACAATTTAAACTATAAATTACCTAGAAAAAGTGGAAAAACTTCTCATAATTTTAAGAGTTTTATTTCTAAGTAAAAATTATTTCTAATAAATGGAACGAACAAATAAAAATATTAATTGTCCTTATTGTAATAAAAATATACTATATAAAAATTATGATAGACATTATAACTCAACTAAACATTTATTAAATAAACAAAAATATGATAATAAAATATTTGAATTAAAACATTGGTGTAAAAATAATAATATATATAATTATAAAAATAAAACTTTAGATGAATTAACAAATATTAAAGAAACATTTGATCTTACAAATTATTCATTATTTAATATAGAAAAATTAAATAAAATTGCAAAAAAATTATCTGTCAGAAATTATGAAAATTTATCTAGAGATGAACTAATTAAAAGATTAAACAAAATTAAAGAAAATCCAAATAATTTAGAATATAGATCATTTAAATATATTCAAAATTTAGCAATTAAAAATAGTATTAAAATTGTTAATAAAACTAGAAAAGAATTGATTGGATTATTAAATGATTATTTTAAAAATAGACCAATTCCAAAAGAAAATATAATAAATATTCAAGAAGCTTCGTCATTAAAAGGATATTTTCAAGATTATATTTTAACAAATTCAAATGATGATCTAGATATTAATGATTATTTAGAAACTCAAAGAAATAAAATAAAAAAATTGATAGAAAAACAAAAATTCAAAAATATTAAAGGACAGATGGCTTTAGAATGTGAATATGAAAGAAAATTAATAAATGGTGAAATTCAAAATAGTAATATGTATTTTTGCATAAAAAGTTCAGATATTTTAAATGTAGATGATTTTATTGATGATCAATTTAAGAAATTAATAGTTAGAGAACAACTAAATCAACCATCAAAAGGCTCTGGTTGGTCTTTAAAAAGATGTGTTGAATTAAATCTAAAATTATCTAAAAATAATTCATTAAATGCTGGATCATATATAGAATTACCAAATGAAATTAAGAATAAAAAATGTTGTGTAAATTTTAAAAATAAAGATGAATATTGTTTTATTTATGCAATTAGATGTGCTATTGATAAACCAAACGAACATGCTGAAAGAGTTAAACAATATCAAAAATATATAAATGATGATATTTTTAAAGGTTTTGATTATCCAATAACATTGAAAGATATTAAATTATTTGAAAAAAGATAATTTGATTCTAAATATAATTATCCATCAATGTCAATAAATATTTATAGAATTGATGAAGATGAAAAAATAGTGTCATTACAAATATCTGAACATTATAATACAAAACTAGAAATTGATTTATTATATTATAAAATTGGTAATAATTCTCATTATATATTGATTACAGATTTAAGTAAGTTAGTATCTAAGCAATTAACACAAAAAAATAAAAATAAAAAATATATTTGTAGAAGATGTTTGACTCATTTCTATAAAAATAAAGACTTGAATAATCATTTAGAAATATGTAAATCATTAGAACCTTGTAGACCTATAATGCCACATCCTGGCCAAAGAGTAAGTTTTAAAAATTATTATAAAAAGTTTGAACATCCATATGTAATTTATATGGATTTTGAAAGTATATTAGAAAAGATTGATAATTGTAAAAATAATCCAAATTGCTCATATACAAATAAAATTCAAAAACATAAACCATATGGATTTACAATCTATTTAGTATCTAGAGTAACTAATAAAATGTATAAACCTATTTGTTATAGAGCAAAAAATGAAGAGGAATTAATAAATGTACCAAATAAATTATTTGAATATTTAGATGAAATTTCAAAATATATAGCTAAAAAATATAATTCAAAAAATAAAAAGCCTATGAATTTAACTAATGAAGAAGAAATTAATTATCAGAAAACAAATATTTGTCATATTTGTGAAAATAGTGGTTTTGATAATGATAAAAGAATAAAAGTAAGAGATCATTGTCATTTAACAGGAAAATTTAGAGGTGCTGCACATTTAAATTGTAATTTAAATCTAAAATTTCCTCAAAATATTCCTATATTCTGTCATAATAGTTCAAATTATGATACACATTTGTTTATAAAAGAATTAGCTAAAAAATATGGTAAAATTGATTTGTTAGCCAATACAGATGAAAAATATATAAACTATTCAGTAAATTCTGGTTATGGTTATGAATTTGAAGGTGAACTATATTTTAAACCTAGAAAATTTATAAAATTCTCATTTGTAGATACATTTAGATTTATGGCTACATCAATTGAAAAATTAGCTAAAAATCTTAAAGAATTTAAGCATATAAATAAATTTATAAAAGAAAATGATATAATTGAATATGATAATGAAACTTTAAAAATATTAACTTCTAAAGGTGTATTTCCATATGAATTTATTGATAATGTTGAAAAATTAAACTATGATAAAATATTAGAAAAAGATCAATTTTATAGTTGTTCAACTAATGAAAATATAAGTGAGGATGATTATAAACATTATATAAAAGTTTGGAATAAATTAAAAGTAAAAACATTAGGTAATTATTCAGATTTATATAATATTCAGGATGTATTATTATTAGCTGATATATTTGAAAATTTTAGATCTGTTTGTTTGAAAAATTATCAATTAGATCCAGCACATTATCTAACATCACCATCATTAGCTTGGGATTCTATGTTAAAATTAACAAAAATTAAACTAGAATTAATAAGTGATTATAATATGTATTTAATGATTGAAAAAGGTATTAGAGGTGGTATTTCACAATGTATAACTAGATATTGTAAAGCAAACAATAAATATACAAAAATTATGATAAAAAAACCTGAAAATTATATGTTATATATAGATGCAAATAATTTATATGGATGGGCTTTAAGTAAAAAATTACCTTATAAAGATATAACATGGATGAATCCTAATACATATACATTAAAAGAATGGGAAGAAACGATATTAGAATTAGATGAAAATGCTGAATATGGATATAAATTAGATGTTGATTTAGAATATCCTATTGAATTACATGATGACCATAAAGATTTACCATTAGCACCTGAACATTATAATAATAAGCTTTGCACAACATTATTTGATAAAAAAGATTATGTTATTCATTCAAGAAACTTAAAATATTATCTACAAAAAGGATTAAAATTAAAGAAAGTAAATAGAGTTATAGCATTTGATCAAGATGATTATATGAAAAAATATATTGAATTAAATACCAAATTAAGATCCAAATCAACATCAGATTTTGAAAAAGACTTTTTTAAATTGATGAATAATAGTGTTTTTGGAAAAACTATGGAAAATGTTAGAAATAGATGTGATATTAAATTAGGTGATGAAAAGTTTTCATTAAAACAAGCAAAAAAAAACCTAATTTTAAAACATTTAGTATATTTGATAAAGACTGTATTGCTTCACATATGATAAAAGAAAAGGTTAAGTTTGATAAACCAATCTATATAGGATTTTCAGTACTTGATTTATCAAAATTACATATGTATCAATTTTATTATGAAAAATTAAAGAAGTTTGATCCAAATATAAGGTTATTATATATGGACACAGACAGTTATTTTATAGAATTTAAAAAGGATCCATATAAAATTATTAAAGAAAATATTAATGAATTTGATACAAGTGATTATAAGAAAGAACATGAATGCTATAGTGAAAAGAATAAAAAAATAATTGGTAAATTTAAAGATGAGTTAAATGGTGAAATATTAGAAGAATATTGTGGTTTAAGATCAAAATTATATAGTTATGAATTTAATAATAAAAATCCTGTAAAATGTAAAGGTATTAAGAAAAGTGTTGTTGATAAAACATTACATATGGATGATTTTAAGAAATGTTTATTTGATGATCAAGAACAATATAGAGAAATGACTTGTATTATAAGTTTTAAACATGAACTATATACAATTACAATAAATAAATTAGCTTTAAGTAATAGAGATGACAAAAGATTTATTTGTGAAAATAAAATTGATACATTACCTTGGGGGTATAAAAATAATTATAAATAAATGGAAATTTTAATTGTTCCAAAAGAATTAATAAATAATGATTTTGATATAAAATTATATTTATTTAAAACTAAAATATCAAATAAATTTTTAATATATCTTTTTAAATATAAAAATTATTTTGTATATCATTATAAGTTTAATTTTATAATAGAACCATTTATAAATATAATAAAAAATTATGTTAAAGAAAGTTTTAAAGAAAATGATCAAAATTATATTAATAATTTATAACCATATGATATTGAATTTATACTATAATTTTATGTATATTTTTAAATATTTTCTTTAATAAATTTAAATATATTCAATAATTTATTGAATATCTAACCTAAAAATATCTATCAATTTTACTTTATTATCATTATAAGTAAGACCCGTCTTTAAGACGGGTATCAAATTTGTTTATAATTTATTATATTTATGAATATTTTTGAATGTTTAAGAAGGGTAACATTTTGTTACCCTTAAGTTTTTATTGTATAAGGTTACCTCCTTTAAAAATTTTTAAAATAAATATTATAATTTATATGGGACCCATTTTGGGTCCTACCTAATTTTAATAAGTTTTGTATGTTTTTCATTATATGATAGGGGGGGACAAATTGTCCCCTCTAAAAATATCTATAAATTTTAATCTATCCTTATTGTTTTCTACTTTTTTTATTTTAAAATTAATAAATATAAACCAGATTCATTAATAAACATTGTTTTATTATCTATTTTATTGACGCCCTGTTTTAGGGCATCTGAAAAACATGTTTGTACATCAATTTCTAGGGTGTCATAATTTGAGACACCTATAATTTTTATGTAAATTAATTTATCATCATTATGTAAATGTAACTGTTGGTTACACTTGATATTTTTTAAGTTTTATATATTTTTCTTTTACATTATCAATTAAAACTTTTCTAGAATTTTTATATTTTAAAATATAACAAATATCTTTTCTTTTAAACCAAGGTTTATTTTGTTTATTAAATACAATTAATTTATTATTAAATATAAAATTATTGTTAATTAAATCAATTATTGTTTTTATTATTTATGTAGATAAATTTTATATTACAAATTTTGTTTTAATCTTAAATATACAATACTTTTAATATTTTCATTATTAATTAGATTTCCATCACTATCTTGAATAGATATTACAATATTTTGAATTTTATTTATATTTTTAAAAGGAATATAATCAATTTCATTTGGTTTTTCACTAATTTTTGATCCATATTCAACATTTGGATAAAATGAATATAGAATTTCTGATTCTTTATGTAAATGTGAAAGATCTTTATGATTTTCAAAACTAGGATCAACTAAATTACAATGAATTTCAATAACATCAAAAGGTCTAATTTTTGGTAGTTTTATTCCTTTTGTTAATACATTTGGTTCAATAATTTTATCATCTAACCCTAATAAATCGATTATAATTGTTGTTACGATAATTTTAACAGGAGATTTTATTATAATATATGGTCCATCATTTTTCAGTATAAAATCATTTTCATCAAATTTATTAATTTTCTTTTTAAATTCTTTTAAACTATTAATAAAAATATTTTTTATTTCTTCAATTGTATAATTTCCTTTATTTATATCAAAATATTGATCTATAATTTTATCATCTTCATCTTTAATAGAATATCCATAACAGTTTTTATAATCATTTGGTATATTTGATATAAAATTATCTGAATAAAATCCACTTAAACCAATACTATATTTTCCATCTAAATGTATTGGATGTTCTAATCTTAATTCTAATTTGGATGAATGACCAATTATTTTAAATAATTTCATCTTATTTAAATGGAGAAATTTTTAGAAAAAAAGATAGTATAAAATTAGAATCATATGATAAAAATAATAAAAATGATCAACCTATTAGATTATTAATTATAGGAACAAGTGGATCTGGTAAAACTACATTATTATTAAATTTTATTTATAAAAGATTAATTCCATATTCAAATTTATATATTTTTAGTAAATCATTAGAACAACCATCTTATAAATTATTACAAAAAAGATTTAAAAATATAGAATCAAATATTAATAAACAAATTTCTTATTTTTCATGTGATGATATGATTCCACTAAATAAATGTAAACCAAATTCATTAGTAGTTTTGATGATGGTATTTTAGAAAAACAAGATAAAATTAAAGAATATTTTATAATGGGTAGACATAAAAATATATCATGTATTTATTTATCACAATGTTATTCAAAAGTTGATATGCAATTAATTAGAAATAATTTAAATATGTTATGCATTTTTAAACAAAATGGACATTATATGAAAAAAATATATAATAATTTTGTTGGATCAGATATGAAATTTGATAAATTTAAAACTATTTGTAATGATTGTTGGAAAGAGGACTATGGATTTTTAACTATTAATTTGTTGAAAAAATCAAATGATGGAAAATATATGAAAAATCTTTCTGATATTAAATAATGATAATGGCTTGTTGTATGTTTGATTCAATAATTGATAGAATATTTATTTTATTAGTATTATTTATTTCATTAGTATTTATATATTTAATGAAAATTACAGAAATAAAGTAAAATAAATTGTGTTTAACATAATTAGTGTTTATGTTAACATGATTTTTGTGTTGTTTGTGTTTTTGTGTTTATGTTAACATGTGTTTTGTGTTAACATGATTTGTGTTTTGTGTTAACATGATTTGTTTTTATGTTAACATAATTTGTGTTTGTGTTAACATAATTTGTGTTTTCTGTTAACATGATTTGTTTTGAACCTAAATTTTTCTTTGTAATAAATGGATAAAATATCTGTTCATGAAGCTAAAAAATTAGATGATATTGAGAAAAAATTAATAAAAGAATTTAAAAATCAAATTAAAATTGAAGATAATTATGAAAAAATTAAACAAAAAGCATATGAACCTATAACATCAGCAATTGGTAAAGTTGAAAATAAAATTGGTGAAGTCTTAAATGAAAATAAAAACCTTATGGAATTGGTACCTATTGTTAATAACTTTGCCAATATATCAATACCAGAAACTGAAGAACTAAATTTACCTTCAAGTACTCCATTTAGACCAATCAGACAACCAATAATTCAAGAAGAATCGACATTTATTGACCCAAATTTAATTTCACCTCAAACATTAGATAAAATTATTGGTCCATTAGCACAAAAATATTTACCAAGAACAAAAGATGATAAATTTGGTTTATATTGGAATAAACATAAAAAATCATTTATGATTGGTGATAAAATAACTGTAATTGATAATGATGATTTAATAATTGATGATAAAAAATATAATGGAACACATGGATTATGGAGATTGTTAACTTATGAAAAGAAACCAGATAATAATTTATATACACAAGATGATTTAAATAATTATTCAAAGATTTTATGGGAAACTAATTCAATTTATAAAAATAATGATCCAAATAGTAAGAAACCAAAATCTAGTAAAGGTGATAAATATATTAATTTAATTAAACATATTTGGGAATTAAAAGGTGAAATTGAAGGTTCAGGAATCAGACAATATACAGAAAATAAAATTGAATATAGATTTATAGATGATTTAAATAAATTAGATAATATTATTAATTATATATATGCACAAGAAAAAGCTGGCAATAATAATTTTTTAAATGAAAAGAAAGCAATTAAAGACTTTATATCAAATAAATTAGATGAATTAATTGAAAAACCTGAAGGAATTAAGTATTTAAAAAGAATTTTGGCAAATATTTCATCACCATTATTAAAAGATGGATCAGGTATTTTAAATGATGTTATAAATAATTTACCTTTTGAATTACATGTACCTGGTTATCAATATCTAGGGCCTGGAACTAAATTAAATAAAAGAGTAAAAAGAGGTGATCCTGGAATAAATGATTTAGATAAAGCTGCTAAAGAACATGATTTATTTTATAGAGATCATAAAGATACAAAATCTAGAAATGAAATAGCTGATAAAATTTTACAAGATAAAGCATGGGATATAGTAACATCAAATGATCATGGAATTGGTGAAAGATTAGTTGCATTACCAACATCAGGTGCTATGTGGATGAAAAGAAAATTTGGTATGGGTTTAGAAGTAGGATTAAAATTTTAATAAAATTTTTCAATAATTAAGTTAATCTATATTATAAAAAAACTATAAATTTTTTTCTTAATAAATGGAAAAAACAAATATAAATTTGACAGATAATCAAAAATCAAAAATAAAATTAGCATTTAAAAATAAAAAATCAGTTATAATTCAATTTAATATTGATCAATTTAATGAAAATGGAAAAGATATTATATTATTATCTAAAAAACAAATTAATAAACTAAATAAACATAAAAAATTAAATAAAGGATTAAGATTTGAATTTTCATATAATCAATTAAAAGAAATAAAAAATGGTGGATTACTAAAAGAAATTTTAGATTTTGCTGATAATATACCTATAGTTAAAAATTATACACCAAATGTTAGAAAGGGAGCAAAAGTAGTAAAAGAATCTATAATTCCTAAATTTAGAAATTTTGTTGATTGGTTAGATCATGAATTAAAAAATGTAGAAGGATCTGGTTTAGATAAAAAAACATTAAAATATATGAAACAAAATTATAAAAAAATTTTGAACCACTAACATTAGGTGAATTAGAAAAATTGTGTAAAAATATAAAATATTTTAGAGGTGTATTTATGAGAGATATATTACCTAATAAAGTTAATAAATTTGAATGTGGAATTATAAATTTAGATTCATTTGATGGAAATGGAACTCATTGGGTTTGTTATTATAAAAAAGATAAAATTAAATATTATTTTGATTCATATGGAAATATAGTTAATAAACCACCAATAGAATTAGTTAAATATTTAGGAAAAGATAATATATTTTATAATGATAATCAAATTCAAAATTATAATGATCCACCAATTTGTGGTCATTTATGTATTTTTATATTAAATGAATTAAATAAAAATAAAAAATTTGATAACATAATAAATAAATTAATCCTTAATAAATATGGATTCACAAAATATATTTGATCTGTTTGGAAGACAGAAAAAACATCCAATTAATATTAAAGAAGATTATATAAATTCCAAATTAAATACATTTTTTAATAATTTTAGTAAAAGTTTTAAAAGTCATGTAAAAAAGACTGAAAATTTAGTAAATGCTATTGGTTTATCAAAAAATTATATAAATATTAATGGTAAAAGAATTGTTAATGCAAAACCAAGTATAAATAAATATGATGTTATAGTTAAGTCAGAATTAGATGAAGTTTTAGATTCAATTATTGAAATTGGTAGTGATTATTCAGAAACTAAAAAAGATTTAAATAAAATTTTAGAATTTTTAATTAATATTGGAAAACATGTTGAAAATTTAGAAGAAAAATTAGAAAAGGAACTAAAATTTCTATTTGATGGAGTCAATAAATCAATAAAAGAATTAAATGCAGAAATAATACTAATTAAAGGAGATATAGATAAATTAAAATAATTTATTTTATATAAATGGAGTTGATTTATTGTCTTAAATGTAAACAAAAAACTAATTCTAAAGATATTCAGATAATAAAATTAAAAAATATAAATATAATTAAATCAAAATGTTGTATTTGTAATTCAAAGAAAAGTTGTTTTACAAAATTTTCTCCCTAATAAATGGCTCTATACAGTTCATTTGATTTATTCATTATCAGAAACCAAAATCAATTAAACAAAGATGATTGGGATGATATTTCTGAAAAATATGAATTGAGTATTAATATGATGAGATTGTTTCAAAATAAATTAAATTGGCAAAAAATTGCTCAACATCAAAATTTAACTATAGATTTTATTACTGAATTCATAAATTATCAATTAAAAGATTATATTGATTTGATTTGTAAATATCAAGATTTAACTGAATATTTCATTCATGATTATGCATTTACATTAAATTGGGAATTAATTTTAGAACATCAAAAAATATCAGCAAAATTTATACTTGATCATGCTACTGAAATTGAATATTTTAAAAGTAAAAATGAAATTGATACATAAAAATTATAAAATTTGACATCATAAAATTATAAAAATTTTACTTGTTTTAAAAAAGCTTTTGATTTAAAAAATTTATCCTTAATAAATGGCTGATTACAAAAAATATATAAATGATATTGAAAGAGCTGAATACAAAAATTTCTATCCATTATCTAAATTACATTTAAATGAACCTAATAAAAAAACTGAATTTAATATAGATTTTGTAGATGGATTTTGTACTTCTAAATTTCAATTTTATATATCTGGTAAATTGACTAAATCTGATGGAAATGCATATGATAATGGTGCTAATATAAAATTAATTGATAATTTTGTTCCATTTTTATTTTAAAAAATTGAAGTTAGAAAACATAATAAATTGATTGATGAAATTGAATATCCTGGTCTATTAAGTACAATTAAAGGTACTATAACTTATTCAAAATCAGAAATAAATCAAATAAATAATGATTTTGAATCAAATTTTAAAAATAAATTTGAAGCAATTGGTAATTTATCTCATTTTGGATTAGGATTTTTTGAAAATGTAAATATTCCAATATACAAAGGAGGTTTTAATATAACATTTATTAGATCAGAAGATAATGATGCAATTTTTAGATGGAAAACTAAAAAGGCTGATGGATCTTATGATAATGCTACATTACCAACTGAAGGTAAAATAACAATTGATGAATTTTTTATTAGAGTTCCTATAATTGAATACAAAACAACAAGTAAAATTCAATTAATTAATGAACTAAGCAAATTTGAAAAAGTAAATTTTCATTTTAATCATTGGCAATGCATTGAACAAAAAAATATTACAGGAAAGAATTTAAGTTTTGATATAACAAATATATATAGAAATATTTATAATCCAAAATCTATTATAATTGGATTTCAAAAATCAAGAACAAATGATCAGTTATTTGATACTTCTAAATTTGATAGTATGTATGTAAAAAATATAAGAGTAAAACTAAATGGTCATTATTACCCTGATGAATTGGAAAATTTTGATATAAACAATGAAAAATTTAGAATTATGTATGAAATGTATCAAGATTACAAAAAAGTTTATTATATTAGTAGTAAAATGTATTATAGTCCAACAGAATTTCTAGAAAATAGACCAATTTATGTAATTGATACTACAAAAAATCCAACAAATATTTCAAGTTCAAAAAATGATATTATTATTAATGCAGATTTTGATTATGATATAGTAGCTACTAGTAAAACAAATTGTTATATTATTATTATATCTGAAAACTTACTTGAATATAATATAATCAAAAATGATATTACTGAAATTAATTAGAATGAATTATTACTATTTTAGTCAAATTTATTGAAAAAATACTATTAAAATTTTAAATTACCTTATGAAAAGTCGACTATTAATTTTATTGAAAAAATACTTATAAAATGTGATAATTTTACTTGTTTTTAAAAAAATTTTATTTTGTAGAAAATTCAGGCATATTTGTTAAAAATTTCATTAAAATTGCATATTTTTTAAGACAATTTGACAAAAGCTGAAAATTGGCCAAAAAGTGGCAAAAATATTGCATAATTGTATTAAAAAACTGTGAAATTTGTTTGATTTTTGATTGTCTCCAAAAGTGTCCTAGAAGTAACATGATACTATCTACTTATATATATATATATATATATATATATATATATATATATATATATATATATATATATATAAGTTATCGTTTTCACGGACACGTATAAACCTCCTATTTTGATAAAATTTGGTACAGGGATATAAGGCAGCATTTACTTGATCGAGTTCACAAACCAGAATGGTCGGACAATGTTAACGGGGTTTTATGGGGTTTCTAAAGGGTAAAAAATGGGTGTTTTTCTTTTTTGACCACAATTTTTAAAATTCAAAAAATTTAACCATTTAAAAGAGCCCAAAAAACCAACAATTTAGTATTTATATATTTTTACTTGGCTTAAATGGTTATACATACAAGGAAAATCAACAAAACCATCTATCTTTCTTAATTATTGACATAGCTTGATAAAATTTGGTATGTAAATTCACTTAGTAAGATTTAACTTATTTTTGCTTACAAAAAACATATGGCACCAAACCAAAGTGCTCACCCCTATGTGGTGTTCATGGGAAAATAAAAATATCAAAATTCTGTAAGAATTTCACTTAGTGTACGCAGGTTTGCTGCCACGGTGGTATTAATGTATATATATATATATATATATATATATATATATATATATATATATATATAGTCATATAAAACCAAAATTAAATTCTAAAAGTTGTTTATATTTCGGAATACTCCTTCTTCAGAACATTACAAATCCAAATTGATAACAAATAAATAAAAGATAATAAAAAATATGATTTTAAACATTTGAGTTTTGAATGGAAAGTGGTGAAGTAGTTGGTTTCAAATAGTACAGACTTCAATGTATCTTAAAAATATAAGAATATTGAGTTTGTATATTCTTGAAGAGTTGATGATTTTCTCATCTCAAATTTAGCCCCTTTGGAAATTTGGAGTCGGTCACCAGCTGGCAGGCCTGTTCCAAACTTCTGAGTGACGACACGGTGAACTTCCTTTTTAGTTGTCTGATCAGTTTGACCTTGTAGGTGTTTTCAAAGGTATCTCCATGTTCAAAACCGTGCGTCACTAAGGGTTTGGTTTCGTCCCGATGCTTGTATGCATAACGATGTCCAGTCATCCTTACCCTCAACGAGTTTGTGGTTGAACCAACATAATCTTTTGGACGTTTCTTACATTGAATCTGATAAACAATATTTTTCGATTCACATGACAAGTTGGATGGTATCTTGTAGATCTTTGATGTAGAACTGCTACTGAAAATAGGGTATTCTTCAATCTGTCTGCATACAAGACATCGGGACTTTTTGCAGGCATAGGATCCTCTTTCATAGATATTGGTATTTATTTCCAAAGGGATCTTAGGTTTGGATAGGATATCCTTAAGAGTCGGTGGTCTTTTGAAGACAACTCTCGGTGGATCTGTAAAGATATCCTTTGTCAGTGATGAAGCTTCAAGGATCCTAAACCCAATTTTAATTATTTGATTCAACTTGTGAAGTCCCGGTTGGAATTGAGTTATGAGCTTTGGTATTTCGTTATTGAACGTCGTTTGTTGGTTTCTTGTTGGCAAACTAAGTTTTTCATTTAAAAGACGTTCTGGGTATCCTCTTTCCAAAAACGCGCATTTTATTTTCTTTATATATTCTCGTGCATCTTCTTCTTCATTGCACAGTTTTCTTGCTCTGGTTGCCAAACTTGTCGGTATTTATTTCTTAACATACATAGGATGGCAGCTGGTATAGTGCAGGTATTGAAAAGTATTGGTAGGTTTGATGTTAATTCGATGTTTAATTTTATCATCTAAAGTGAAAACATCAATGTCTAAAAATGTAACGAATTTTGATGATATGGACCATGTAAACTTTAAGTTGCTGAATGAATTTAAGGAATCTAGAAAGATGTTAAGATTTGCTGTACCATGTGTCCAAATCATAAAAATATCATCAATAAAACGGTACCAACACAGGGGCTTGAATTTCTGGTTATTAAGGAAGTCTTGTTCAAATGTTTTCATGTACAAGTTGGCATAAGAGGGGGCCATTCTGGTACCCATTGCCGTGCCTGTTTGTTGAAGATAATATTTATCTTGAAATCTAAAACAATTGCACGTTAGGATGTACGTCATCAACTGTACGAGGAAATCTGTACTGGGGGAAATCGTTTTTCTTTGGTTGAGGAATGATTTTGAAGCCTGGATACCTTCTTTATGATTTATGTTAGTATATAAGGATACAACATCGATTGTTACCAATTGAACGTCTTTAGGTAAAGGTTGAGGTATTCTTTTCAGCTTTTCAATGAAGTCATCAGAGTTTTTTACATACGACATTGATTCTTTTACAAATGGTTGTAGGAATGTATCCACATAAGCAGATATTCTTTCTGTTGGGGCGCCAATGGATGCAACGATTGGTCGGCCCGGTGGTGGAAAAATATTTTTATGGACTTTTGGTAATAAATAAAAGGTTGGCGTTTGGGGTTCTTTGTTTACTAACATATCGATTAAATATTCTTTTATACCCTCTGAACTTGCTTTTGCTTTGATATAGTCACATATATTTTTGTTTATTTCAGTAGTTTTATCTTCCTTTAGGAGTTGATATGTTTTTGAATCTTTGAGTTGTTTGTACGCTTCTGCAATATAGTCTGTTTTGTTCATTATAACTGTAACGTCACCTTTATCTGCAGGTAGTATAATTATATCATTGTTGCTTTTGAGGGATGAAATCGCTTGAAACTCTTGATTAGATAGATTCTTTCGTCTGGGAAGATCGTCGGGAAAATCTTAAATATATATATATATATATATATATATATAATTATTATATAGGAAAAGTTATATATATATATATATATATATATATATATATATATATATATATATATATATATATATAACTTTACTTTTTATCGAATTTCCCTACAGGGAATACGCTATTACGGTAGCAGTTATGGTAAGGCCTAAGCCCGGGACCATGAAAATTTTTGTTTTGAGTCCCATAGAAGCCAAAAACACTGCTCATTCAAATTGATATACATGTTTATATATATGTGTGTGCGTGTGTATCCGTGAACACGATAACTTTTGAAAGGAACCTCCGAATTTTATGACATTTGGTACAGGGGTATAAGCCAGCATCTACTTGAATGAGTTTGAGAACCAGAATAATCTCACCATGGGAACGGGGTTTTATGGGGTTTAAAATGGGTCAAAATGGGTTTTTGACATTTTATACCTTAATTTTTAAAATCCAACAATTTTAATACATTATAAAAGCTCAAAAATGTAAACAATTTAGTATTTTGCATTACTAACTTGGCCTAAATGGTTATGGAGAAAATCCAATAAAATATGTTTTCCATGTTATTCTTATGGGAAATAAAGAAAACCTTCTATCTTTTTTATTTATTGACATATCTAGGTCAAATATTTAATATGTATATTAATTAGGAAGAGTTTAACCTAAATTTGCTTTCAAGGACCAAATGGCAGCAAACCTAAGTACTCACCCTCATGGGGTTTATGGGGTAGTTGAAAAGTAAACCATTGCTTGATAAAATTTAGTGTGTACATTTACTAGGTACGGTTTAAATTTTATTTACTAACAAAACCCATATGGCGACAAACCTAATTTCTCAACCCCAGTTTTAATACCTTTACTGAAATGGTGACCTAACTAAATAGTTAGTTTAAGTCAAGTATGAATGAGAGATGAGTGTAGGACGATTGTGGCACGATCTTGTAGTCTTGTTACTGACTAAGGCCGACAGGACTGTCAATTGATAGCCCAACAGCCAATGGTATCTAGGGACCTACAGTTTAACGTGGCATCCGAACCACAATTTCGACCCCATATATACAAATTGGTCTAATTATGAGGATGGTCTATATGGAGGAACTAGTATTCACTAGTGCGGATGACGTTAATCCCCACCAGGAAATATCGCATCCACAAGCCATCACTTATAACTATCCACAATTCATGACCTCCAAGTAGCTGGATTACAGGACGACGCCATGCACCGTCCCAGTCTGCGTGGCATTTTTTTATGGGGAAATAGAAAAAATACTGAAACTCCGTTGGAAATTCGCTGAGTACACATGTCTGCTGCTACTTCTGCTGCTGCTATGTCTGGGGTATTTAGTTTTCCAATAAGTTTATAAGTTATACAAAATTAACTAATTTAGTTCCCTTATTTAAATAAAAATATTCTATCAAACCAAATTTATTAGTAAGATTTTATGGAATACGCCTGTCTAGAAAGGCTGATGTCTTATTGTAGGCCTTTGTTGTTGTATTTGGAGGGGGGAAATATTGCTGTGACTGCATGATCTTAATAATTAATTAATGGTAGGTACTTTAAATTTTGTGAATTTTTAATTATAGGCCCATCGGAAGTTTGAATGATTAACTGAACAATATAATAAATTTATTCTGGAGAATATAAATATTATGAATTGAATTGTAAATAAACGGTATCAGATAACTGACACATACTTTCTCCCAGCAATATAAAAAAATGTGTTAAAAGCTTTAAACATTAATGTCTTGATGACTCAGTCAGGATAGCTACCAGCTGAGCAGCGCGAGTTTGACCCTACGCGCGTCTGTGACTTTTAACAACGTACTAGGTTTACCACAAAACGAAAAATTGAATTTTCTCCGCAACCACTTGACGTAGAGCAACAATTTAAAATACTGAATTATTTAGTTTTATATGCTTTATTTAATGGTGATATGTAAAATTTATTTAAAAATAACAGCTATTTTGAAAATTTAAAAAATGTATTTTTTAAACACTTTTTAACGTATAACTTTTGAACGCGCATTTTCTCAGAGATGCGGGTGGTGTAGTTTTATTCAGCGTTTTAATCTTAATAAACCATAAAATTTTAATTAAAATCGCTAGAGCCGTTTTTGAGAAATTTAGATTTTTCACGTTTTTAAGGGTTTTGAGGGGTAAACCACCCTTAAAAATAAAAAATTCAAAAAATTGAGAAAAACAATAAATAAATACATAAGACAAATAAATAAGTTACAACAAAAATATCACAGCTGGTTTCAGTTCATGGTGGTAGAGTCAGGTACGTAACGTAGAAGTCCTAGGGAGCGGAGCGTATCCCCACCGGCCCGTCCCAGGTTCCTCCATGCGGTGGTGCTGGCGTGGAAGTTGTCCTTCAGGGACCCTGTGAAACAGGTGCACTCTACCAGACTCCAGAATATACCAGTACTGTTTCAATTTATTACAAGGGTTTTTGTGTTCCTTTAAAGAAGTACAGGCGGTGACAAGAGTAAAAAAAATAATAATAAATCAACAAGGTTTTCCACTGTACAATTTCTCCCATAAGTGCACTTTTTTTTTTGAAATGACAATAATTATTTGCAAGTGTTAATTTCATGTCCATTTTGACTTTCCATACCTACTTGAAGCATTTGATTTAACAACCAGCAGTGGTTAATGTGACAAAAAACACAAGATGTAATCCGGCATTAAAAACAATAGCCTACAGTACAAATAAATTTTCCAATTTTGGACAATATAAAAATATTTGGTCTTTTTAATAGGCCTAACCTACTTTTTCTTCAATGACTAGGTACTAGTGACTTACTGTATCAATTTGGTTACATTATAAAGCATTGTCATAACAGAAAACAGGTCTACTCGAAAATTTTTGGCTTGACAGTACATTGCAGTCTTTAAATTGCTAACAGTTTCTATAAATATTGACAGAATTTGATGGAAATGCTTTCAAAAGTTGTGGCAGAGGTTGAGGTTGCTTAATAAAATCATTTGAATGCTTAAAAAATATTTAGAGACTTTGTGGGTTCAAAGTTACCCGTCACTCAACTGGTGAACCAAAATGTTTTCATATTTAAGAAGGACTATTTTCACTTTGGGGCAACAGAAAAAACTCAGAAGTTCAGGAAAGTTACATGGCGACAGAAACAATGAAAACAGCGAAACTTGCCGGTAAGGTTTGGTGCTTTCAGTAAAACTTATTTTTCTCTGGATTTATTTGACAGAAATGTCTTAGCCTAGTTGGGGACAAGGAAATTTAACTGCAGCAACCCTAGAAAACAAAAACATTGGGCTCAGAGGCCACAAACATGAGCTGCGACAGAATTAGGCTACACCTGGGCCTAACTTGCGCTGAACCGAACACGGGTTTTCACAGTTAAATTACACATTAATGGGGACAGAACTTTTACATGACACAGTAAAACTACACTTAAACTACATTATTAACAACAATAAAAAAAACACTCTTTGGTTCAGCCAAAGGCCTTAGGCCTAAAGTGAAAAAAAACTAAAAATGATATATATATATATATATATATATATATATATATATACACGAATAAGAACAAACTTCTGGGTAAGTCTAAACGAAAAGTAACATGGTCCCGGGCTCAGGTCTTACCGTGAATTCCACCGTAATAGCGTATTCGATATAGGGAAATTCGCAAAAAATAAATAAATATTTTTAAAGATTAAAATTATGTTGATAAATTTAATACAATAAAATAAATTTTATACTATTATAAATAATAATATAAATTAATATAGTTAGATATAATATTTTGGGCAATGTTCAAACTAGTCACAACTGATTGTGGGCATTGCTTTAAATGTGGATTGGCTATTATAGAAGATGCCTGTGAAGCTGGAAAGATGGTCACTCAAACAACATAGGTGGCAGCACCAGTTGAACCCCTCAGGTCCACACAGCTAATTCAAAAGCACATAAAATTATGGGGACATGGCTGATGTCCACATAATTTTAAATGTCCACATAGTCTGGCTATTTTCAGGAAGATGTCCCCACAGCTAATGGCACACATACACACACACACACACACACACACACACACACACACACACACACACACACACACACACACAGACGTCACTCCGAAAACCACTTTTTGGACTCAGGGGGGACCAAAATGGATATATCCACCAACAACTCAAATTCGAAAATTTTGACGAAAACAATACTTTCTCCATATACAATGGTATAGAGGGAGAAAGTAAAAAGTAATAAAATTTTAATTGGGAATATGCAGTACTGTATTACTGTAACTTATCATAAGTAATAGTTACAAATCCTTCCTCGTTTACTTGTTGAAGTAAAACATAACAATAATATAAGTTCCAGAAAGTTGGCAAGTTTCCAGTGTAATTATGTTTTGCTTAAAGTTTTTTGTATGGTAAGAAATAATCGCCTATAAACAGAAAAATGTCATGTTAATTCGTAGAAATTTCATTACGCCAAATTCATTATTTATTTACAGGTTATAAGACCAGTCTGACACTAAGTGGAAAGGGATTTATTTATTGGAACGCCGTGGAGTAAATTTTACACGGTAATTACCTTTATTAGTTGCTTTAATTATTAAATCTAACAGTTAAGAAATTAAGTGATTTCAGATGTTATTTCCATGAAGTGAGATAATGACAAACATTCAATTCCTTATTTGCTTCAAATTTTATAACTTTATACAATAATTATAAAGTTTATTAATTATTAATTAAATTTTATTCTTAATTATTATTCCATTACGGTAGAAAAACAAACTGATAATGATCCGTGAGCTCTAAATTCGTCTTGACTTCATAACTCAATTGCAAGTTTGAAGTTATAACTTAGGACATTAGCTGACATGTTTTCGCTCTGAAACGTGGCATCTAATATCTTTAGCACGTTTTCTCTACTATCACATTGACTTGTGAATGCTACGTAATCAATTTAAAAGTATGAATACTTTTGGATTTAACTACTAGAGACTTTGTGGTAGAATAAAAAAAGTTAAATGCACAATATTATTATGTTGTTAATACATTGGTGAGGATTTACGCCAGCAAGATAAGTAATTGCATTTCTATACGTAATACATAGAACCTACAAGTTAGGTCCTATGACATTTTACCGTACCTCACCCCCTTCATGCACCCATAAAAAGTGGCGTAATTTCACAAATACCAAATTCTTAAAAAATAATAAAAGTCATTGTGAAATAATCATATTCATAAAAGTTTAAAATTAAGGAAAAAGTCCCTATTTTAACCAATTTAGCAATAATTAGGGTATTGGAGACGAATCAAGACGGTCATATATATCATTCTCAAAAATTCATTTATATCATTTATGACTACTTATGTAATTAAATAAGAATTTCTTGATCATTAAATTAGGTTCCATGTCCTAATTAATTTTAAATTGGATTTCAATGTAAATCTATAAATAAGACCGGTGTATTTTCCACAAAATCATCAACCAAACAAGAGACAGAATTATTTCAACCCATATTTTATTAATATTTAACAGCGTAAAGGTAAGAGCAATTTAATATGATTAATATAATTAAATAAATATATTCAGGTCTTGTTAAACGTTGCCGCACTCGAGCGCTGGTTATTGGACTATATATCACAGCAGCGTCGCGTCCGCCGCCGCCGTGCTGTCTGCTTTTATTAACACCACCACCGCAATAATGCCACGTTTAAGCCCATTTTCAGTTATTTAGAAATTCTTTGACAGTTTAAATTATTTTTGCATTGCGTGGACTACTAATTTTTTCATTGGGAATGTGTCGTATTTTTATTTTTCTGATTATTTATCTCCTCATTAACGAAAATTGACTTTGTATCAAGGGGTTCTTTTGCTAGTGTAAGAGAATTCTAGAGGGATTTTATTTTATTTCAATAGCAATATTGACTTGTACTCTGATGTTTTTTAATAAAACCATTTCTTAATTATTTATATGAATTTTTAGAGAATTCATTGAATTTCATTTTCTTATTATTATTTCACTTCTTGACACAATTTAATAATCGTTCTGTTTTCATATATATCTTAATAAATTTTGTAATTTATATTTTGTTAGTGGGGGCATTAAAAAAACTTAAACGTAAGTTGAAAAAATAAAATGTATTGTAGGTTTTTTTGAATTCAATTTATAAGAGAAATATAAATTTTCTTTAACGTAAAATTGTTAATTATTTTTATAACAATTAAATAACAAAACATTTCTGGACGAATGAAAATATGAAATTTGCTCTAAAAATAAACTTTGAAAAGATATAACTAAGTCATTTTTAAAGCTGTAACAGACAATCGGTCATAGTCACACTAGAAAAATATTCCTTATGGGTTAATATTTTGAAAAAAAAATATTTATCTTCCATCCTAAATACTTTTGACATTTACAAACAGAGCTACGTATAAATTCAATAAAAGAAAACAAAAGATTTTAAACATAAATTGTTTTAAAATATTCTATTACTATTGTATGATAAAGTTATTTTATCAGCGTATTTTCAGGTTCTTGCTGCGCTATAAGTATACAACAAACAATAAGCTGCCTATAGCAAAACACATTAAAAAGATAATAATTGTTTTCTCTGCTGTTCTAATTTGGTTTTGCTAAGGAAAGTTTTCGCTAAACCTACATCTTTATATACATATAGCCCCTTGTATTTGTCTACATATATTAGGAAATTATTACTTTATATAGTTAAATAACTTATATAAGGGCTTAGACAATAAAATATATATCGAGCTCTTGAAATACTGCAATGATCTAGCTTAATATAAGACCAGCGGGGGATATTGACGTTAATAAAGCTTTAATTTGTTTAATACTGTGAAAGATACATGTAAATTCTAAACTTTTAAAAAGTAAGACTCAATATTGAATGTAATTCAAGTACCATATTTAATGAATCATAATTTCTTGTAAAACAATTTTTAAGCACCACTGATATATAAATGTGTCACCTTTATATTTATAAATCTTGAAGTAAATATCTAAATCTCATTATAAGCTATTTTAATCCTTTTATTAAAAATACTTCAAGATTACATATAAGCCTTATTATATTTTAATAATATTACTAGTTGTTGCCCGTCGATATTCGACGGATATAGCTCTATTAGTGTTAAATGAAACGCTATAATAGTACAAACATTTAAGGTAGTCTATAAAATGTACTTCTTTGAACTGCCATACCAAGAACAATAATATATTTTACAGAAAATACTACGATTTTAGTTGGAGCGTCGGAAAAGTAGGCCTATTCCTTAAATCCAATAATGTTGCATCGTTGTACTTATAGGCCCTACTCTTTAGTATTTTATAAACATGTCAATTTGATTGTTTATGGGTAGGCGGAAACCTAATTAGCTTAAGGAAACCGTTCTATTAGGTTCAACAACATCAGAAATAAGTAGACCAATATTCACTTGTAGGCCTATTGGATAAATTGTTCTTAACAGTTTTTTTTTTTTTTTTTTTTTTTTTTTTTTTTTTTCAAGAATCAGGAAAGGCCTAGAGTGTTGTAACTTATGATGGTTGGCTTTTTAACAAATATTGGTGTATTAGGGTAGGATAGAACGTAGAGAAACCATTTATAACCACTTTCATATCGCAATATTTATGCTGTAGTGTGCAAGCTTCAATAACTACCCAAATTTAAAGAATACAAATTTATTTCACAGAAAATTACATAATTTTAGTTGGAGTGTCTGTCAAAGTAGGCCTATAGGCATATTCCTTAAAAACAATAATGCTGCACCCTTACTATGTAACACAGACTCTCTTTAGTATTTTATAAACATAAAAATTCGATTGTTTACTTAGGCCTAAAACTTAGTAGCCTAATCGAAGCAGTTAAAAACATCAAAAAATAAGCAAGCCTAAACTATCAATTTGTAAACTTGTTAGTTTAATAAATAAGTTTTTTGAGAGTTTGAACAGGCCTATAAATATTTTAATGTATCTATTTTGCTTAAAATAAATATCGGTACCATCAGTAAAACATTTATTAGTGACGCCGTTATTGGACACATTACAAAAATTAAATTTGTGAGGATCGGTCTGGGACCCGGGCTGTCTGATTTGGAGTAAGTCACGCTACCGACTGCGCCACAAATACTGTGGTTAAGCGAAGTAAATGTAAAGCATTACAACGTTGCAAACGACAAATTGATTGCACAAAATTTCCGATACATCCGTTTCTTTTAATACAAATGTGAGCAATTTATTTAAACTAAACCTTTACAATTTAGTCTTAATTTTAAAGCAATCAGCTATTTTACATAAAGCAACTTCCTTTCCATTTAAAGGATAATACATCATAATACTGTAATTGTAAACGTTTTTAGGTACTGACCATAATAAACTAAATCCTTCATGAGCTTTTGTTCATCCACTCTGTATTTAGACAAAATATCTCGTGTGTTTACAATCAGCTGATTGAAATCGTATAAAATAAATAAATTGTTAAGGTTTGAAAATGTCGACATTTTTAATTTAAGGGAGTAAGATAACGTTAATTACATGATTAAGCAACTTTCTTTTCATAAATGACAATACATCATAATAATTGTAAACGTTTGTAGCTACTGGCCATAACAAACCAAATCGTTTGGTTTTACTTGATTGTTTTACAAGATTTACTTGTTTGTTAGACAGCATCACCGCACGAACTACGAGATGAATGCCGCACTCTTCCGCATGCAAAGAGCAGGCAACAGCGTGTCGGAGACTGTCGATTTCTTCATGGACAGTGTAGCTTCGATGAAGAGGAAGCTTCTAAGTAGTGATTAATTTGGCAATGCAGATTTCAGAGACTTTCATTGGCTGTTGTGCTGGAAAAAATATTTAAACAATATTTGAATTGTACTTATCCTCACTACTGTATATAATTGTACATTAAAGCTCACATTAATTCTCCTGTAAAACTTAGTGTTATCTTGTATATTATTGTATGTTTCTATTATTGTATATTGTCACATTTACATTAGTATTGTTACTATCTGCTCACTCATATTATGTATTATATTATATGTACAAATGTATATTCTTTAAGATCAGAGTTGTAATACTAGTATCATTGTTAATAGTAAGATATTTTCCATCATTCCATCTTGTTTGTTGTAAATGCAAAAATGGAGTTTGTCCGTTGGTATGTAAAATAAAATAAAAATAAAATAAATCCTTCATGAGCTTTTGCTCATCCACTGTATTTAGACTAAATAACTCGTGTGTTTACAATCAGCTGATTAACTTCTTGATTAGCATTATACGTGCTGGTAATGATATTCAGGTTGAAATAATAAAACGTCTTCCAACACTATTCGATATATTTACACTTATACTGTATATGTTTACAGACGGTAAATATATATATATAAAAGATCTTATAATGGCGATCAATTTCGACCAGTCTACGTTGGACAAACCGTTAATTTTATAAAAAGATTCCAGAACCACATATCAGCATGGAAGAACAACAAACCGGAAAGATCAAATGTAGCAAAACACCTTTTAGAAAATGGCCACTCCTTAAAAACCATAGAAGAAAACCTGCAAATAGTCAAGACATGTAGGAAAGGAAACACAATGAACGCATGGGAAGAATTATATATATTTAAAGAAAAATGTAAAAACAGGGACAAGTTGATAAACGAACAAGTGAACTTCGATTCCAGCGGGACCTACCAGAATATATTCCCGAACATCCGGTAGCCAATAAGATCTAAGCATGGACGCCATCTTGTTTCCCGGAACTTCCTGCGCCAATAGTACTTCAGCAAAGACACCATCCTGATTCTCTCAGTCTCTGATTGGGCCTGATGATGACCGGTGTGACTGGTCGAAATCTATCGCCATTATAAGATCTTTTATATATATATTTACCGTCTGTAAACATATACAGTATAAGTGTAAATATATCGAATAGTGTTGGAAGACGTTTTATTATTTCAACCTGAAAATCAGCTGATTGAAAGCGTGTAAAATAAATAAATTGTAAGGGTTTGAAAATGTCGATATTTTTAATTTAAGGAAGTAAGATAACGTTAAAGTCCATACAATCTGCTAATATACAAAGGTTTACGTTTTATTTGGTACAAACTGCGTGTAAATTGGTCCAGTGGAAGTCTCAGACGAACTGTCCAAAGGATTGAAAATGTTAGCTTTTTCCCCATGTTAAATCTCCATAAGAAAAGTTTATTATTAATTTTTGACCGATTTAACGTAATAATTTTTGAAATACGAATAAAACCTGCTAGTATAGAACCGAAAACGTTTATTTTGGTACAACCCGCATATAAATCGGTCCAGTAGACGACTCAGACGAACTGTTCAAAGGATTGAAAATGTTGGCTTTTTTCCCCATATTAAATCTCAATAAGAAAAGTTTATTTTTCATTTTTGACAGATTGAACGTAAATATTTTAGAAATACAAATAAAACCTGCTAATATAGAACCGAAAACGTTTATTTTGGTACAACCCGCATGTAAATCGGTCCAGTAGAAGTCACAGACGAAGTGTCCAAAGGTTTTTTAACTTTGTGTTTTAAATATATAGATAATGCATTTACCTAATCAAGCCTTGACTCAATCCAAAGCTGTTGGCCGCAGCCCAGCAAGAGTAGATAGTATAATGTAATATTTCTCTGGCGCGGTTGGGCGTTGACCCAAACGTCTAGTTTTATTACCTAACAGCTCGACCTAAATAATACTATGCTCAATTTTCCTCCCACTGCCAGTAAAATTTTTATTATAATTAAATATAAATGGTTTATGCTCACTTTCGTTGTTAACTTAACATGGTAGCTTACGTGGAAATCTATTTAAAACAGTAAGGCAAAAAACACCTTTGGACGGTTCGTCTGAGACTTATACTGGGCCAATTTACAGGGGGGTTTTACCAAAACAAACCTTTTCGGTCATATATTAGCAGGTTTTTTTTGTATTCCAAAAATATACTTGTTCTATTGGTCAAAAATTAAAAATAAACTCTTCTTATGGCGATTTAATATGGGGAAAAAGGTCAATTTTTCCAATTATTTGGACAGTTCGTCTGAGAATTCCATTGCACCGATTTATATGCCATTTGCACCAACTAAAAGCAAAAATATTTTATATTTGGAGGTTTTATTTACTTTAATGTTATATTTCTTTCTTAAATAAAAGATCAACACTTAGAAAACTTTGCAATCAATTTTTTAATGGCTTCCAATTAGCCGATTGTATTACACACACTCTTAATTTAATGTAAAAATGTAGGAGGGCAAACGTTCGAGAAAGAATTTGGTTTATTATGGGCTAGTACCTAAAAAAGGACATAATTATAAAGATTTTTTTTATGAAAACAACAAATACTAATTAGTTTTATATTGCCCTTTCTACTTAATTGGAAATTTTTTTTGAGATATCAAAGTTCATGAGAAACTTGATGAATCTAAAATATTCAAAATAGTGAAAAATAAAATTGTTAATGTTCTATAAGGATATCAAAAGAAGGATTTTTTAAAGATAACACTTTGATTGTTTTTAAAAAATCCGTAACTTTTATGAGATTAAAATGTTATAAATACAAGTGGTTACTTACTTGTTAGAAACAAGTAAATAGTGTTTTTAAAATAAGGTAAGCCTTGCAGCCTATTTTACAAAGACTTCACTTAGTGTCAAATTGTGTGCTCTTGCGGTAGTTTAAGAAGCTGTTTTCCCAGCCATCTCAACAGTTATTAACTGTTACTTAGTATTGTTTATATCCCCCTTATGAATAAAAATGTTTAACAGTACAATTCAATATTATATAATCAAGGTTAATAAGTTATGAGATTTTAGATTACTTATCTTTAATATATCTAATCATTTTAAGATTTTGACATATTATTTAAGTATATTAGAGAAAAAGTTAATGTCGCTAATCTTATTTAACATTAATTGGATTGTTTTGTATAACTACATCCTTTTATAAAAATATGAACGAAAGTATTTTTATCTAAGAAGTAGAAACGACATGTTTACACTTTGTTGAGGGTACAATCGTTTTAGACTTTTCGGAAGAAGAATAATATTTTTTCCAGTTTTCTCACTTCTTTTCCTCGAACCGAGAGTCTATGTGTACGGTGTTTGTGTAAATGCTGCTACATCTCAACTCTCTAAACCAATATTCACCTAACTTCTGGTTTATTATGGGCTAGTACCTAAAAAAGGACACCTGTTACCTGTTACCTCCGCAGTCTGTCCCGTAGAGACCCGATGAGGCATGGGACCCGTCATAATGTAGGCAGCCGAATTTGGCCTTGTCCAACCAGGTGTTTGGGTTTGGGTTAAGGTAGTGCTAAGTAGGGTACGGAAAAGGTTTTTAGGAAAAATCAGGTAGCTCATAGTAGCACATGTTGAGCAGATGTTCCTTCAGTTCTCTCTTAAATGTATTAAAATCCTCAATTTCTTGAATATGTCTTGGAAGCTTCGAAAAAAACTTGGTACCGGTATAACTAGGTTTGGTCTCAAACAGTCTTAAACTATGTTGGGTTGCATGATTAACATTGTGGTTTCTAGTGAAATAATGATGAACATGAGGCTGTATCAGATTGTTGGCTTTTACATATAGAACTGCTTCAAATATAAAAAGAGAAGGAACAGTTAAAATTTGCAGCTCCGTAAACTTGTCTCTACAGGAGTCTCTAGGCCTAAGTCTAGAGATACATCTGATTGCTTTTTTTTGTAAAATGAAAATGCGGTTTAAATTTGCCTTGCTTGACATGCCCCAAAACACTATTGAGTATCTTAAATGACTTTCAATTAGACTAAAATATACTAGTTTAGACAGAGGTAAATTATTAAAGACTACTATTTTTCTTAAAACAAAGAGATTTGAAGTTAAAGTTGAAGCTAGCTTATCAACATGCTCCCCCCATCCGAGACCCTCGTCCAACCTCACTCCCAGATAGTCGACAAAGTTGGATTCCTCAAGAACCTCTTCATCCAAAAGCACAGAAGGTGAGAATGAGCCGGCCCTAGCTAGATTTCTTTTTTTCTGAGAAGTGGCAATGAACATGTAATTGGTTTTCTTGGAATTTATATTCAAATTGATTGCAGAGAAGTACTGGGAAAGAGCGCCGAGCTGGCCAAACGTCTCTCTTTCCAATTCAAAGAGATTTTTATTTCGAATAAATAGGGAAGTATCGTCTGCGAAAATTGTCAAAGAATTCTGAGGTACGGAACTGGAAATGTCATTTACATATATTAAAAAGAGGACTGGACCTAAAATAGAGCCTTGAGGGACTCCTAAAGCGATATCTGCAACTTGAGATTGAAAAGTTTTTTTTGAACCAGAATCTAAAGTGAAGTTAACTGAAGTTTGTTGCTTTCTATTGCTTAGATAAGACGTCAGCCAGCCCAACGCTCTGTCTTTAATACCAATTTGTTCAAGCTTCTTAATCAAGATTGCATGATTCACAGAATCGAACGCTTTGGAGAGGTCAATAAAGCAGGTAACCGCAGTATCTCCCCCCTCCAAAGCATCGACACACTTATTCACAAAATCTATCAGGGCCAGCTTTGTGGATTTGTTTTTCTGAAAACCAAATTGGTTACTAAAAATCAGATTGTGATCATCTGGACATAATTATAAAGATTTTTTTTATGAAAACAACATATACTAATTAGTTTTATATTGCCCTTTCTACTTAATTGGAAATTTTTTTGAGATATCAAAGTTCATGAGAAACTTCATGAATCTAAAATATTCAAAATAGTGAAAAATAAAATTGTTAATGTTCTATAAGGATATCAAAAGAAGGATTTTTTAAAGATAACACTTTGATTGTTTTTAAAAAATCCGTAACTTTTATGAGATTAAAATGTTATAAATACAAGTGGTTACTTACTTGTTAGAAACAAGTAAATAGTGTTTTTAAAATATGGTAAGCCTTGCAGCCTATTTTACAAAGACTTCACTTAGTGTCAAATTGTGTGCTCTTGCGGTAGTGAAGCTGTTTTCCCAGCCATCTCAACAGTTATTAACTGTTACTTAGTATTGTTTACATCCCCCTTATGAATAAAAATGTTTAACAGTACAATTCAATATTATATAATCAAGGTTAATAAGTTATGAGATTTTAGATTACTTATCTTTAATATATCTAATCATTTTAAGATTTTGACATATTATTTAAGTATATTCGAGAAAAAGTTAATGTCGCTAATCTTATTTAACATTAATTGGATTGTTTTGTATAACTACATCCTGTTATAAAAATATGAACGAAAGTATTTTTATCTAAGAAGTAGAAACGACATGTTTACACTTTGTTGAGCGTACAATCGTTTTAGACTTTTCGGAAGAAGAATAATATTTTTTCCAGTTTTCCCACTTCTTTTCCTCGAACCGAGAGTCTATGTGTACGGTGTTTGTGTAAATGCTGCTACATCTCAACTCTCTAAACCAATATTCACCTAACTTCTCGTCAAGTCTAACATAACTAGAAAACCGAACTGACATTTCCATCACTTTTCTGTCATTCCGTTCCACTGTACCGTCATCCTGACTCTGATTTTATACCAAAGTGGAACACTCTATTGTGGAAGATGCAGTTCAAAGCCTTCTTCATATTTAAAAATGGACTATATAAAGCTTTTCTTGTTTGTGTATTGTATCTTTAAATCTATACCGATATCTTTGGATTGGCTTGTTGTATTAGTTCTTAAATCTATATGTTTAAGTACCTTTCACTATCATTCTCTCACCCTCTTTTTCTCCTAATAGACTTCATGGAACCTGCCTGAGTGGTTTGCTTGAATATCATGCTGGACATTGGGAAGAACTAAAATGCGATAACCAATGCAAGCACTGGTTTCATCGCTCATCTACTAGGATGAGTAAAGTATATTACTAAAAGATAGCAAACAAATCTGCAAATAAATAGTTTTACCCTCAAATACACTGCATCAATAAATCCAACCTCATGATTTTTAACGCCCCTGAATTCAAAAGGTTTTTCCTTATAGGGTAAAATCTCAAGGACAAAGACATTATTAATAACATTATTTCATCGTTTGGTGTTAACATAACAATTGATTCAGTAACATTCTTAAGAATAGGTAAAACAAAACAAAAAGATGATACCCTAGGCCCCTGAATAGTTATTTGTGCTTCTAGGGACTAAAGTACAATTTTTTCTCCCTGAAGGGAAACTTTTGTCGCCTGAAGGCGAAGCCGAGGGTGACAATTTCCCTGAGGGAGAAAAGTACTGTAGTCCCCTGATGCACACAACATTTTTCCTCCACCTACACGTATAACATTTAGGCCTAATAGGCCTACGGTATATAATTTAACTTTACCTTCAAATGACCCTTGCTCCGTCAAGCTGCATCAGTCACATCAACATAAAAAACACACAAGGTAGGCTATATTATTTTTAAAGAACACGAAAAAACAAAATAGAATTTAAGCCTAGTCAAAAGTTTTACACTTATGTTTTGGACTTCTTAGGTTAATAGCCTACCTAAGCGAAATGTAAACAAACACGTACACTGCTCACTGCTGACAGAATGGTCAGCAGTGAGCTGTCAGCAGTAGCTGCTACAGCTGCTATTAGTAAACAAAGAGTAACGAATCAAATACAAATAACAGCTGACTGTGGCTCATGTTCTTTTTAATCTCTCTTTTAATGTTATTCTTATGTAACTAACTCTAGCCCAGTGGTACAAAAAAAGTTGAGTTTTCCCTAGGTAGAAAAATGAAGTATTCAAGTCACATGGGATAAAAACTAGTACTTTAGTACTCTATTCCAAGGAATAAAATACGGCTTTAGATAGTAGGTGGAGGAAAAGTTTTTTTTTTAATAGTAGAGGTGAAAAAGATGGTATCAGTTAATTTCACAAACCTGGTTGTGTTCTAGGAGTTTTCAATATATGGTTTCAACCAACGGTGGTCATCAGGTGGATTGTATTAAGGAATGTGATAAGGTTAACCTCAACCATCTGCTGGCCAAACTGAAGTCTTGCGGTATCAACGATCCTCTTCTCTCAAGGCTGAAATCCTACTTAACTGGAAGAATGTTGTCTTTGAGTTACGTAAAAGTTGTCTGTTACATTACGTCTGGTCACGTCAATGGGTGATTACGCCAGACGTAATTCAAAAGTTTGAGTTACGTCTGGTCACTTTACAGTTCAATCAAGAGTCCCACATATGTTCAATATTAGAGCCTTATCTCTTTAATATTTTCCTCCGTTAAATAAAAACATGTGTTCATTCAAAATTACGAAGTTTCGCAGATGCCATTAAATTGTTTTGGTCACTAGATGATGACCACTCAGTTGAGCGTACAACTCTCAATTGATAACATTGCAAAATGTTGTTCCACGTTTCTACTAATTCTACGTTTTTAAAAGTTATAAAATGCAAAGACAGTACCTACTGGAGAATCTTTAATCCATTGCTGGCAATTTATAAGACAGAAGGAGCGGAAATGAGTAGCTGCAAAGATCCAAGGAAGGACCTTGGAGTGTGTTTCAGCTCGGCTTTAGTATTCTACAAAAACATTGATGACATCTGGTCCCGCTCTTCAAGACTTCTTCGATTGTTGTATATAATTTCAAAATTAGGTTTATGAGGTCGTTGGTGTTTCTCTACAATGCTCTTATCTGCTATCTCCTAGAATATGCCTCTTTTAGACACCTCATTAGCTCTACTTGTCGACCCGCTTACAAGAAATTCAGATATTTGTTTTACTACTTTACTTGATAACTAGTCAACAATCTAATCCTAAACTTCAAGAGTCCACGTGAAACCTTCTCAATATCCATCCATAAAGACATGTTGCTGACTTGGTATTCCTTAAAATCATAAGAGAAATCATTGATTGAGCAGAGTTATCGTCCAAAGACAATCTAAGAACTCCTGCCAAAACAAGATCATCGGATGTATTTGCTCATCAATACTTCGAAACAAATTAACTCAAAATTCAGCGATGAATCGAACGCGAGGGTTTGGCAAACTTTTAGCTTTCAATTTCGACTTCTCCCATGACTCTCGGGGGTCCTTTGTCTACATTTCAAAATCTACCTCTTCAATAATGCTCGCACTTTTTGCTCGACATCATCTACACACCACCATCTCTCCTTGGCTTTCCCTCTTTTTTCCATAAACACCCCCAAAATCAATTTTATGATAAAACTCATATCGCTCATGTTGGTTTAATATTCATGTATTTTTAGATCATTCGTATTACTTTTTTATACTTATATTCATGTAATGTCATCTTAGTTGATATTTTTTGTACAGTCTCAAAAAACTGCTTTTATGTATTTGTACTATGTTTATCATTATAACATTATGTTGTCTATTATGTTTACGTGTATACCAATTTGTAATGACACTATCATTGTAAATAAACAAATGTAGTAAAATTCTTACATAATAAAATTATAAATGTATACAACATTTTAAAACTTAAGGAAATTTTTAAAACATGCGAGGAAGGAAAATTTTAAGAAGAAATGAATAGAATAATATTAAATTACCTGCATAAACATTTATATTTGTAACTAGGCAAACCACCTCATTATTTTAACCTTATAAGCTAACTGTTTAAATAATACCAAGTTATATCCGTTTCTTAACATCATTGCAGCAGAAAGGCCGCCATAGGACCATTGTTTTTTATTGCCTTCTTGTATGGCTTACAATAGTTCCCCTGTGCAGTTTTATCTTTCTCTGCAATACAGTAAAAGTTACACTAACTCTTTGAATAAGTATGTTGGGCAGTATTTATATTTGACGTTATGTGCTGTCTTTTTAAATCGGGAACATTAGGAAAGTATAAAATAGAATCATTCCAAATCTCTTTGCTTTATAAATTCTAGTTTAACTTATATTTAAAACAGTTTAACTTATATTTTAATGTTACAAAAGTGTGAAAAATTTTCAATTAATATTTATTTTTTATTAACGATTGTAAAGGTTTTCTTCGACGGTTCATACTTACAAAAATTCTTATTTTTTGTAATGTAGTAAACACCAATATATGGCTCAAAATTAAAAATAAATTTATTTTGTTAATGCTGTTTCGTAATCTGCAGTTTACATAAAAAACCTTTAGTGTTTTTTTGTGGCTTAATTTATTTGCATATCCACCATTCTAAATTAGGTGAAAGATTCATTTTTAATTAAAAAATGTAGTGTTTAAGAAGCAATAAAAATTAAGATATGTATGTCATATTAAATTAAATAAGTAAAAATAGATACTCCTCCGAATTAAATTAAATTTATTCGCAGGCTAAAAATTATGTTTTATGTAACAAGTATCTTTACAAATATATTTCTACAATCTATACATCTGTAAAATGACTGATGTATTTTAAAGTTTCCCACTATTAACATAAAGACCTTGTTGTAACATTGAATTCAAAATATTCTGAAGCTCATTTTGTGTATAATTTATAAATTACAATGGTCTCGCTTAAATTTATGTTTTAATGCAATTCTTTAGAATGAAAAGAAATCATTCAACTAGAAAATGGCTTTCAAGAAAGTAATCACAAAGTCGTATTGAACGATTACATCTGAATGAAAACTTGCTTTATCCTTACTTTGTCATTAAAGTTTTCACCTTCTATATTTATATGGCAGAAATGTTACTTAATATGCGTTTATACTTCATAGTATTTTTTATAATAATAAAAACTAATAAAAACTAATAAATAAGAGTCGACTAAAGTCAATTAACTTTTTTAGAATTTTTGCTCTTTCTGAGATTTCATTTCATTTCATTTCATTTATTTCCAACGGCAAAGCCAATTTACATGCGAGAGACATACATTATGAACATATATTACTATACAGATGAAAAGGATTACTTGTGACTAGAGTGATAATGCTAATAATAATAATTATGCTGAACAAGTAATTATAACAGAGAGTATTAATTAAATATATAACGAGAGATAAATAACATAAAAATAATAACAATACATAATTCAATAAATATTCTATACAGATGTTAACATAATAATCTAATAAATATTTAACAATGAGAAGATAACAATGATACAGCAAAATGGTAACGAAAGTGCAGATACAACATTCAAAAACAGATTACTTTCATCAAAATGATAACCATATTAAAAGAACTGCTATTATATTTTCCTAAGTAAAAATAACACTTGAGTGATGCTTTTTGAACCCTGATAAAACTCAAAATCACTAACAATTAACTACCTTCAACCCATAAAAAGTTAACATAATTGTGTATTAACATGCTTAAGTTAATTCTATACAGAATAGCAGGTACAAGGCGTATAAGGTATTTAATACTAAACAGAATTTCTTGAACATAGGAATATCTTTGTAAAATATCAACGAATCTTTTCCAAAAATATCATAAGACATTATTTCGCATTATTTTTGCAAATTGACTACAAGGTCCTATTTGTTCATGCGACCTCCAAAACTCGGATAAACATCAGTTTATGGGATGTAACCTTGTCAACACTACATGGTGTCTATCTTAAAACTTTACTAATATTACCAGGTTATTTAGGGGGTAAAGAAAAAAACAAAACATGTACATGCGTTTGAATATGATATATATAATATGATATATGATATATATATATATATATATAGTACAGGAGGAAACGGCTAAAATAGGGTCTTGTTTCATTGTATTTTTGCTTATTTCGCCCTCCTGGGTAACATGGTAAGGTTTGTAAAGGTTGAAGCTGGACACGCTTTATATGTATCAATTAAAATCAACAGTTATTATAAAATTATATATTCTATTTTATTAATTAAGGATGCAAAAATAGCCATTGTTTCTATTATATTTGATTTATAATCAGTTTTTAAAATTTACTTCATATTGACATTTTTGTTACACAACACAATAAATAATTTTACTCACAAATCGATATAAGTACTCGTATTTATTAATAACACTGTACCCGTTAATCAAATTCTGCTAATATTATAGAACAGTGTAGCTCTATCATGTCCATTGCAGCTACTGGTCCCATTACAATGGACAATAATGACCAATGACGGGCTTATCTCCATCCAGAATGCATCCGACGGCGATTAAAGACCATCATGTTGTAATGAAACGCATGAAGGTTCGCAAATAACACCCATCGCTTGATAACTTTCATTACCACTTACCTATATATTTAATTTGACTTTTGTATTTTATAAAATTAATTAATGTTGTATATAATCATTTCTCTCCATGCATATTAGGCTACCGTGTCATACCTAATAGAATAATATTATATTATTATCACAAGTTTAGTTCATTTTGACGCAATAAACTTACTATGCATTTCTTTATATGTTAAGATATTAAGATATTTTTTATGAACAAAACTGTGGAGAGACGTTTCTTTTGTACTCTATTTAATAAACAAAATTTAACTTTTTTTAATCCATACTAAAAACTAGGTGCAGTAAATTTAAGTGTAGGCCGTTGGTCAATATATTTTTTTTTGTTTGTTATTGATTGGATTAACAATACTGTACTCAAATCTTGACAGTAAGATTTCTTGATGAGAAATATTACTAATATGTCAAATAATGTAATTGTGACATATTTCGTATAAAAAACGCTTAAAGTTTTAATCGAAAGTGATATGAAGCCTGTGTATATTAACATACTTACTCTAATTATTACTGTTTATAAAATATTGAATATAATTATATAGTTTTATAGAACTAATGTTTTAAAAGTAAGTTTATCTATTTCCTTTTTGTTGAGAGAGATAAAAGCTTTATATATCCTAACGTAAAGAACGGTCTGGAAGGATTCATATTTTACTGCCAACTGTATATATGCTGTCGTTTTGTGACTGCACCGTATATGTTTTATATGCAGAATGGTCTCCATCTTCATCGAGAATATTTATTTTGCTATTATATATTTAAAAATTGAAACAAAAAAATATTTTAAAAGTAAAGAATACATTATGGCCATGCTCTTTGATTTTCCCGATCAAACCAAATTTTATGAATAATATTTAAGTGCATTTATTCAATCTGAAAATCTCTGGCAATTAATCTTTTTACTACCGAGTAATAGTGATACATCTATTATTAAAACTAGCCTCTTCCGTCAACTAATTGAACTGAATTATTTAAAACATGTAATAAGTTGTCCATAAATAAATCATAATGATTGAATAGTTCAGCAACGAATAAAATATAAGATTTGGTGTAATTTGTTTGATTATACAATAAGTACAAATTATCAGAATAAATTACAAAGACTTTTTAGCCACTGCATTTTGTTGCAATGCGAAATTGTTTTTCAACTAACAAAAGTAATAATTTTATTACATACTGTTTATTCTATAGTGCAATATGGTAAAAGTAAACACATGTACCAACATTTTTAATATATATCTATAATAGTTTGAAATAAAACCTTAAGTTCAATATTTATTTCTTTTATGAAAATAATTTAAAATTTGGAGATAACCTATAGATATATATGATTGAAATAAAAAGTTCATATATAATTTTAATTATATATATAAATAAAGAAATGAATGGTTAAAAAACGCTGAACTCGTATTTCACATGTTTCATCATTAATAGGGTCTATTCTAAACCCAAATCATAATAAGCTAATGCTGGGTGTCAGGTAATATTCGTTATGAAAAATTGTCTAGTATATTACTTGGTAAGAATAACAAAGACATAGACTTTTCAAATATTATTTTCGACAGTAAGTAGATAAGAAATCGATACTATGTTTTTTGAAAAACAATTTTGAACCATGTCGGTTAAAAATTAAATTATTGTTCCTATTTAACCCTTCATTATTTAGCTAAACGTACTTAAATAAACCTTAAAAAATTTATTTGAAATACACATTTCAGCTTTTACAAATGCAATTAATTTATATTACTAATAATTTTGTTCTATTAGTATATAATCCTAATAACATTATTATAGTAGACAGATATATTTTACCATCTAATTATGCTTCTAGTGTTATCCTTTGAAGGTCAACAGCAAGGTAAACAGCTTCATACAGTCAAAGAAATGTAATGATTGCTATAAAACACCCTAAGGCAACAGACCTGCAAATTAGACTTTGTAGTTCAACTTCGTTTCGTAATATGATCATAAAACTTTTTTAAGCTACATACTTAAATTGAGCAAGTTGTGGTAATACAACCTATTTAAGGTTCTCTAATAAAGCAGCATAGAACGCTCTTAAAAAATATATTTTAACATTTAATGTGTATCAAATTAAGCTAAGTCCATTATTAAAATTAAAAAGTGTTTATTGTATTCAACTAAGCTTACAAAATTTATTTTTTTAATTGCATGATTACATAAATAAAGGCAAAAATAAAATAAATATCTTTTGAACATGGTAAACATACCAGATTTCCTGACTTAAATGATTTATTTTTTTGGTAGAAATAAATATGATTTTTCGGTATATATTTTTTTAAATCGTTTGTTTAGGCACACTGATGTTTTGACTTCGTGGTTTTTAGAAAGCTGAAAATAACTCTTACAATTACTTTAAAATGAAAACAAACTCCGTAGTTTATATAATAATACATCTAAGTACTATATTATTTCAAATACTACAAAGCTTTTTTGTGTTTTATTGACCGAAAATAATGTTAAATATACTAACCAAAAATCATAAAAACAATTCTTTTTTTCCTTTCAGAGTAAAATATCTGAAAAACTAATTTTTTTAATATCAATTCTAACACGTCATATTATTCACATTTATGTGATCTGAAACTCAAAAAGGTGGCGAACGAAATTACAATATAGTGAAACCATTTACAATTTGAAATGACAGAAATAATTATAAAACCAGTAGATTACCATCCTAATTACTCAAATCACGACTAGAAACGCCCAAAGGACTGAATTGACCAATCAACACCCAAGAGCCCCAACCATTGCCAACGTATATATGTAATTAATTAGACCCACCAGCAAGTGTAATTAGACCAACTGCTCAGTTACAACTATAACATGCAAATGACATGGACAGTAGTATTTTGTTTTATCTTGATCATAAAATGCGATGGTTAAAAAACTTGGGTATAACAGTGTAACTACAAATCCTATTATTGTAAAAAAATGAGTTCGAATTTCTTTCAATTTTTATTTAAATGTATTTTTAATTTCAAAAATTACACTACCTTAGCTTCATTACTTTTAAAATAGGCACATAATGGTTTCGTTTCACTTAGGAGACTTACTATATTTTACAAGGAATAAATTTACTGGATTATACTTCTTACATTTATTATAATGATTATAATGAATTGAAGACTGTTTATTTTTGTCATCTTTTTATATGCTGAATTGTAATACCGGGTCATTTAAGGTAAAATCCCTGGTACTGATAAGTGTTAAAAGTAGCAGGCAAACGTTCATCGTCTTAAATCGAATAGACAATAATGTAAGACAATAATGTAGTACAATAAGAGGAATGTAAGACAATATTTATTGAATTTTTTCGAATATAGATTATCTGATCAGTTTTCAAACTTTAAACTGCCCAACTCTTAAAAATTACTACAACTACTATTAATTATATGCAATTAATACAAAAACCTGTATTTAGGGGTTTTCCAAAAATTCAAATAGTACACGTAGTTAAAAAATGAAAATCATACAATATGGGTGATGGTAGAGATCATAAAATGGGGCCATAACTTCATCATGTTAATAGTAAGATGATTTCCGCCATCATTCAAATTGCAAAATTGATTTTTAAACAACGTATACAGTACTAACGAAATGTTGAAACATATTAAAAATATATCTACATTGTTTTTTTTTTTTTTTTTTTGCATCAATTGCATGTAATTAATCTACCAACGTCGGTCGTTGCCTGATGTTCCAATAAAGCCTAACTATCATTAATAATATTAAAGTGTCTCTCTTTTGATACATTGCTTTAAACTCTATAGTTTCAACAGAATAACAAAAGTATAATCGTCAATGACTTAAATCGCCTTGTATACAAAAGTCTGTTACATAATTTTATTGTAGCCAATATTGTGGTCAACAATGGACCATCAGTTAATTAGTTCCACCTCTAGTCAGTATAACCAATTACACCTCCGACCAAGCGACAGTTGCGGATGTTATTTGATTGATCACCTCAACATAGGAGCATACGCAGAGGCCATCATGTAACTTGACTAATTGGGCCACGTGTAACTAGATGTAATTGGTTGTTAACACATCCTAGGAAAGCAGTCTGTTAGGTCTTTTGTCGTTGTTGCTTGCCACTTTGGTAATAACTTGCCAAAAATACATGAAATAAATTTATAGTCGTCCCTGGTTTTAGATAGAGCTCAATCTTTTCTGAAAGGATGAGTTTAGATAGTGAGTTTTATCAGTAGTTTTTACAACTATTATTACCTATCTTAGCCATAAAATATAATTATTTAGAAGGATTCACGAAAACTTTATTGTTTAAGAAAATCGAACAAGAAATTCTTTTAAAGTTCGCTATTAAAATTTTGTATAAAAAAATGTCTAAATAGTTTGAATTGTACTAAAAACTTTAATTTTTATTTTTACAGCTTCATCCCAAATGTTAAGAACGGAAGAATAATGATGTAGACTGACAAATATTACATAAAAACCTATATTAATTTCATACAGCGAAATCATAATAATAACTTCAGCTTGTTAATTGAAGTTAGGTCTAGGCTACAGAAATTTTTTCTCCATATTTTCCAAAATTTTTAATTCCATTGGTATGCCATTTTTCTATTATATTGGAATTTCAAAGAAATTGTTATCGTTTGGATACCCTGCGGTTGGAGCACTTTTATCATAGTAATCATTGTAAAACTTTCATGTTCCAGAGGTGTTATTTAAAAAAAAATTTATTTGGGCTTAGTTGTAATAATTTAAATTCTTTAATCAGTAAGATAATATAAATGTGTTCACTATCCTATACCGTATATTATTTCAGTAGTAGGGCCTATCTTGTAAAATTTAATGCAATAGAAAAAAAAAACAAGTTCTCACTATAAACAGTTTTATTTTAATCTCAACATAAACTATGTAAATGTATTTTTTTGCTACTGAACGGTAAATAAAAATTATTGAAATATATTGAATACGAAATAAAATACGAATTAAAATTTCAAGTACATACATATAAGTTAGGCGAGTATGAAAATAGATAAAACCACATTTTAAATATTAAAATATGTTCTACAAATACCCTGTCCATAAAACATTTTAATAATAATGAAAAGAGCACGAGAATGGTATTATTTTTTTAATAAATTAAGAATTCTCTCAGATGATATAACACATTTTAAAACCTCCCAACCACAAGTTGGAAAAATTCATATAGGATTAACTTTGCCCATTAAACTTTTCTTAAATTATATTGTTATCCATAAATAACTTTTTAATACATAGAATTACTTTTATACTGGTGGAAGTTCTAAGCCAAGGAGTTGTTCTGTTTGGATGTCAAAACTCAACTTGAAAGCTGTTAGTGTCAAAAGTTATAACAATTTCGCCCGAGGCTCCACACCGGTTTGCTCCTTAACGACCCAACATATTCCAAGTCGAGCGGATTTACAGCACCTTTCAATTAGTTATACTTCGGTTTATTTACTTTAGATAAAGAAAAACAGTTTTCAACTTAGGGACATGTTCTTTCTTTGTTTTCATTAGACAATAAACTCAACAAACTTCATATAAAAGAAAATCAGAAGAATATTAACTTACTTTTATCATTTCATCCGTAAAAAGTATAAAATATAAAATATATGCCTTCTTATAAAAAATACAAGTAGTATAAATTAAATTAATTACAGTCATATAAGACACAAGTCACACAAAGATATTACGAGTATTTTAACTTTTTTAGTGGAAAAAAAACATATTCAGGGTGTGTGAAAACCATCTTCCTAAACTCCGAATTGTGGTTAGTTGGATCAAACTGAACAAAAAAGTCCGGTAAACACGTGTATTAAAACGCTTCGCTAAGCTAATAGTCTCAATTTCGTAAAAAAATATATTTTCATTTTAAATGACGGAACATTGTAATAAGTTAATATTTGGATACAACTTTTAACTCAACAAGGTTTATTTGCAGAAAAAAATATTTTCCAATGTATATTTAAGAAAATTATTATTATTAATTTGTTTAAGTAAACATTGATGTGATGGTTCATTCTAAATAAGTAATTAATCAAATTATTCGTTAAGGAAATAAAAATTATTAGGTATAAAAACGAAATGGTGGCTTAACAAAGCAATCAAGAATTAAGAGAGAAGAATCAAGAAACTTTATTGTTATCAATTTTTACAGCATTGACAATAGTCATTACAATTTTTGTCATAACATACACAAAGATAACATAAATAAAACAATACAAAATAATATAAAAATGTTATTTAATTAGTTTGATCTAAGGAATCACTAATTTAGGACATATGTTCACAGGAACGTTTTCGTTAATTTTTATCCACACAGAGTTTTGGAAGGGAGTTTCTGAACAAATGCAAGCCTATAAAATAACATTTGAATATGTATGATTGTAAATGATTTATAGCTCTAAACCTAGAATTGTTGCACAAATTGGAAGTATAAATAAATATGTTTCACATTATAATAATGTTCTAAAATTCTTTAATGGTATAATGTTTAACCCATTCACCTACCCTTTTCCCAATGGCCTTAAGTGAGCAGGAAATCATATTATTTTTACAGTTTTTGTAGTATTTTATATGCATTTTTATAACTCCACTTCTTAAAAGGAATGCAAGGCAATGCTTGGTAAAATATAAAAAATATAAATATCCTTAAAAAATTTTTACTATAAATATAGGATTTTAGAAAGGTCTAAATAGATTATCTTTTATTAATGGATGTATTTTATTGATCGATTTGCATGTATCAAACATTTTTATTTGTGTGACTTTGTTGAAAATCCAAATTAAATTCGATTTTAGAATGATCATGTTATTTTTAATGGCCAAAATATAAAATTATTTTATCACAAAAAAAATCATTCTTATATTTTCAACCAAAAAAAACAAATTTAAACAGAAATTTAACATTTTTTTTTGTTTTTTAATCAAGATAACTACAGATCTTTGCTTTGTTACAGATTTATCATACACTTTACATTAATAATGACTACAATAGTAATAATCTTCTTAACTCCCTTGAGGAAAAATTAATTTTATTTCTATGATTTTGTATATGGGGTGGGTTGCAGTGTTATTTGGTATTTTCTAGTTAATAATATTTTGCTACCTACATAAAACATTTTATTTGTTCATTTGGGGAACTACGTAGGCCTATTATGTAAATTTAGTTGGATGTGTGTTTGTCAGTATGAATCTTATATTCCCTCGTTTCTCTTCAAATACAAAACTATAGCAATAATATGATAAATTATTCAAACATTGTTGAAAATTATTTCCATAAATAAAATAAAAACATTAAATAATTCTTTATTTTTTAGAGATCCTGAATCAATCTAATAAAACAATTACCTTAGAAACACTTATCATTGTATTTTTCCCTAACTGTATATAAATAACGGCAATAATAAACTAAAATTTTATCTTGATTTTTAACTTTAGCTTGATATTTATTTAAAAAACTACTAAATCAAAATTTATAGAAGTTTTTATAATATCAATGACCAAATTGTTAAGGCAGAAATAAAAATTTGAATGAAACGTTGCATATTTGCATATTTAAAATGAACAATGATTGTACATATTAAAAACAAATATATGATTTGTTCTATTATTTGGAATTTCATTGTCTAAAATGTTAACAAAATGTTCTCAGTTGAAGGGTTTTTCAGTGTTTATTGAGTAACATGTTTTCCATAAGGCCTACTGTTAAAAAATTAAGCCAATTTTGAAAATATAATATATTTTATCACTTTTTGGTTTGTAATTATGTTTTATCCAACTACATTTAACGTGAAAGGTGTAATTGTTCGATCAGTAAGGTTATAATAAAACATTACTATACAAACATTTATATAATTTTACTTACTAGGATATATAAGAATAGTTTTAATGCACCACAGTTTAGTACTTTTAATACACATATGATATGTACAGTACATTTGTGTTACAGGATTAAGTTATTTTTTTTATGTACGATCATGTTACACAGTTTTTTTGTGATATATAATATTGAAGAATGGTTTATCATTATTATTATTATTTTTTTTCTGTAAATACATTTTCACTTATCTTATTATTTCCCTGTAGAAAGATCAATTTGTTAATGTAATAAAATGCAATAATTAATATTAACAAAATAATCATATAATTTTATTTAATAAAAATCGTTACAAGATATTTTTTTGTTGCTGATAGTAAAACAAAACAATGTTTATCACAATAACTACCGTCATGAGTTGGATGTACCCCTGATGAGGTATTTGAAACTCAAACAGTAACCTCATAATACCTAGGGCTATCTGAAAATAGACAAGTGTCTGGCTCATACAATATTGAATGACTTAATAAATTATCCTGGTGTAAAAAGGATAAAATATTTCCCAGGAAAACGATAATATGTGAGATTTTTGTTTTAGATTTTATACTGTATAAACCATAAGTTAGAATTTTACTTTTAATTTACTTGGAGATAAACGACACTTAATACACATCTGTTTGGTTTATCAATTTGAACGATATAGATATTCAATTCGAGAATCAATAACTGAATTATCATAGTTGAAATCTTTTCTAGTTGGATATTTGGTCATACCGGGTGAGTTTCAAAGTGATCCGACAGCTAATTTTTTAGTCTATATATGACTACTTGCATCTATTGGATTACTTTGGGAAACTCACCCGATGTATCTATGTTATGCTATCTTTCAGTGTCCAGTAAATAAAAATGTACATTTTTGGCCTCATATTTTAAAACATCAAACTTAAAAATAAAATTTGTCACTTTTTGTCTTGGTAAGACCCTTATCAGTGACTTTATATTTTTTCTAAACTGATTATACATATGTGGATGTATAGAATGAAAAGGTTTTGTTCGGAATTTGAGATCTTAATTTTAGTAATTTTATAATATTGAAAATAAGAGATCCGAACATATTTTATACACAACTCATGCCTTGTACTTGTACTTAGTTAATTAGTAACAAACGATATTATAAATCGTAGATATACTCTAGCCGTTTAGTTAAATCAATTTAAAGTTGAACGGATTTGGCTGTATAAAGCTTAAATAAGCTAATTGGACTTAATAATTCATAATAAGTGCTTAAGAACTCCTATAAAAATGGTTGGAACGTTAGGCCTAATTCACACTAAGTATTGTAGGACTGCATGTTTATCCACAAAAAATATATTTTTCTTTTGATTAATTTTTTTGAAATAAATGAATTTATTTATTTACTGTCAGTATATATATATATATATATATATATATATATATATATATATATATATATATATATAATGTCTGCTGCGTTAAAAGTTTTGAATATAATATTTAATAGAAGTTTGTTTATATTATTTAGGAACATTAAAAGATCAATTCTGAACCATAAATATTGTATTTAATTGAAATATTTGTAAACTTTTAAGTGATCCGATAGTATTGTAATTAAAAGCAGTACAAATATCTATTGAAGTAATGTTAGTTTTGTATTTATCTTTTTTCATACATTAATATTATATAGTAATAGTAGGTATAAGTAAAATTTTGCGGATTCAATATAATAAAGAATAAATAATATCATAAATAATTAACAAAGTAAAAGCTGAGAAGACTGCTTACTTATTAAAATACTACTGTATCAGTATTATAAAAACGGATTTAAATAAATAATAACAAAATTAATTATTAAATAAAATAAATAAATAAATTATAAGTAAAACTGGCCAAAAAATGATGTGAAATAAAACGCAGAATGCCGTCCTTAGTGATCGAATTTTTAGTAACGAATTATTTATTGATCAACTATTTGAATTTGGAAGAAAAACTTGATTAATGATCAATATGCTGCGGCTTAATTTGTTTGTTGTTTTTTTCCATTTAAAACAAGTTTTACATTAGAGAAGACTTGATTAATATGCCAATACGTATAAATATTTGGTTTCGGTACAGATTATTTTGCAAATTTCTCCAATTTATGCCGAAATAAAACTTAATACTTTATATTTATTCAAAGGGGAACCATCTTACCACTATCTACCAAGCAAAAATACAGTAATAGACCATTTACCCACTCACTTAATTTGATGACAAAGCTGGAGCACATATTTATAATTCACTGTCATTGACATTCATATATCAAAAGCATTTTGTAATTTGAAATACAAGTATGTATACTGCAGTATATTGTATACTGCAGGTGCTATAAATTCTCATGCATCTCGTAGGGAAAAAAAGCATTTGAGAACATGTGAATGTGACAGTTTACAGATGTTTTGTTTTATTCTAATAGTGTTTGTTCAGATAGGTTTTCTTACATTACAGATACTCAAATATATACCTTTAAACAATCAACAGTAACAAAAATAGTACATTGTGAGTGAAATAATTATCAGTTTATTAAAGTATTTTTGTTATTCTAAAGCTTTAACACTATGTCTTCATAAAAAAACATAGCCCCTAGTCTGCTAAAAAATATTTTAAACGTTTTTCGAAACGTTATTTATAGGCTATTACGAAAACATAATTAGAAGATAATATTAAGACTACAAATGGTTCTAAATATTTTGGCTTAGAATACTAGATTCCTAAAGTACAAACATTTTAAATTCTTTTTTATACCTAAACAATAGAATTAATTGAATTTTCTATCAAAATAATAAAACAGTCGTATAGTTCGTAATGCATTGTTAAACATAACATGATCACACTTCCAAGACAGTTGATGTTTTAAACTGTTCGATCAAATCTAAAAGTGAAACCATTTTAAGAACGCCAGAATTGCAAGTACTACACGTAACTGAACCAAGGCTCTTAACATTTGCAAGTAAAGTGCTCTTATCTTAAAAGCATTGAGACTTCCAAGCATATGCCTCCAAGGTTCTTAAGAAGCCTTCTTACTGAGTTCAAGAGGGTTTGTGAAAGGAAAAACATATAAATTAAAATTCTTATTTATTTCTTTAATAACTTTAAAAATACTAAAGTTTAATTAGAGCTATAAAATTCACTATTTTTTACTCTCACTTAGTTTATGTATTCAAAGGTATACAAATTTCAATGTTAACCATCCCAAAAAGCTAAGAAAATGCAACATTTTTTAAGTTTTCATATGAGTTTAAGCCAGTATATATACTTCACATGTATATTTACTTTTAGTTGATATTGTTTGAAATATTTAAAAATGTCACTGTCTATAAATTGTTTAAGATTTTAAAGATAATCTGTATAAAATTTATTTAGAAAGAAAATTTTAAATGTAATTTAGTTAAGCTCAACAACCTTCTATAAACAGCGTAATGTTAGGTATAATTAAAGGATATCTTCCTTCATAGAGTAAAAATCCGGTAAACTAATGGTATTCATACATTTCAATGTTTTAACCACCAATAATAGTTAATGTAAACATTGACATAGAAAGTGTCACATATTTGTCTAATGAGTTCATATTTTGACGTTGTTTAAGTCTTCGCGAGGGATTACTTTAACAAGTTAATTAACTCCCAACTAAGAGCCCCTAACTCTGTGAGGCTGCGTGTTTCTAAGTTGGATTGTTAACTAAGACGCCTTGAAAGTTTAGAAAATTATCATCGTTAAAAATACTATGAATAAACAAAAATATTTTTACAACAACAATATTTATTTTTATAACATTTTTTCAATTCATAATATTTTTCACTATGGATTGGTAGTAATTTTAATTTACTAAACACAACAATATCATGTACGAGTATAGGCCAGAGAGAACTGTTGATATGATTTGGAATCAGAATATTCCCGATGTTGTTAAAATAACATATTATGGAATGACCCATCATTCCAGACATACTGCAGCCCATATTGCAGCATATGGTTGTATGTGAATACAATAGGCTCAAAATGAGATCAGTCAAATATTTATGGCTTCCATTTTTTATTTCTCAAGAGTTTCAAAGGGAAAAAAGTATAGTAAATATACTTTATACGTTTTCTGGTTTTACTTGACATTAAAACATGTAGTGTTTTCTTAAGCCTTTAAGCCTTTAACTCTGGATCAGGATTTTTAATTCCGTGACCCGTATTGTTTTTACTATAGTTTATCATATACATGATAACATGTATATATGTAAAGTTTATTCTACATTTATATTATAAACATTAAAGAATCATTTGAAAAAGATATAAGATGTTTAAAAATAAATAGGAATAATTTATTTTCTTAATTTGGTTTTAGTTTTTTTTTTTTTTTTTTGAGATAAAATATTTCAATATGTTTAAATAACACTAGTCTATACGCCCTGACGTCGTTTCCTATTATATGCGGTATCCTTAAAGTCTGTCACCAAACTTCATACTATGGTAAATTGGATCAAAATAAGCAAATATGGTTATATAAAGGTATATCCAAAAAGGCAAATTTACTCAGATATCCGCCCTTTTTTTGTTTTTTTTTTCACTTAATAATTTTTATTACGGTAACGAAATGTTGTAGGAAGTTCATATTTGATATAGACCTTTACAATTAGGGTGCCCGTTTTCACAAAAAAATAATAATAATAATAATAATAATAATAATAATAAATAAATAATTTTTTTCTATAAAAATTTTTATGAACAACCCTATTATGAAATAAAAGTTGTATCTGAGTGCTAAATGTAAAGTTTTGATCCTTGAGAAAAAGCCTCATTATTACGTGTAGACCAAATAATAATATTACAAATAAATGCAATGGTTTCAAAGCCAATCAAATGTAAAAGTAATTGTTATCGGGTGAACCTAATAGTAACAATAACAAGGGAGTCTAGTTTACTCAAGACATTAACCAAGAACCCTTGCTTGTAATGGAATTCTAGAAGCAGTTTATACTTATTCTTTTAATTAGCTTTAGTGAAATTTTATGTTGAAAAAAATTAGATTGTTATAAAATTACATTACATAATCCATTATGTAAGTTAATATAAGTTATATATTAATACATTATGTACATTAATATAAGTTTTATGTTAACATAGGACATATATTCCCTCTTGATCAACGCGCAAGGTTATCGAAAGGTACCTATTTCATTTTTATTTATTTTTAATTATTATAGTATTCATGACATTATGTGAGCAACTTTTCAACCACCCTGCACGTACATTGAACAAAAAAACCATTCACAAAATTTGTATTATTCATATTTATGTATTATTATGTGTATCTTAAGTCTGTTGTAACATATAAATGTTATGTAGATATAATTTTTCATTGTGTATTTAATACTTAACCTAAAATTCAGTCTTAAGCTAAAATTATCTTTTAAAATTAATAGTTCTTAATCAAGTTTTGAAATTTTTTATTTAACACTGTGTTTGTTGTCATTGTTTATACTAGCCATACCAATAAAAAAAATTAAGTTTCATTTTTATCATAGTCACGAAAAAGAATTATTTTCATCAAAATAATCCTCACCATCAACAAATTATTGTGCCAATCCGTTGTTCGCAGCCAATAAGCCTCTCTGGTGTTTGATGGCGATAATCCTAAAGCCAATCGTCGACACCGATGGTGAGCCTTGTCCACAAAGGGTGTTGATATTGCTGTTTATACACATATGATACTGTGCACTTAATTTTTTTTTATGCTACTGATGCTAAAACTAATTATTCCATTTTTTACACTAAAGCAATCGTCATAGCCTTTAATTTGAATTGAATATTACACAGTTTAAAAATGTTTTATAATTTATACGGGTGTAAATATCTTCCATGACATAAAAAAATAACGTTTAAATATTTCTTACAATAAAATTTTAATTCATAACAATATTCAGATCATGTAGTTGATTCAATATACACTCATTAACAACTACTTAACTAACTTTAAAGTTCAATTACGTTTGTATCAAAATAGTCTTCGGATTGAAATTAATCTAAATGAACTGTTTTATGTCAGAGAAAAGATCAAAACAGCTCCGGTGCATGATATTTAAATCAAATACAATCCCTAACAGCGGTCTGAAACTACAAGCTTTTTGATTGTAATCACCATCTCTACTGTTTTATTACCCTCCCTATATGAAATACCTGGAAGTCTAAATTAAACGACTTTTGCTTCGAGTGTTAATATCTGTTGTTCGCTTATCATGTTCTGACAAATCGGTTGTAGATATTTCATTTTAAATTTAATTACAAATCAAGGTCCTATAACATAGGAAGCAGCAGCTACTGTACAGGTATACACTTCATAATTACTGAGTTGTTATAATGAAAGCTATTGAAAATAAGCATATTAAAGTTAAATGTAAGTTAAAGTTGTAAACTTAAAGAACTTAATCCTTATTAACAAGGAATTTATCAATTTAGTAAGATTCTACAATGCAAAACCAAATAATTATACTAAAGCATGTGATTCATTTATCGACCACGTTAGTATAAAAATGTTAAATTTTTATCATTTCAATTAAAGATTACTATGAAACACAATTTTCTTAACAGAGCTCTTTAAACATTTTTCATCCAGAATTAATTTTTTTACTCTGGAGACAATCGTTAAATCAGTATTCAAGATCCAATTTACATAGTCTATATTATACCGTACCAGTATTGAGAGTATATAATTATATACAATTTTCTTAGCAGAACTCTAATTTCAATGCAAAATCAATTTTTTTATGAGGTTGTTATATGTCGTCAAATCCTTAATATAATATTTACCGATTTAGAGATATTTTAGTTTGAAAATAAAAAATAGCCACCATTAAAAAAAACAAAAAAAAAACAAAAAAAACAGTGGAACAATTTAACTTTTTCCTTCTAAATGTACATTGGTATGATAAAGATTAATACCAAATATGAACTGAATACAACCATCCGTTATGGAAATAAAAATTATTCTATAAAAAATGGCAGCTGTGTGAGTAACTAAAGACTTCCGGACAATTTAAATATGATATTTAGATATCTTGCTGACCCATGAATTATGCCCTAAAATATTGTCAGGGAGTTCTGACACACCCTGTATATATATTATTATTGCGTGCTTTAGTGTTGATTATATTTATATTTTTTTACTTTTATATGAAATTGTTTTCTTCTATCCTTTAACTAAAGTAAATGAACTAACTTGCTTTGTGATGAGCGTTAATTAATCATTTGATTTTATATAGACAAAAAAAATACCCCCGTCGCAGCAGACCTGCGTACTCAGCGAATTTCCAAATTAGTAATATTAATTTTGACCAGCTAAACTTATAAACAAAATTTCATCACGTGCTCATAAATAGGGAAATGAATGTCTATTCTCCTTAAGATAAATATAGGGAATGAGTATGCAGGTATGCTGCATGGGGGACACTAAAAGTAGGTTCTTAGCATAGAAAAAATTTATTTCGACCATATAAAGCCATATAGTAAGTTTCATTAATTATCTGTCCATAAATAAAAGAGTTTGCCTATTCTCCATGTGATTAACATGGGAAAAGAGTATGCAGGTTTGCTGCCATGATAAGTACAAAAACTAAGATTTTTTACCTTAAATGGATGAATCTCAACCAAATGAAGCTAAATACAAAGTTTCATCCAAAAATATTGGTTAATAAGTGAAATATTAACACATCTTTATTCTCCATAAGATTAACATTGGAGCCCCAAAAGAAAATGTACTGTCTTTAGACTTTGTAATATCTCGGTAACCAATGGAGATAGAGCAAAGCTTCAAAATACTAAATTGTGTGTTTTTTTTTTTTTTTTAGCTAAATCCAATGGTCAAAATAAAAATTTAAAATTTTTAAAATTTACATATGAAAAATGCAAAAAACCCATTTTTGGGGTACAAAACCCCCCAAAACTACCCCTTCCGGTAGGTCGATATGTCTGGTTTACGAACTCATCCGAATAAATGTAGGATTACACATATCTACCAAATTTGGTGTCGATCGGACCATTTTTACGAGAGTTATCGTGTCTAGGGACACATATATATATATATACATACAAGTAGATAGTACTATGGGGTTCCTAAGACACTTTTGGAGACAATAAAAAATCAAACAAATTTCACAGTTATTAAATACAATTATGCAATATTTTTGCCATTTTTTTGCCAATTTTCAGCTTTTGTCAAATTGTCATAAAAAATATGCAATTTTAATGAAATTTTTTACAAATATGCCTAAATTTTCCTACTAAATAAAATTTTAGTAGAGTATAATGTGATTAATATAGCTGAAATAAATTAAACTATATTCTTAAAAATCAGATATTAAAATTTTCTTGTTTAAAAAAAAAAAAAAAATGAATTGATATGATGGTGTATTTTGTGTAATGTTGTTAGTGTGCGTGTTTTCAGAATAGGCGCCTTAGTTACTCGTCACTACCACCTAGAATTTTTATTTAATTTGAATTTATGAATTATTTAATTTGAACCCATCACTGCCAAAGTCCAGGTTTTTATGTCCCCAGGGGCATCAATTCAGGTTCTATTTTTACTTTTGATTTTTTTTGCACTAGGTGGAGGAGAGTATATTATTTGAATTTTTTTGTGTGCATTGTTGTAAGTGTAATGTTGTATTAATGGGATGGACAATAGGCGATTGAATGATTAATGGAAATGAATTGGTGATTATGAGGAATGAAATGGATGAGGCAAAGGGTGCACCCACCATAGTATCTTGTCACTCGGCTTGTTTCACAGTCATTATCCTATGGCCACTCGGATAAAGACCTTCCACCAACCACTGGACTTCAACTATGTCCTCAATAAATAATGCCTGAAGTTTCGAGATTTGAACTCGGAACCTCAGGCATATGAGACTTGAACGTTAGCATTGAGCTAACCAGACTTCCATTGAGTAATAGAACAATTGAACTGCATGAATCACTTGGGCGCAAGTGTTTACCATCTGTTGTAAAGCCAACTGTGCAACTATTGCCTTTAACAGTGATAAGTGTGTCAACTAATTTATTAAACAAAACTCATTATTTGATGAATAAAATCATAGTTTATATAAATAAGTTTATTTTATTAAATTTACACAATAATTACTGTAATTAGTTTTTGACCTAAGACCATAATAATATTGGATTTTGAAAAACAAATATGGACAAATTATTGTTAAATTAAAAATTAATATTTGACTTTTCATAAGTCAATTTAAGTTTTCTAAAGTATTTTTTCAATAAAATTGTTTTAAATTAAGTAAATTTTAATATCTGATTTTTATTTTATTTCAGTTATATCATTTTTGATTATATTATATTCAAGTAATTTTTCAGATACAATAATAATATAACAATTTGTTTTACTAGTAGCTACTATATCATAATCAAAATCTGCATTAATAATAATATCATTTTTTGAACTTGAAATATTTGTTGGATTTTTTGTAGTATCAATTACATAAATTGGTCTATTTTCTAGAAATTCTGTTGGATTATAATACATTTTACTGCTATTATAATAAACTTTTTTATAATCTTGATACATTTCATACATAATTCTAAATTTTTCATTGTTTATATCAAAATTTTCCAATTCATCAGGGTAATAATGACCATTTAGTTTTACTCTTATATTTTTTACATACATACTATCAAATTTAGAAGTATCAAATAACTGATCATTTGTTCTTGATTTTTGAAATCCAATTATAATAAATTTTGGATTATAAATATTTCCATAGATATTTGTTATATCAAAACTTAAATTCTTTCCTGTAATATTTTTTTGTTCAATGCATTGCCCATGATTAAAATGAAAATTTACTTCTTCAAATTTGCTTAGTTCATTAATTAATTGAATTTTACTTGTTGTTTTGTATTCAATTATAGGAACTCTAATAAAAAAATCATCAATTGTTATTTTACCTTCAGTTGGTAATGTAGCATTATCATAAGATCCATCAGCCTTTTTAGTTTTCCATCTAAAAATTGCATCATTATCTTCTGATCTAATAAATGTTATATTAAAACCTCCTTTGTATATTGGAATATTTACATTTTCAAAAAATCCTAATCCAAAATGAGATAAATTACCAATTGCTTCAAATTTATTTTTAAAATTTGATTCAAAACCATTATTTATTTGATTTATTTCTGATTTTGAATAAGTTATAGTACCTTTAATTGTACTTAATAGACCAGGATATTCAATTTCATCAATCAATTTATTATGTTTTCTAACTTCAATTTTTTAAAATAAAAATGGAACAAAATTATCAATTAATTTTATATTAGCACCATTATCATATGCATTTCCATCAGATTTAGTCAATTTACCAGATATATAAAATTGAAATTTAGAAGTACAAAATCCATCTACAAAATCTATATTAAATTCAGTTTTTTTATTAGGTTCATTTAAATGTAATTTAGATAATGGATAGAAATTTTTGTATTCAGCTCTTTCAATATCATTTATATATTTTTTGTAATCAGCCATTTATTAAGGATAATTTTTTTAAATCAAAATCTTTTTTAAAACAAGTAAAATTTTTATAAATTAATTTTTATGATTTTATGATGTCAAATTTTATTTATGTATCAATTTCATTTTTACTTTTAAAATATTCAATTTCAGTAGCATGATCAAGTATAAATTTTGCTGATATTTTTTGATGTTCTAAAATTAATTCCCAATTTAATGTAAATGCATAATCATGAATGAAATATTCAGTTAAATCTTGATATTTACAACTCAAATCAATATAATCTTTTAGTTGATAATTTATGAATTCAGTAATAAAATCTATAGTTAAATTTTGATGTTGAGCAATTATTTGCCAATTTAATTTATTTTGAAACAATCTCATCATATTAATACTCAACTCATATTTTTCAGAAATATCATCCCAATCATCTTTGTTTAGTTGATTTTGGTTTCTGATAATGAATAAATCAAATGAACTGTATAGAGCCATTTATTAGTGAGAAAATTTTGTAAAACAACTTTTCTTTGAATTACAAATACAACATTTTGATTTAATTACATTTATATTTTTCAATTTTATTAACTGAATATCTTTAGAATAAGTTTTTTGTTTACATTTAAGACAATAAATCAACTCCATTTATATAAAATAAATTATTGTAATTTATCTATATCTAGTTTAATTAGTATTATTTCTGCATTTAATTCTTTTATTGATTTATTGACTCCATCAAATAGAAATTTTAGTTCTTTCTCTAATTTTTCTTCTAAATTTTCAACATGTTTTCCAATATTAATTAAAAATTCTAAAATTTTATTTAAATCTTTTTTAGTTTCTGAATAATCACTACCAATTTCAATAATTGAATCTAAAACTTCATCTAATTCTGATTTAACTATAACATCATATTTATTTATACTTGGTTTTACATTAACAATTCTTTTACCATTAATATTTATATAATTTTTTGATTTTCAGTCTTTTTTACATGACTTTTAAAACTTTTACTAAAATTATTAAAAAATGTATTTAATTTGGAATTTATATAATCTTCTTTAATATTAATTGGATGTTTTTTCTGTCTTCCAAACAGATCAAATATATTTTGTGAATCCATATTTATTAAAGATTAATTTATTTATTATGTTATCAAATTTTTTATTTTTATTTAATTCATTTAATATAAAAATACATAAATGACCACAAATTGGTGGATCATTATAATTTTGAATTTGATTATCATTATAAAATATATTATCTTTTTCTAAATATTTAACTAATTCTATTGGTGGTTTATTAACTATATTTCCATATGAATCAAAATAATATTTAATTTTATCTTTTTTATAATAACAAACCCAATGAGTTCCATTTTCATCAAATGAATCTAAATTTATAATTCCACATTCAAATTTATTAACTTTATTAGGTAATATATCTCTCATAAATACACCTCTAAAACATTTTATATTTTTACACAATTTTTCTAATTCACCTAATGTTAGTGGTTCAAAATTTTTTTATAATTTTGTTTCATATATTTTAATGTTTTTTTATCTAAACCAGATCCTTCTACATTTTTTAATTAATGATCTAACCAATCAACAAAATTTCTAAATTTAGGAATTATAGATTCTTTTACTACCTTTGCTCCCTTTCTAACATTTGGTGTATAATTTTTAACTATAGGTATATTATCAGCAAAATTTAAAATTTCTTTTAGTAATCCACCATTTTTTATTTCTTTTAATTGATTATATGAAAATTCAAATCTTAATCCTTTATTTAATTTTTTATATTTATTTAGTTTATTTATTTGTCTTTTAGATAATAATATAATATCTTTTCCATTTTCATTAAATTGATCAATATTAAATTGGATTATAACTGATCTTTTATTTTTAAATGCTAATTTTATTTTTGATTTTTGATTATCTGTCAAGTTTATATTTATTTTTTCCATTTATTAAAAAAAAAATTATAGTTTTTATAATATAGATTAATATAATTAATTTTATTAAAATTTTAATCCTACTTCTAAACCCATACCAAATTTTCTTTTCATCCACATAGCACCTGATGTTGGTAATGCAATTAATCTTTCACCAATTCCATGATCATTTGATGTTACTATATCCCATGCTTTATCTTGTAAAATTTTATCAGCTATTTCATTTCTAGATTTTGTATCTTTATGATCTCTATAAAATAAATCATGTTCTTTAGCAGCTTTATCTAAATCATTGATTCCAGGATCACTTCTTTTTATTCTTTTATTTAATTTAGTTCCAGGCCCTAGATATTGATAACCAGGTACATGTAATTTAAAAGGTAAATTATTTATAACATCATTTAAAATACCTGATCCATCTTTTAATAATGGTGATGAAATATTTGCCAAAATCCTTTTTAAATACTTAATTCCTTCAGGTTTTTCAATTAATTCATCTAATTTATTTGATATAAAGTCTTTAATTGCTCTCTTTTCATTTAAAAAATTATTATTACCAACTTTTTCTTGTGCATATATATAATTAATAATATTATCTAATCTATTTAAATCATCTATAAATCTATATTCAATTTTATTTTCTGTATATTTTCTGATTCCTGAACCTTCAATTTCACCTTTTGATTCCCAAATATGTTTAATTAAATTAATATATTTATCACCTTTACTAGATTTTGGTTTCTTACTATTTGGATCATTATTTTTATAAATTGAATTAGTTTCCCATAAAATCTTTGAATAATTATTTAAATCATCTTGTGTATATAAATTATTATCTGGTTTCTTTTCATAAGTTAACAATCTCCATAATCCATGTGTTCCATTATATTTTTTATCATCAATTATTAAATCATCATTATCAATTACAGTCATTTTATCACCAATCATAAATGATTTTTTATGTTTATTCCAATATAAACCAAATTTATCATCTTTTGTTCTTGGTAAATATTTTTGTGCTAATGGACCAATAATTTTATCTAATGTTTGAGGTGAAATTAAATTTGGGTCAATAAATGTCGATTCTTCTTGAATTATTGGTTGTCTGATTGGTCTAAATGAAGTACTTGAAGGTAAATTTAATTCTTCAGTTTCTGGTATTGATATATTAGCAAAATTATTAACAACAGGTACCAATTCCATTAGGTTTTTATTTTCATTTAAGACTTCACCAATTTTATTTTCAACTTTACCAATTGCTGATGTTATAGGTTCATATGCTTTTTGTTTAATTTTTTCATATTTATCTTCAATTTTAATTTGATTTTTAAATTCTTTTATTAGTTTTTTTTTTCAATATCATCTAATTTTTTAGCTTCATTAACAGATATTTTATCCATTTATTACAAAGAAAAATTTATGTTCAACACAAATCATGTTAACACAAACATAAATCATATTAACACAAACACAAATCATGTTAACACAAAAACAAATCATGTTAACATAAATATAAATCATATTAACACAAATATAAATCATGTTAAACACAATTCATTTTACTTTATTTCTGTAATTTTCATTAAATATATAAATACTAATGAAATAAATAATACTAATAAAATAAATATTCTATCAATTATTGACTCAAATATACAACAAGCCATTATCATTATTTAATATCAGAAAAATTTTTCATATATTTTCAATCATTTGATTTTTTCTATAAATTAATAGTTAAAAATCCATAATCTTCTTTCCAACAATCATTACAAATAGTTTTAAATTTATCAAATTTCATATCTGATCCAACAAAATTATTATATATTTTTTTCATATAATGTTCATTTTGTTTAAATATGCATAACATATTTAAATTATTTCTAATTAATTGCATATCAACTTTTGAATAACATTGTGATAAATAAATACATGATATATTTTTATGTCTACCCATTATAAAATATTCTTTAATTTTATCTTGTTTTTCTAAAATACAATCATCAAAAACTACTAATGAATTTGGTTTACATTTATTTAGTGGAATCATATCATTACATGAAAAATAAGAAATTTGTTTATTAATATTTGATTCTATATTTTTAAATCTTTTTTGTAATAATTTATAAGATGGTTGTTCTAATGATTTACTAAAAATATATAAATTTGAATATGGAATTAATCTTTTGTAAATAAAATTTAATAATAATGTAGTTTTACCAGATCCACTTGTTCCTATAATTAATAATCTAATAGGTTGATCATTTTTATTATTTTTATCATATGATTCTAATTTTATATTATCTTTTTTTTCTAAAAATTTCTCCATTTAAATAAGATGAAATTATTTAAAATAATTGGTCATTCATCTAAACTAGAATTAAGATTAGAACATCCAATACATTTAGATGGAAAATATAGTATTGGTTTAAGTGGATTTTATTCAGATAATTTTATATCAAATATACCAAATGATTATAAAAACTGTTATGGATATTCTATTAAAGATGAAGATGATAAAATTAAAGATCAATATTTTGATATAAATAAAGGAAATTATACAATTGAAGAAATAAAAAATATTTTTATAAATAGTTTAAAAGAATTTAAAAATAAATTCAATAAATTTGATGAAAATGATTTTATATTGAAAAATGATGGACCATATATTATAATAAAATCTCCAGTTAAAATTATGGTAACAACAATTATAATTGATTTATTAGGGTTAAATGCTAAAATAATTGAACCAAATGAATTAACAAAAGGAATAAAACTACCAAAAATTAGACCTTTTGATGTTATTGAAATTCATTGTAATTTAGTTGAACCTAGTTTTAAAAATCATAAAGATCTTTCACATTTACATAAAGAATCAGAAATTCTATATTCATTTTATCCAAATGTTGAATATTGATCAAAATTTAGTGAAAACCCAAATGAAATTGATTATATTCCTTTAATAAATATAAATAAAATTCAAAATATTACAATATCTATTCAAGATAGTGATGGAAATCTAATAAATAATGAAAATATTAAAAGTATTGTATATTTAAGATTAAAACAAAATTTGTAATAATTTGTCTACATAAATAATAAAAACAACAATTGATTTAACTAACAATAATTTTATGTTTAATAATAAATTAATTGTATTTAATAAACAAAATAATCCTTGGTTTAAAGGAAAAGATATTTGTGATATTTTAAAATATAAAAATTCTAGAAAAGTTTTAATTGATAATGTAAAAGAAAAATATATAAAACTTAAAAAATATCAAGTGTAACCAACAGTTACACTTACATAATGATGATAAATTAATTTACATAAAAATTATAGGTGTCACAAATTATGACACCCTGGAAATTGATGTACAAACATGTTTTCAGACGAACTAAAACAGGGCGTCAATAAAATAGATAATAAAACAATATTTATTAATGAATCTGGTTTATATTCATTAATTTTAAAATCAAAAAAAGGTAGATAAACAATAAGGATAGATGATGATAAATTAAAATTTATAGATATTTTTAGAGGGGACAATTTGTCCCCCCTATCATATAATGAAAAACATAAAAAAATTAGGTAAAAAAAAAACTTATTAAAATTAGGTAGGACCCAAAACGGGTCCCATATAAATTTTAATATTTATTTTTAAAGGAGGTAACCTTATTATACAATAAAAACTTAAGGGTAACAAAACATTACCCTCCTTAAACATTTAAAAAATATTTATAAAGGTAATAAATTATATACAAATTTGAGACCCGTCTTAAAGACGGGTCTTACTTATAATGATAATAAAGTAAAATTTATTGATATTTTTAGGTTAGATATTCAATAAATTATTGAATTGAATATATTTAAATTTATTAAAGAAAATATATTAAAATATAAAAAAAATTAGGGGTAGCAATATGCTATTTCAAGAAAATACTTAAAAATATACATAAATTATAGTATAAATTCAATATCATATGGTTGTAAATTATTAATATAATTTTGATCATTTTCTTTAAAACTTTCTTTAACATAATTTTTTATTACATTTATAAATGGTTCTATTATAAAATTAAACTTATAATGATATACAAAATAATTTTTATATTTAAAAAGATATATTAAAAATTTATTTGATATTTTAGTTTTAAATAAATATAATTTTATATCAAAATCATTATTTATAAATTCTTTTGGAACAATTAAAATTTCCATTTATTTATAATTATTTTTATATCCCCAAGGTAATGTATCAATTTTATTTTCACAAATAAATCTTTTGTCATCTTTATTACTTAAAGCTAATTTATTTATTGTAATTGTATATAGTTCATGTTTAAAACTTCTAATACAAGTCATCTCTCTATATTGTTCTTGATCATCAAATAAACATTTCTTAAAATCGTCCATATGTAATGTTTTATCAACAACACTTTTCTTGATTCCTTTACATTTTACAGGATTTTTATTATTAAATTCATAACTATATAATTTTGATCTTAAACCACAATATTCTTCTAATATTTCACCATTTAACTCATCTTTAAATTTACCAATTATTTTTTTATTCTTTTCACTATAGCATTCATGTTCTTTCTTATAATCACTTGTATCAAATTCGTTAATATTTTCTTTAATAATTTTATATGGATCTTTTTTAAATTCTATAAAATAACTGTCTGTGTCCATATATAATAACCTTATATTTTGATCAAACTTCTTTAATTTTTCATAATAAAATTGATACATATGTAATTTTGATAAATCAAGCACTGAAAATCCTATATAGATTGGTTTATCAAACTTAACCTTTTCTTTTATCATATGTGAAGCAATACAGTCTTTATCAAATATACTAAATGTTTTAAAATTAGGTTTTTTTGCTTGTTTTAATGAAAACTTTTCATCACCTAATTTAATGTCACATCTATTTCTAACATTTTCCATAGTTTTTCCAAAAACACTATTATTCATAAATTTAAAAAAGTCTTTTTCAAAATCTGATGTTGATTTGGATCTTAATTTGGTATTTAATTCAATATATTTTTTCATATAATCATCTTGATCAAATGCTATAACTCTATTAACTTTCTTTAGTTTTAATTCTTTTTGTAGATAATATTTTAAGTTTCTTGAATGAATAACATAATCTTTTTTATCAAATAATGTTGTGCAAAGCTTATTATTATAATGTTCAGGTGCTAATGGTAAATCTTTATGGTCATCATGTAATTCAAAGGATATTCTAAATCAACATCTAATATATATCCATATTCAGCATTTTCATCTAATTCTAATATTGTTTCTTCCCATTCATTTAATGAATATGTATTAGGATTCATCCATGTTATATCTTTATAAGGTAATTTTGACTTAAAGCCCATCCATATAGATTATTTGCATCTGTATATAAAATATAATTTTCAGGTTTTGTTTTATCATAATTTTTTGTATATTTATGGTTTGCTTTACAATATCTAGTTATACATTGTGAAATACCACCTCTAATACCTTTTTCAATCATTAAATACATATTATAATCACTTATTAATTCTAGTTTAATTTTTGTTAATTTTAACATAGAATCCCAAGCTAATGATGGTGATGTTAGATAATGTGCTGCATCTAATTGATAATTTTTCAAACAAACAGATCTAAAATTTTCAAATATATCAGCTAATAAAAGAACATCTTGAATATTATATAAATCTGAATAGTTACCTAATGTTTTTACTTTTAGTTTATTCCAAACTTTTATATAATGTTTATAATCATCATCACTTATATTTTCATTAGTTAAACAACTATAAAATTGATCTTTTTCTAATATTTTTTCATAGTTTAATTTTTCGACATTATCAATAAATTCATATGGAAATACAAATTTAGAAGTTAATATTTTTAAAGTTTCATTATCATATTCAATTATATCATTTTCTATTATAAATTTATTTATATGCTTAAATTCTTTAAGATTTTTAGCTAATTTTTCAATTGATGTAGCCATAAATCTAAATGTATCTACAAATGAGAATTTTATAAATTTTCTAGGTTTATCACCTTCAAATTCATAACCATAACCAGAATTTACTGAATAGTTTATATATTTTTCATCTGTATTAGCTAACAAATCAATTTTACCATATTTTTTAGCTAATTCTTTTATAAACAAATGTGTATCATAATTTTAACTATTATGACAGAATATAGGAATATTTTGAGGGAATTTTAGATTTAAATTACAATTTAAATGTGCAGCACCCCTAAATTTTCCTGTTAAATGGCAATGATCTCTTACCTTTTTTCTTTCATTATCATCAAAACCACTATTTTCACAAATATGACAAATATTAGTTTTTTGATAATTAATTTCTTCTTCATTAGTTAAATTCATAGGCTTTTTATTTTTTGAATTATATTTTTTATCTATATATTTTGAAATTTCATCTAAATATTCAAATAATTTATTTGGTACATTTATTAATTCTTCTTCATTTTTTGCTCTATAACAAATAGGTTTATACATTTTATTAGTTACTCTAGATACTAAATAGATTGTAAATCCATATGGTATATTTTTTTGAATTTTATTTGTATATGAGCAATTTGGATTATTTTTACAATTATCAATCTTTTCTAATATACTTTCAAAATCCATATAAATTACATATGGATGTTCAAACTTTTTGTAATAGTTTTTAAAACTTACTTTTTGACCAGGAAATGGCATTATAGGTCTACAAGGTTCTAATGATTTACATATTTCTAAATGATTATTCAAGTCTTTATTTTTGTAGAAATGAGTCAAACATCTTCTACAAATATATTTTTTTGTTTTATGTTTTGATAATTGAGAATACACTGATTTATTTAAATCTGTTATTAATATATAATGACAATTATTACCAATTTTATAATATAATAAATCAATTTCTAATTTTACATTATAATATTCAGATATTTGTAATGGCACTATTTTTTCATCTTCATCAATTCTATAAATATTTATTGACATTGATGGATAGTTATATTTAGAGTCAAACGATCTTTTTTCAAATAATTTAATATCTTTTAATGTTATTGGATAATCAAAACCTTTAAAAATATCATCATTTATATATTTTGATATTATTTAACTCTTTCAGCATGTTCGTTTGGTTTATCAATAGCACATCTAATTGCATAAATAAAACAATATTCATCTTTATTTTTAAAATTTACACAACATTTTTTATTCTTAATTTCATTTGGTAATTCTATATATGATCCAGCATTTAATGAATTATTTTTAGATAATTTTAGATTTAATTCAACACATCTTTTTAATGACCAACCAGAGCCTTTTGATGGTTGATTTAGTTGTTCTCTAACTATTAATTTCTTAAATTGATCATCAATAAAATCATCTATATTTAAAATATCTGAACTTTTTATACAAAAATACATATTACTATTTTGAATTTCACCATTTATTAATTTTCTTTCATATTCACATTCTAAAACCATCTGTCCTTTAATATTTTTGAATTTTTGTTTTTCTACCAATTTTTTTTTTATTTCATTTCTTTGAGTTTCTAAATAATCATTAATATCTAAATCATCATTTGAATTTGTTAAAATATAATCTTGAAAATATCCTTTTAATGATGAAGCTTCTTGAATATTTATTATATTTTCTTTTGGAATTGGTTTATTTTTAAAATAATCATTTAATAATCTAATCAATTCTCTCCTAGTTTTATTATCAATTTTAATACTATTTTTAATTGCTAAATTTTGAATATATTTAAATGATCTATATTCTAAATTATTTGGATTTTCTTTAATTTTGTTTAATCTTTTAATTAGTTCATCTCTAGATAATTTTTCATAATTTCTGACAGATAATTTTTTTGCAATTTCATTTAATTTTACTATATTAAATAATGAATAATTTGTAAGATCAAATGTTTCTTTAATATTTGTTAATTCATCTAAAGTTTTATTTTTATAATTATATATATTATTATTTTCACACCAATGTTTTAATTCAAATATTTTATTATCATATTTTTGTTTATTTAGTAAATGTTTAGTTGAATTATAATGTCTATCATAATTTTTATATAATATATTTTTATTACAATAAGGACAATTAATATTTTTATTTGTTCGTTCCATTTATTAGAAATAATTTTTACTTAGAAATAAAACTCTTAAAAATATGAGAAGTTTTTCCACTTTTTTCTAGGTAATTTATAGTTTAAATTGTATTTTTTCAATCAATAGTAAACTTTTCACAAGTTAATTTAAATTTTCTAGAGTATTTTTTCAATAAAATCAATAGTCAACTTTTCACAAGTTAATTTAAGTTTTCTAGAGTATTTTTTCAATAAAATCAATAGTTGTATTTTCATAAGTCAATTTAAGTTTTCTATAGTATTTTTTCAATAAAATTTAAACTTTTTAAAAACAAGTAAAATTATTATTTTTATCATATTTTTAAATTTTCTAGTTTTGTTATATTTTTGTCATGAATTTTAGTTTCTAAATGTCTTAAATAATTATTAGTCCATTTAATATTTCTTCCACATTCACAAAATTGTGGTTTTAAAAACATTTCTCTAATACATTGTATACAAATTGCATTTTTTCTATCTTTACTATAATGATAATTATTAAAATTTGAAATATCTTTAATTTCTTTACATTTATGACATTGTTTTTCATTTAATTCAATAACTTTAATATTATCATATAATTTTTTATAATACAAATCCTTACATTCTTTACAATAATAATAAAACCCATCTTTAGTATTTTTATCTTTATAAAATTTAGATATATCTTTATATAATTTACACCTTAAACATTTCTTTTCCATTTATATAAAATAAAATTTACAAATTGTTTTTTTTCAATTCATATTCATAAAAATTTCCAATAATATCTTCATTATTTTGATCTTTTATACTATATGTAACTGGATTTGTATTATTAATTTTAGAAATTATAAATATTTCTCTAGACCAATTATTTTTATATTTATTAGAAAATGTTGATTTTTTATTTCCAATTCTAACTCTATCATTTATTTTAAATTTTGATTTGGTTATTATTTTTGGTGGTTTATATTTAAAAACAGTATCTAATAAATCCTTTTCATTATTTTTATTTACTTCAATTGGTTTCATTTTAATTGTTGAATGATATGAATTATTATATTCTTAAACAATTTTTGGTAAAATATTTATCCATCTATAATTTTTATTAATTTCAAATTGTATTTTCATTTTTTCATTTTGTGTTCTATTATACCTTTCTATTATACTTGATTTTTCTTCATTTTCTGTATGATACAATTTAATATCATGTTTATTTAATATTTCTTTAAATTCTTTATTGATAAATTCTAATCCTTTATCTGTATGTAAAAGATTAGGTGATTTATGGTTAATTTTAATTGCATCCTTAATTATTTCTTCAAATGCTCTAGAAACTGATTTTCCATCTTTTTTCTTTAATGGTTTTGACCAAACATATTTTGAGAAAGTATCTATCACATTTAACATATATTTATAACCATCATTTTCTTTTTCATAATTTTTCATTATAATTAAATCTGCTGCCCATAAATCATCAATACCTAATGTAATTATTTTTCTTTTTAGAAATTTCTTTCTGATTGGAGCATGAATTTCATTTGCTTCAATTATTTGTTCATTTTTAGTTAATTTTTTTTTTATAGGTTTAACTTCTTTTTTTAAAATTTTACTTTTATTTGTTTTACAAATTAAACATTTAGTAGCTATTCTATATAATCCATTTTTCATTTCAACAATTTGTGAATTAATATTTTTAGTTTTTTTCTTACACTTGTGACAATGAATTGGTTCATTCATTTATATAAAAAAAAATTTTATACATAAATGAATTGATTCAATTCATTTATGTATAAAATATTTTTTAATAAATGGATATGTGTTATAGATGTCATAATCAAACTAATTTTACTATTATTGGAAATTGTGTAGGATGTAATATATGTAAAAGAATTATTTATGAAAAAAAGATTAAGAGAAAAAGTAATAAGAATAAACATCTTAAACATATTTTAAGAGAATTTAACCATTTTCAACCATATAAAACACACCAATTAATTAATGAATTATATATTTTATGTATTTCCAATCATTTTGAAATAACACCTAAGAATATAAAATTATTTTTAAAACAAAGGAATTATACAAATTGGATATTTTACTATCAATTTTTAAACAAAATATACATTATTAATTTTGAATTGAATCATGAAGATAAAGAAAAAATTACACTAGTTTTTAATAAATATTTATGTTTTAAGAAAAGTAATATATCATATAAAAAATTATTACCAATGATTTTTAAATATTTAAATATGGATTTTTGTATGAAACCTAATTATGATGATAACTTTTTAACATATCTATCACAAATGAATTTGTAATATTTTTTCCCTATATAAATGGATCTGTTAGAAGAAATTAATAATATTGGAGAATTAAGGTTTAAAGAATATAAACCATTAAAAAGTTTAAATTTAAATGAAAAATATAAAATTGAAAAATTTGAAAGAATTAAAGATAAATATGGATATACAATTATTGTTGAATTAGAAAAATGTAAAATACATTTACCAAAAAGATTTACTAATATAATTGATGATAAAACTATTAAAGAATTAAATAAAAAAGATTTAAATTTAATTGTCACGGCTTTTAAGACTTTTGATGATAAAGAAACTGCTTTAGTTAAATTTGAATAATTATTTTAGTATAATTGTATTGATAATAAATTTTAAATCATCTTGTAAAAAATTATAATTTTACTGGTTTTAAAAAACTTTTTATTCTGTAAACAATTTCATATAAATTCATGCATATTTATTAAAAATTTCATTAAATTTGCATATTTTTTATGACAATTTGACAAAAGCTGAAAATTGGCAAAAAAATGGCAAAAATATTGCATAATTGTATTGAAAAACTGTGAAATTTGTTTGATTTTTTATTGTCTCCAAAAGTGTCCTAGGAACCCCATAGTACTATCTACTCATACATATATATATATATATATATATATAAAAATTTTAATGACTATTATTTTTGGTCTCTGGGCACCTCAAAACGAAAAAGTAACATAGTCCCGGGCTTAGGTCTTACCATGAGACCTACGGTAATAGCTTATTCCCTATGGGAAATTCGCTAAAAACAGTAAAAAATATTAATTGTCTTAAATGCTATTTTGATTACCATTGGTAAATGGAAAGTGTTGAAAAATATTATGTAGTATTGTTAAACTTATAACTTGTACAAACAAAATTTTATATGTTGTTTTTAAACAGTCTTTTGCAGAAAAAAAAGGTTTTTGAAACAAATTCAAAAAAAGGTCAACTTTAAAAAGGTTTGCACAAAAACAAAGAACCAAGTTTCCAGGGACTTTTATTTTTGGACATCAAAGGGCTGCTCTGATGGTGGAACAACGTTACGCGCCGCGCTCTGTACCGGGATTATCATAGGGTTTGTCCCACAAAGGTTTCATCATATCCTGCGTCAGCTTTATCCCTCTCATAGTCCTACTGACTAATTAATGTAAGCGAGTTTAATCCACAATAACTCATACCTTTCGCTTCTCCAAAATACTGGCTCAATAGTATTAACGAATTTGTGTAATCAAAACACAGCATAGTATATTTATTTTTTTATTTGTGGAAAAGGTAATGTTTTTACTAGCCTAAATTGGTAGATAATCCCATACTCTCAATTCTAGATGAAAAAATATTTTAAGAGGTCCGCTAAATAATTGTATGTATTAAAATTAATTTATATAAATTAATGTTTTTATTTAATTTAAATTTTAAAATTTAACTTTGCTGTTATTAAAATGGTCGATAAATGAACCACACGCCTTAGTACAATCATTTGGTTTTGCATTGTAGAATCTTACTAAATTGTTAAATGATGATATAATAACAAGAATTTACCAGTTATTAATACTGACATTTTTACTTTATACAGGGGATTAGCCTATAGATGTTAAGATAGTTAAGATTAAAATAAAATGATAAAACCTCTAAGCAATTTAAAAACACAAGTAGTAATAATGATGAAATTAGTGGCAAATCAAAGGATAAATGTGTATCAGAATGTAGTCCTACAATCTAGACCAGAATGAGCACCCATAGGCCTGCCTACATTAACACTTTCTGAAGCGCTAAAACCATTCAGCTTTATTTAAAATTTTAAACCAAACGCAAAGTGTTATAGTAATTTTTATATAACATTAATTAAATAACTTTTTTATATTTGTAAAAAATATAAATCTTTTTGCATCTAATAATTTATTATAGGTTCGAAACGTTTAAAATTGTTTGACTTAGTATCGGGGGGTCATATAAATTAATGTTTTATTATGTAAACCACTAATCAAAAGTTGGAATTCCATAGTAGATGATAGCGCCTTGTTCCGTATACTTTAATTAAAAAAGGTATATTATTTCTTATGTATTTCAATGTTTCATATTTTATTTTAACCACTAGAAAGTGATGTGATTAATGATTTGTGCACATTTACAATATTTTAAATGTTATAATCAATAAAGTTTAGAGGTATAAAATTATTATTTTATAATGACAATAAATAAAATGTCTAAGTAAGAAAAAACTTGGATGTTTTGAGCTAACAGCTAAGACGAAGAAAGTTTTCCAATAGCTTATTATTGTGATGAACAACTTTTCACTCTTTTCACTTGTCTCGCAAAAACATAGTCAAAAATGATTTTTTAACTGAAAAAATATTATTTCTTCATGTTTGAACCATCATCGTTATAACATTGTTCGATACATTATTTACATCTTATCAATAATCGTTAGTGAATTAAAACTTGAAACACTTAATTTTTTTATAAAAACAGGTTTATCCTTGGTACAACTTCCAGGTTACAAAACAGCCATAGTTTATAAGGATAATAAATAGTATAAATTAAATTATTGATAAAATAAATAACTTAGTACTTGGAAATATGGATTTAATTGGCCTCGTTAGCGTTGATTGGATTAGTTTCCCCCAGGGGGGGGGGTGGGGGGAGGGTCGCATCGTGATCAACTGAGTAAAATCATTAATTAAACCTCCCAATCATTATATTTTAAGTTGTCACGGAGTGTTCAGAGCTAAATCTGTCACAAATAACCATGTCAAAAGAACATTATTAGTAATACTAAAATCCTTGCAGAACCCTTGCGTTATTTTTTTTTCAATATTTTAATTTACAGTATATTTACTTAAGCATTCATTTTATGTTTTAATTTTTTTTTAATGTACACTATACCTATAAAGAACGCTTATAGATAACAAGGAGCACAATATAAAATACATCTTAAGAATGATTCTATTACATAACATTTCTCATTTAGCAGTTGTTTCTTACTGCATGTAAAGATTCGATAATATTATATAAATTTTTATATTTGGGTTTTCGCAATGATGAATACGAATCAAATTAGCATTAATTACCATGTACATATTATACAATCAAACAAATATATTTCATTTTTAGATTACAAAAGTGTTGAAATAATTAATAAATTATACATTGTACTTTTTAAACCTAACTAACCGCAAGAAGAAACACATTTTATAAACCTTATAGAATTTGAATTGTCAAAATTGGGATATCGTTGTAATAAGTTATGGACAAAGACAATCAGTATTGTATTTATTTGATAAAGAGTGACAAAAATGTCCATATGTAATACTACATAATGTTTGGTACATAATACTGATGACTAATATCAAACGAATATATACTATCCAATCTCTAAAACAAATAGGAGTTCTTTTTAAATAATAAGGCATGCCGTAATAAAAAATGGAGGGTAAATTTTAAAATTGATATCTGCAATAATTTTTTTTTAAATAGGTTTTAATCTTCCACTTTAAATAGTAAAAAATCAATATTTGGTTAGAGATTATATAAATTATTCTATTTCTGAGTATTTTTAAATTCAAACTAAAATTTAACAACCATTTTAAAAACCTTTTTCGAAATCATTTGATATGTAACAAACAAACTTCCGATGTGTTCGATTTAATTTTTTAAATCGAGTTATCCCATCGAGTTTTAACCAAAGTTAGACCGTCAAGTGATTTGCATATCTCCGCTGCTGCATATGACGGTTGCCTCGCAAGTTCCCGCCAATTCAACACATGATAGCGGCGCCGTACCACACGGCGACCATACCCCATCAAAACTCCGAACATTCAAAGGTATACGACGGTATATGACGATTTATGAGTCATCTTCACCTTTGGCCACTAACCCATTGTTGCGCAGTCGGTAATATTAAAAGTACGGCTTTTAATGCAAAACATGGTATTTTATTCCCCTATTTCGGACGTCGTTTTTTCAACCGATTTTCTTTAACTTGGTAAGTGTTTAGTTGAAGAGTTATATTAGGGCCCTCATACCTGGAAATTTTAAAATTTTAACAAATATTACTCACTGTGACGTGGCAAAGTAACTCGATTTTCCTTAGTAATATCTGATAAATTAAAAAATTTCGAGGTATGAGGGGCCTAATATAACTATTCAACTAAAAACGTACCAAGTTTAAAGAAAATCGGTTGAAAAACGGTGTCCAAAACAGGGGAATAAAAGATCATGGTTTGCATTAAAACCCGTATGGTTAACATTGCCGACTGCGCAAGGGCTACTGGCCCAAAGGTGAAGATGACTAATAAGGTTGACTATTGCGTCAAAATGCCTCATTTATCTTCGTTAATTTTTAGGATCGAGAAGGTTAGATGTTTTAAGTTAAATTGAACTAAAATGAATGTTGAAATTGAATAAGTCAGAAACGCAAGTAAAAATTATAAAATGAAACCATTAAAGAGTTTTCAGCAATACAATTTTAGTTTTATGGTGACCAATTTAATGTAGAAAATCAAAGTATTTTTGTTCCACTAAACAGTGAGTTTCATTTAACATACAAGAAAGATTGAAGTTTAAATTGCTAAAACATAAATTAATTACAATAAATATTCTTTCATCTTATTTTAATATTTATTTCATGATAACACCCATTTGTGTTCAGAAAACGAAAATATATTTTATGAATCTGTACCGTCATATGCTAACATCACTCAAATCTACTATAAAAACTCGATCATAATGAACAAATATCAAAAAATAAATATTAGTAACTAGATTAACTTTACATGGTAATTAACTTGAGTCAACAGGAGGAAGTAATGCCTAGAACATAACGTCCTGAATCCACATCCGATTCCAGATCCCGAAATTGAATTGAAATCGTGAATTTGTTTTTACTAATCAGTGATGGAAAATGTCCACAATAATTTACTAAACAATAACCAATATGTTTCTACGATCAATTCGCACTTTTGATTATTACTTTTCCACTTAATTAAGGTAAATTGCAACATAAACAAACAATGATATTGAAAATAAAACATTTGTATTTTTATACTCGGCTGACCTGTTCTGATGTCTTTAGCTGATCAGAAACAAAATATTAATGAATAAAACATATTTTTAATCCACTTCTTATAATATTAATTGAAGGAATAGTAAACGTAATAGTCAAAGGGGCAAAGAGTGTATTACCTTTCTTTTTACACAACTCGTATGTCTATTGGCTCAATAGAACACAAGATCTTATTCGTAATAGGTTTAGATTTATAACCCTATGTTAAATTGTCATAAGACATTTTAATTTAATTGTTTAGAAAGTTTTGTGTTGTTATAGCTGAAATCGAAACAAAATGGGAAAAAAATCAGACAATCATCTTTTATTTGGTACCAAATAATTAGTTTAGACGTATTGTCATTCGTGAAGCCATGAAGTTTAAATTGTTTTCCCATGTAAAATATTGTGAAGACAAGCTTATTTTGCATCTTGGCTCAATTTACATAAATAATAATAAATTCATTTATTAAAAGTAAAAGTAAAAATAAAAGTAAAGTAATAAAGTAAAAATATTAGTATTTTTTATTTACTAAGAAAATTATACTCTATAGTTCTCCCTTTCCCTTTTGTTCTCTAGTTCTCCTCACAAAACTATTACTAGGTATCATATTTCCATCAAAACATTTTTATATTCACCCAGTCTCGCTTTATGTGCTAATGATTTCCAGGTGTGCTGACAGATAGGTCGTTAATCATTGTATTGTTTTTACAAAACAAAAGCTTGAAGGTGTTTGATTTATTTGGTACACGTATAAGGTACAAAGGTTTATTTGATTTACATTCTACCACAACTTGCTGTGGAATGGTTAGGAGCTATTATATTGAATATTATTATTTCCTTTATTCAAACCTTAATAATAATACATAGTTTGTAAAATATAATGTTTGAATTTCAATGGTTTATACAGTTTCATGAAGAACCATCTGAAACGACTGTTTTTTATTATTATTATTTTAGTTATGTTTATGTAACTATCTTAGAAAATTTAATTTAATTGTTTAGAAAGTTTTGTGTTGTTATAGCTGAAATCGAAACAAAATGGGAAAAAAATCAGACAATCATCTTTTATTTGGTACCAAATAATTAGTTTAGACGTATTGTCATTCGTGAAGCCATGAAGTTTAAATTGTTTTCCCATGTAAAATATTGTGAAGACAAGCTTATTTTGCATCTTGGCTCAATTTACATAAATAATAGTCTAATAAATTCATTTATTAAAAGTAAAAGTAAAAATAAAAGTAAAGTAATAAAGTAAAAATATTAGTATTTTTTATTTACTAAGAAAATTATACTCTATAGTTCTCCCTTTCCCTTTTGTTCTCTAGTTCTCCTCACAAAACTATTACTAGGTATCATATTTCCATCAAAACATTTTTATATTCACCCAGTCTCGCTTTATGTGCTAATGATTTCCAGGTGTGCTGACAGATAGGTCGTTAATCATTGTATTGTTTTTACAAAACAAAAGCTTGAAGGTGTTTGATTTATTTGGTACACGTATAAGGTACAAAGGTTTATTTGATTTACATTCTACCACAACTTGCTGTGGAATGGTTAGGAGCTATTATATTGAATATTATTATTTTCTTTATTCAAACCTTAATAATAATACATAGTTAATAATAAATTTAATTTAATTTAAATTTTAAAATTATCTATTTATCTATTTGCTTATAAAAATATGTTAACGACCAATTTTGATGTTGATGCTCAATATAATTTTTTTATTGTAAAATAATTATATGAATATTTTACAAGAGTCTTTTGTAGTTCCTATTTAATTTTTATTCATTGTCAAAATGTCATTTTATTTTAATATTAAAAAGATATCATTGACCAGACAAGAATATGTTTTAAGGAACTCTGCAAATAATTATACACTTTCTTACAAACTAACTGCTATTGCATTTAAAATTCATCTTTGTAGAATGATATATTTTAGAAAGGTACCTAGTCAATACTAATTAGTAGGTGTTAGTACTGAAATAGTACTTAGGTGAATAATTGCGATTTAATATGAGATGTAATGGATTCTGATAATTTGAATTACAAACTTAAGTTATTAAAGCTAAACAAAATATGTTTTAAAATCTAAAAAATAGTTATAAAAAAAACATGGCTATATTAGGATGTTTTTATTTATATGATTTCAATAAATTATCATATAAACTGAAAGATACCTATACAAATAAAATAAAACATAAGGGCAATTGATAGTATTAATATTGTGTCGTTATTGATTTGATTACAACCGTTTTTATTATTTTTTATTTTTATTTAGGAATAAAATTACTCCAACTAACTTAAATTAACGAAACTAACTTTGCTCTGTTCTGCAAGATAAATATACAAATTAAAGCATAAAATGAAATTCAAAGAGCTTCAAACAGCAATTCGTTTTACCGAATGACAGTATAGATAGCAACCACAAATCCCGTTTAACTTGTAGTGTTGAATAAAGTCGTTGCAGACTATTGCTTTAAATATAATTATTTCCGTAAGAAAAAGAACAATCATGCTTTATTGTTTGAAACGTTTCTTTCCTTTAACCACATTGATAATAAGTAACAGGATGGATTAATATAATTTGTTATTGGTTTATGATTTACCATACGTATATAGTTATTTCATAGGTTCAATCGATAAATTTTAATGTTTAGAATTATATTCACAACGATAAATCTTTTTTGATCAAACAACATATTTAATTTTAAATAAGTTACTTATGTGGATTGTAAGCAACAAGGTAAAATTGTTATTTGCTATTTGTTTATATTTTGAAATATGTCAACTAATATAAAAATATGTGGAATATGTGATTGTTTCACGAAAAAAATAAATACAAATAGGCTAATTTTATCAAAAATATTATACATAATTTACAAAATGAACATAATTATAATTTACATAATTCACAATGATGAATTTAGAATTTTGTGATCGAACAAGAGATTGAATTTTAAGTAAGTTACCTTTAAATTTAACCGATCGTTATTTTGTGAAAATGAAAATCAAACCAGCATTCGATGAAACGATCAAGAGAAGTGATGCATGATTTAGAGAATGGTGTGGGGTATGAAAACTTTTTTAAGCATTTTAGAACACACAAGTGCTATTGTGTTGACAGTTTTTTTTTTACGTAATGGTCCAATAAATAATTTTAAATGGAACTTTGTGCCACTAGTGATTGTGTAAATCGTTCCCGCATTCCGTTTTCGGTATTGGTGTTAGAAATATTTCTTTACTGTCTATAATGTATTTTTGTCTGTGCCTATAATGTTTTCACATTGTGTTTTAATCACGTGACAAATTCCCTCAGAATGACAACTTTATAATGTATACACACCAATTAAGACTCCCCGGGGGTTGAAACAGCAGAAGTGAAAAATACAAAATGATCACACGACTATAATGGTTACTTGGAAATGAGACAAAATTTTTAATAATTTATATACAGGGTGAATCTCATAAGGTGTCCTAAATGGATTACAGACAAACGCTTTGCCCTACAACCTTCAAACAAAAATATTTCCCACTAAATTGACCCCAAGGAATAATTTAAAAATATTTTTAACGTTGTATAAATACAGGGTGTACCAAAAACTGGGGGTCACAGGTTCGAATCTTGGAAATTTCAAATACAAACATATGTCATATTATACATCATTAGAAAGGTCTATTTAATAGAAACATTTTGGTGGAAACAGAATTTAGTTATCTTTATTCGTTTCAAAATGGCGTCCATTTTTGTAGCCAAAATCAAAATTTACGGAATACCCTGTAATTCTTTTATTATTTGTCATAAATGACTTCTGATTCAAAATACTTATTTGGAATAAGCTAAGCTTTAAAATGATATGCCACAAGATCACATTTATTTAAAAATTAAAATTTCCAAAATTTTATATTTTTGAAAATGTTTACAAAAACAAAACTCAAAAATTTTAAAAGCTAACCCATGTCATTTTGTATATCATCTTGAAGCTCTCGTTGAACTGAGCAACTTTGTAATTTACACTAATGCCGTATCTCTCTTGGTTTTGTAGTAATAGCGTAAAAAGGTAATTTTTCCATATGATTTGCATGTTAATTAATCAGGACATGATAGTATGGCAGTCCTTCTTCCATTGTTGCCTTACCATTAAATTAACATGCAAGTTATAAAAGGAAATAACGTTTTTCGTTATTACTAAAAAACCAAAAGAGATATAGATAAAGCTTCATTAGAAAACCATAGATAGTGACTCGCCTACGGCTCGATGGGGGCTCCGCCCCCATGCCCCTTAGGGGTTGCCCAGAAATTCGTTAATTGTTGTTTAAGTCGCATATAATGAACAGAATACATATAAATATAAGAATTTGTAAATGAGCAAAATAGCAAAATAAATGAGTTTGTCATTTATTTATAACATAAATTAACTCCCACAACTGCAGAAATAACTTAAATTTGAACTTATGCAACTAACTCAATCTAAGTAATGAAAATATATTCGCCTACGGCTCGTTTTCAGAGACTCTTTCCCCAAACCCCCTTCCTAATTCCCCCGAATTCTGTAAAGGTTAATGGAGTTATGAATGAATTTATTATGTAGGTATTGTATAAGTATTTACTTAAAATTATAAAATAAGTATAAATATATGAAAAAATTTAATGTATAAACTGAATAAAGAATATGCAGTAGATCATCGAAAATAATGGAAAATTCCATTAAAACAAAATAATTGGAAATCTTAACAAAGTGGATAAAACCTGCAAAAAACCCCTTTATATTTACAAAAATACTATTCAGTTACTATCCTTCAATTAGTTGTGTTGAAATTCCAGGGGATAACATAACGATCCAGTAATATTGAATACAATTTTAAATACATAATGTAATATTGGCATTCATTACAATTCCTTCATTTCAGTTTTTAATAGTGTTAAACTTTCAAATTTACATAATTTCCTAAAATATTACTGTCAGGGTAAATAAAAAAACTTCAAGCTTCTAAATACAATAATACAGTAGTTACTAACAAAAGTATGTTAAATAATGGTTAAAATATCAAAATTACCATAAACATCAAAGGACGTATGTTTTAGCCGTAGGACCAGGTCAGTAAATAACAATCAAAGTAAAACAATCAGTTGCTTGATATAGCAATTCGTTCCGACTAACAGTCAAAAAAAGAATACGTGATATTGGGAGTCATCATGATAATTTTTAAGTTTGATAATTTAATTGATATTGGTACTGTGCAAGATATATCTATGCGCAAAGTGAATGTTCTGAGTAAAATATTATAGTAGTCGTAAAAGTACGTCTACATGGGGTAAAATTCCCCGCAAAAATAAATAAACATTTAAACGGACTGGAGGGCAAAAATTCATAGAACAAAACTTGTAGTAACTTGAAAGGTGTTCGCTAGAATTGCCTCAAATGTTATAATTTGGCCGCTAGAGTAGAAAAAAATAATGTCATATTTATTTTGGGTAAAAATATTTGGCCGCTAAATTTCGAAATCAGATAGTTTTCTATGGGGCAGGAAATAAAAAAGCTTTTTATTTTAAATAAAAATACTGTACTGCCACCTTTTTAAATTAAACGTTAACTTAGTACGCACTAAATAAATCAATTGTGTAATCTGCTATTTTAGTTGAAACTTTTATTGAATTGTAAAATTTAAATTAGCATGCTATCAGGTAAAGTCGATGATGTACTTAGCAATAAGTTCGTTAGAAATTAAGTGCCATCCCAAATAAAGAACCAATTTTTGGGAGCGCTATCGTGCAAATATGATACTGTCTTACCGGGTGTCCCATACCACCCTTGCACCTCTTTTAAAATTGTACTTAAAAAAAAAAAAATGTGCCGTTGTAGGTAAACCTATTTTGCTCTGTTGATTGACACTGATTTCAATACAGAGGCGACCAGACGTAATTTTGAAGCAACTTTAAAATTTAATATTTAAAACCCTAATCATACTGATTTAGAATAATAAATAGCATGACATTATTTTTTTTAACTGGGGAAAATTTAACATATATTATGTCTGAACATTTTACATATAACAGAACTTACCAAACATGTAAATGTCTAAGAACCTCATTTAAAATAATATACCATCATAAAACATCATTTATCACGTGATTAGTTTTACTCAACATTTAAATACATGTTCATTAATCTCCGTCATGTTGTAAATTTATTATAAAAACATTTTGGACCAAACTGACAATTTTTGTTGGAAACGCATTTAAAAGAGTCTAAGACATTTTTGTGCCGAGACATTTTTGCTTAACCTAAAATGCTCAGAGAAGAATGAGGAAAATCTAAATTTCAACCTCAAATATTCAATAAACTGCTAAAATTACGCGTACAAGATCAAACTGTAAAGTTTTCTTAAGAAACGTGTACATTGAAATTACTCTCGGTGGATAGACCGCTTTACTAATAAAGACACAATTGGTTAATGATAAAATTTCTTTAAAAGGGTGTTTCTGTAATCCGCGACTCCCAGTATGTTGGCAATTTTCTCAATAATACAGGTCGGTAAGTTTAGTTCTCGCTTGGGAATCACTATGTAGTAAGTGATATATAGGAGATCTACTTTGCCCACATTTAACGAATTTCTGATACCCCGATGAGTGAGTTACACATTCGGGAGTATATAATTTAGATTAGTGGTAAATGAAACGTTATAATAGTACAAACATGTAAGGTAGTCTATAAAATGTACTTCTTTGAACTGCCATACCAAGAACAATAATATATTTTACAGAAAATACGACGATTTTAGTTGGAGCGTCGGAAAAGTAGGACTATTCCGTAAAACCAATAATGTTGCATCCTTGTACTTATAGGCCCTACTATTAAGTATTTTATAAACATGTCAATTTGATTGTTTAGGTAGGCGCAAACCTAATTATCCTAAGGAAACCGTTCTATTAGGTTCAACAACATCAGAAATAAGTAGACCAATATCCACTTGTAGGCCTATTGGATAAATTGTTCTTAACAGTTTTTTTAAGAATTAGGAAAGGCCTAGAGTGTTGTAAATTATGATGGTTGGCTTTAACAAATATTGGTGTATTAGGGTAGGATAGAACGTAGAGAAACAATTTATAACCACTTTCATATCACAATATTTATGCTGTAGTGTGCAAGTTTCAATAACTTTCCAAATTTAAAGAATACAAATTTATTTCACAGAAAATTAAATAATTTTAGTTGGAGTGTCTGTCAAAGTAGGCCTATAGGCATATTCCTTAAAAACAATAATTCTGCATCCTTACTATGTAACACAGACACTCTTTAGTATTTTATAAACATAAAAAATCGATTGTTTACTTAGGCCTAAACCTTAGTAGCCTAATCAAAGCATTATATTAGTTAAAAAAATAAAAAAATAAGCAAGCCTAAACTATCAATTTGTAAACTTGTGAGTTTAATAAATAAGTTTTTTGAGAGTTCGAACAGGCCTAAAATAAATATCGGTACCATCAGTAAAAAATTCATTAGCTACGCCGTTATTGGACACATTACAAAAAGTATGGTAGTGAAGATCGGTCTGAAACCCGGGCCGTCTGAATTGGAATAAGTCAGGCTACCGACTGCGCCACAAATACTGGCGTTAAACGAAGTAAATGTAAAGCATTACAACGTTGCAAACGACAAATTGATTGCACAAAATACATCCGTTTCTTTTAATACAAATGTGAGCAATTTATTCAAACTAAACCTTTGCAATTTAGTCTTAATTTTAAAGCAATCAGCTATTTTACATAATTAAGCAACTTTCTTTCCATTTAAAGGATAATACATCATAATAATTGTAAACGATTAAATAATTTAAATAATTTTAGGTACTGACCATAAACCAAATCCTTCATGAACTTTTGTTCATTAACTCTGTATTTAGACAAAATACCTCGTGTGTTTACAATCAGCTGATTGAAATCGTGTAAAATAAATAAATTGTTAAGGTTTGAAAATGTCGACATTTTTAGTTTAAGGGAGTAAGATAACGTTAATTATATGATTAAGCAACTTTCTTTTCATAAATGACAATAGAGAGTTTTTGCACATACGGTAAATGAATACGGTAAACGCTAAACGCTTTTTCATTTACGTTTATTTACCTATTTATACTTCTTGAAGCTGTGAAAAACTTGTTGAAAAGTGATTAGTGGCAAACTTTATACATTATTTATCCGGTTCCACCACACTGAACTGCAAATTATTCGTAAAATTACCAATATAAAAATAGCATTCAGCGTTCACCGTAAGGTTTACCGTATGTTGCAAAAACTCTCTAATACATCATAATAATTGTAAACGTTTTTAGGTACTGACCATAATAAACCAAATCCTTCATGAGCTTTTGCTCATCCACTGTATTTAGACTAAATACCTCGTGTGTTTACAATCAGCTGATTGAAAGCGTGTAAAATAAATAAATTGTAAAGGTTTGAAAATGTCGATATTTTTAATTTAAGGAAGTAAGATAACGTTAAAGTAAATAAAATCTGCTAATATACAAAGGTTTACGTTTTATTTGGTACAAACTGCGTGTAAATTGGTCCAGTTCAAGTCTCAGACGAACTGTCCAAAGGATTGGAAATGTTGGCTTTTTTCCCCATGTTAAATCTCCATAAGAAAAGTTTATTTTTCATTTTTGACTGATTTAACGTAAATATTTTTGAAATACAAATAAAATCTGCTAATATAGAACCGAAAACGTTTATTTTGGTACAACCCGCATGTAAATCGGTCCAGTAGAAGTCACAGACGAAGTGTCCAAAGGTTTTTTAACTTTGTGTTTTAAATATATAGATTATTTAACATTTGACAGTTAGAAACTTGTATTTTTACTGAAACCATCCTATTCGCTATCTGTTAGTTGTTATTAACTTACACCCTATAACGAGAGTTAATATTTTTATTATTTAAATTATTATGAATTATACTGAAACTTTAAGTTAGTATAATTTTACACTTTAGTTTGGTCTTCTTCACGCAATGCTAAAAAGAAATATTATATTACATATAAGACTTTCTCACATTAATAATAAAGTTGTGTTTGACGGAATTTAATGATCTTTATGTAATAAGTTTAATTATTTTCTTTCATAATTTATTTTATGATTTGTTTACAATGTTTAGTGCTTACAGGACGTTTTATGTATGGTGTAAGATGCGATCTCTTACCTCTTCAAATACGGTAACTGTTTTTACCTTATGACTAGGTTTTGGGAAAACCTATTGTAACGTTCAATAGTACATAACATTTTATTGGAGGGTTTCGAAGAGTTTAACCAGAAGAGTGTTACCAAATACAACTCAGTTGACAGTTGGAAAGTTGTTTTCTCGATTTCCAAATCCAACCACGTTCGCCAGCCAAACTTCTTTTGAATGGTTTTGATAAATATTGTGTTCTGAAATTGGTTTTCAGTTCGTAGTTTACTTACTGAAATATTTTATATCTAGTAATTCTCGTCCTCGTTTAAAATTCGTTTACTTTATATTGTATCTATAAAATTTTTATCATTGTCAACTCGATACGCATAAACACTGAATGATCTAAAACGGTTTATATTAAGGATTTATCTGTAGGAGCTGTTGTAGTAGGAGGATTTGACGGTGATGTTTATTTTATGTTAATTTAAAAATATTGATGTTATAATCTGAACAATGAACTGAAAGATTCAATTATTGAGTGAGGTTTTGAATTGATATTATGATTACAGTAACAGCATTACTGCAGAGCGTTCAAATGGGAAATGCAATCGTAAGCTTTGTGCAATTCAACCGGAAAACACATTACTGGTAATGTTAAAACCCAAAACAATTAAAAGATTAAACATGAAAGTGCATCATGGGAACCATATAATAATTAATTTTCTTATTTCCATAGTAAAAAAATACATATAATTAAAAGTGGTTTTTTAAAGTACCTGCAGTCAAATATGTAATGTTTCATTCGCCACATCCATTATTTAGTATAAGTTATTTGTTTAATATCGTTGTTAGATTTAGTTCAATGAGTATTTAGTGAAGACCAAAGGGTGATCCAGCATTAAACAAAGATAGTTTTATGCGTTTATCACTTTATGTTTGCTAATGTTAGTATGTAAGAATATTCCACATTATCACCCCTCAGAATATAATTATCCTAATATTAATAATTTATTATTTTATCCGAAATACATTTAAAGTATGATTAAATGACTTTTAAATTAAAGAAATATCCAATAAAATACCCACTAGCCTAAGTAATTGTTTATTATGTAAAAGAGTTGCAATACAAATTAAAACATTTGATATAATATATATATATATATATATATATATATATATATATATATATATATATATATATATTCAAAACCAAATTTACTAATTAATCAAAATCACATTATCCAGTGTTGTGCTAAGTGTTTGTGCTTCAAGATGTGTGAACCCCAGAGAGACACCACTGACCCTTCTTCTTGATCCAGGTTCCCTAGTGTTAACATCTAAATTTGTACAAGGACACAGTTCCTCCATTTAAATAAAAATTCACAGTCTGGACTAGAGCTTAATTCTAGTACCAAGTAATAGGGATATTGCCCAAACAGTACTAAATTAAATTCAATCCCATTTTAAATTTATTTACTCCCAAAATATAGTACTGGGCGAAGAATCATTGAAGCAGAATTGGTAAGATCCATCCTCACATCAATCAACATCCAAGATAGTGACAAGAAGACAATAGAATTGAACTGTACCCCTAACATTTTGTGAACAATTAACATTATTTAAAGATTCAAAATTTATTCATAATATTAATTTCCACTTCCAATTTAAATATAAAATTGAGTTTGCTCGTCAGCACGAGTTCCCCTCCCTAAGGAAGAGATCTGAATTTACTACATTGTTAGACCCAGCTGATAGACATTTAACTACATTGTGAAGCAAGAAATATAAGGACTGAAATAACCCATATAATTTTTGTTACCCCCTATAACTTATAAGTAATCAAGCACAAATTTAAATTAGAATTGTATTTCTGATAGGGTAATAAACTTATATTGTTTGTAACAAAATAGTCTTATTATTTCATAGGCCTAAATTAACCTAGAGTAGCTTACCCTCTGGTTGACCTAGAAATACACAACACAGATAAAACAGATATATATATAAACACCACTACTAATCAAGAGACAGAATAATATTTATCAAATCTTTTATTAATTATATCAATTACTAGCTGTTGCCCGTCACGGCTTCGCCCGTGATTTAATTTATTTAATAGTTAATAAAATCGTTTTAAAGAGCAATCTACTTCCTTAAGAATGATATAGAAACAATGAAGTAGTGTGAGTAGAGCTCTGAAGGTATTTCGCAAAACCTGTTCTTAGTGAGTAAAGGTTTTTTTTTAAATAGAAAAGGTCCTGAGAACCTATGAGCAAATAGGAAGGAACATGTCAAATTTCAACCCCGTAGGCCCTACAGTCATTCTGAAGCCATGTGGGGTGGCTATAGTGCCCCCACACTATGTAACTATATGTAAATATATGGCGGTTTCTATGTAACTATATGTAAATATATTTTGCAAAAACTATATTTATAGAACCATTACGTAATGAGCACATGTTAGCAAAACGGAACATCCACGTTAAATTTATACCTCCTATCCATGTTAATTTTGAGGTTCTATGGGGCAGAGCCCTAAAGGAAATTTGAAAATTATTTTTTAGTGAGCACTTCCTATGACATAGAGGAACATCCACGTCAAATTTCAACCCGTGGGCCTTAGAGTAATTTTCAAGACCTGTGGGGCAGAGCCCTAAAGAATTTAAAAAAAACTATATTTGAAAAGCCATTTTTTAGTCAGTAACTGTGAGCAGAGGAACGTCCGATTCATATTTCAACCCCGGAGGCCCAAAAGTAATTTTGAAGTCCTGTGGGGTGGAGCCCTAAAGAACTTTGAAAACAATATTTGCAAAACCGTTTCTTAGGAAGCACCCATGAGCAAAAAGAAACGTCAGTGTCAAATTTCAACCCTGGAGTCCCTAAAGTAATTCTGAAGTCCAGTGGGGCGGAGCCCTAAAGTGCTTCAAAAATTATATTTGCAAAACAGTTTCTTAGGGAGCACCCGTGAGCAAAGAGAAACGTCCATGTCAATTTAAAACCCCGGAGAGGCCCTAAAGGAATCCTCAAGTCCAGTGTTGCAGAGCCCTAAAGTGCTTCAAAAACTAAATTTTGCAAAACAGTTTCTTAATAAGTAGCTATAAGCAAAGAGAATCGTCCATGTCAAATTTCAACACGTATGCTATACAGTAACTGTGAGCTTCTGTGGGGCGGAGCCCTAAAGGGGATGTTTAAAGCACTTTTTTTTAGCATCAAGATAAAAGAGATCGTTCCAAATTTCAATCGTGCAGGTTTCTTAATTTGTATTTAAACTTGGCCATGCGGATAACATTATATTGAAACATCGATGGCCTGTGGGGCGGAGCCCTGAATGAATTTACTAAAATTGTTTCTTAGTGAGCACCTAAGAGGCAAGACGAACCTGTGTTTAAAGTTTCAAGCAAATACGTTTGGTAGTTCCTGCGATTTCATGATGAGTCAGTCAGTAATCACTCCCCGACAGGTTTAGCTTTGTCGCTAAGCTCGATCGCGGCAAAAGGTAGAATTCCTAAGGGAATTATCCTCCAGATTTTTATTACTAATCTTCCCTCAATAAATTGAATGAGAACAGCTGTTTACAAAATTAATATTATATTTCAATGTAATCATATGTTCCAATACAAAAATGTTGCTTCCATCAGAATAACACGGTAACTTTGAAGTCGTGTGGGGCGGAGCCCTGAAGGAATTTTGCAAAATCGTTTCTTAGTGAGCACCTAGGAGGCAAGATTAACCTATGTTCAAAGTTTCAAGTAAATCCGTTTGGTAGTTCCTGAGATTTCGTGATGAGTCAGTGAGTGGGATTTCGCTTATATATATATATATAGATTCAAAGCTACTGTTCATTATAAACAAACACTGCTCTAACGTTAAAAGTAACCAATATGGCGATCCCTTCCAAGTAGGATCGATACGAACTATCGTATCGCAGCATAGACTGGCAGTATAATTACAAATATTAAAAGAGGGGCTTTAGGTGTTTCTCAATATTTTGTATTAAAATATTGCAGAAAAAGGTAAATATTTTTGCGGTATATTCAATATTTTAATGTCATATTGAACATCAATAACATAAAAAATATACAACTTACATTTGACTTGAAATGTGAATTGTCTATGTGTGTTTTTAAAAATCATAAACCGTAAAGAATTAATAAAATATGTGTGGCAATGAATTTAATTTGTTATCACTCTATTAAATTGGTAGTGAGGCAGACTCTATAATATGTATTTTTTGTGAGGATTTAAACCATCGAACTGGATAAAGGTGCTATTATTGTTTGGAAATAATCATTTTGTAACTGTATTGTAATTCTTTATTTTTTATTAATAAAACAAGTATGGCAATCAATTTAGTTTGTTACTACTATATTAAATTGATAATGAGGGATGTAGACCCTATGATGTGTTCGTGTGAGCATCAAACTAGATAAAGGTGGTATGAGTATTTTCAAATAATTAATTTGTAACTGTATGCTAATTATTTATTTCGTAATAAATCAGTATTATTATAAATAAGAAATAAACATCACTAACTGTTTAGCGCATTTGGAATAAAAACTATTTTCTATAACATTACTTCTTATATTTATTCAAATTAATTAAATACTGTTATTGACGAGTTCATAAAAACATAGTTTTCCAGTGAAAACAATTGCCTGTAGTAGTGAAAGAGCAGCGAGGTTCACCCACGGTCCAGGTCGTAATTCAACCTTGGGCCGATAACAAACCTTCCAAAACCTTTGGCTCCAACTGGTCAAATAACACACTGCCTACTTTTATATACTAACCATCGTCTAACTTAAATTATTTTCATAGTAACTGTAAAAAGTAACATTTAAAAAAAATTAATATTGACATTTTGCTTTTTACTTCAGAAAGCGGTATTTTCAAAACATAGTACATAAAGAATGATTTGTATTATGAATATTTTATAGTTACAGGATTGTATCGAAAGTACTTAGAACCATATATATAATATTTTAACTCAACCAAGTTGTATCATTAGCTTGGTAAACTATACATACGACAGAACCCAGAATGAAAGTAAGGTAGTTAGATTGCTCTTCCTAAAGGTCCCTTGGTCAGACCAACCATTTACTCATCTTGAAGAGTGCTATTATCTAGAAAGCAGTTTCAGCAACTGTTTATCAAACTAATATTCATATGTTGTGTCAGTTTTAAATATTATTTACACTTAATGACCCCGCAATCATTGATGTTAGCAACTTTTACAATACATTTCTGAATAAATAAAATGTATGCATGTGGAGCTTATCTGGAAATGTAAAAATTATAATGTAATTTAGCACATTATACTAAATTAATAATAAAAAATGCCCCCTAATGGCATTGGAGGATGAGGGCAACTGGGATTGTTTGTCACAGTTCGTCCGGGGCATCCTCCTGGAAAAGAAAACCGATCTGGACCGTGAAGTGGCCCAGATCCCTTGATCGAGCGGCTGGATAAGGAGCGAGCCCCACGGGCGTAAGCCAAATTTAGGCCTAGCCTGACGTAATGTGACAAACAATTCCAGGTTAGATTCCTAAAGAGTAGAGGAGGTTTTTTAGTGGGTAAACTCGTTTTTAGGGGAGCCCCACTCTACAGGCTGGCCACCTGTGTGCGTAATGCATTTTTCCGCCTCTCCCTCAAAAAAAAAAAAAAAAAAAAATGCCCCCTAATGGCAGGGTATTTTTTATATTTCTTACTATAACTAAAACTTGATCCTTCTGCTACGTGAAGTATTTCGTTCCATGAAAATTTTAATATTTATTTTGTAAACAAAACTTGAAACAGATTAGGGAAAATGAAAGTCATAAATGAAAAATACAAAAAAAAACAACAAATAAAAAATTTTACAAATTAATACTTGCTTTTATAAAATTGGAATTTTTCAAGAAAACTTTAAATAGCTTATTTATCTATACTAAAAGAGATATTTACAAAATGCATACATCACTTTTCTTAAATACATTCCTTGTTCATAACCTCAATTTCCATGATTCATAAACTAATTGTAATACAATCTTAAAATATTATAAGAATTTTGCCAAGGAAAACTTTTATATTAAATATCACGCTTTTAATTGAAACTATCAGTTACCTTAGTGTTATATTTTTATTATTTTTGCTTCATGTATGGTACACGAAAATACAACAGGATGTATATAGTATAAATATATTGTAAACAATATATATATATATATATATATATATAATACATAAATAGATGAAAATATGTACTACACAAAAAAATTTTAAGAAGAATGAAATTTATTTTACAATAATTGACTATTACTTCACACTTCAAAATATAGTATTACAAACAGGATTTATATTAGTGTTGCATTGTGTACATGTTGAAACACCTCTACTTACCTCTAAATACCTCTAAAAGATCATGAAAAAGTCAGTTTTTCAGACCTAGAGAAAAGGAAAGCTGAAAAACATTTCATTGCACTACAGTAAACACATCAATTTGATAAAAATAATGTAATGTTAAATATAGACTTGAACACTCCGAAAAATTGAAGATCGAAAACCGATATCACAACTATTCGTAATTCCATGTTAGTATTTCATGTAAATATCAAATCCTATTGATAGTATATGGCACAGTCATTAGAATTTTACTCATAGTTTACCCCTGTTGACCGAAAGTTTTAAAAACAAGGGCTTTAGATAAAATGTATAACAATAAAAGAGTTCGAGACAACATTCTTTTAAGAATGTAAATCATGTGATATGTGGTGAACATGGCGAGCTGTGTAATCAGGCTGATTAAAATTAACATGTTCTCTGATAGATTAAATACAAATATTCCTATTTTCAATAATAATAATTAATATTATTGTTTAAGATTTTCATTGAAAATTTCGTGGACTCTTTGGCAAAGCCCTTGTAAAGAATATTGGGTCGGAAGCTAAGATAACATTCCTATCAACAAATAAAGATATTAAAAGTTTATTTATAATATACCTTGTCCATTTTAGTTAAAAAGAGGAAAAATATTGGTATTTTATCACAAGTTGGCTACTTTGATGGACTCTTGGGCGAAGTCCTAAGTTTGCTGACGTGTTTTGAATCAATAAGATCCTTTTCACCTCACCATACTAAAACAGAACAAAATTCAATGAAATATATTGAAGACTTGTATTATTCTTTTCGGTGCTTTTTGTAGTGATTTCAAAAACAAACAGGCAAAGTAGGCTCCATGATCACAAGCAGACGGACAAAAATATAAGTGACACCAATTTTAGATTCGGTTTAATTAATAATATTCGGTAATGGAGATAATATATTAACATTATTAACATAACATGTTAATATTTCATAATTATGTACTAATAATTAATAAACTTTTTTCAAGCAAACTACCTTCAATCAATGTTTGATACATTTTTTAATAATTTTTGTTTTTTCAAGGATTAATTAAGGATTTTAAGGATTTTTAAGGATTAGTAGTGGTTTACATATCGTTATCATCTTCAATTATGATAGTTTTTAAAATAAAATATTCAACCAGGCCATATTGAAACGGCCATTTCCATATCAATTCAAAATGTAGCATCTATTTAAGAAACATGTCAAAGCAGAGGGTCTGGGTGCATCTAAGAGCGATTCCTATAGAAACAAGCTGCTAAGATAATGTTGATGCCCTCGCACTACAAGAATACCCAATGGAAGATTTAGAGTACAGAGCAAGGGATCATCCCGGGATACTGGTTAGTGGAAGGAACAGGTCACGAGGTCTATTACGTGTTGGAATATGTTATGTTAGGCAGGTCTTATAAAATGTAAATCCCCTATCTACTCTAAATAACGGTTAAGAAAATTATGTATCAATTCAACTATTTCAATATATTTGTGTATATGTTTATATTTAAATTTGTAAATAATTAAATTTTTGAGTGTACTCTTAAGTACTTTCTTTGTTTTTAAAGCCACGGATAAGTTACGAGTATATCCACTTTTTTATACTTCTTTATTTTCTTTAGGACCGATGTCAATAATTTAGAATGTTCACACCTTAAAATCATATACAGAACTGACAGAAAAATGACGAAATACAACTACATAAACATTTACTGAGTGAAAGCATTCGTTTAAAAATATGAAACACAAAAACCCATGGTTAACCTTAAATGCATAACAACATGACTGGATACGTGATAACAAATTTTATATTTTGAATAATATGATACAGTATAATTTTAAGTTCAAAATTGTATCAAAGATGAGAGTAAAACATTAAAAGGGGTTAAAAGGGCTGAGTTGTTCCTCTTTGAGAATCGTGACTTGGGTTTGATTTGTTTTCTTTAGACACGAACAAACTTTAACACTTCACTGAACGTTGGCAGCGTCCACTTTGCTACACATATTCTAGCTCTAATAATAAAAACAACCGTGTTATCTTTATTGCTTATAATCCTGATTTTTTTCCGTTCCATACATCCAAGACTGAATATGGATGCCACAAATATCACCCCTTAAGTTAAATCTTTAAGTATTATTTTAAGGAAAATCCAAGCTCCCTGTCCTTAAGAGGGATTTCATTTTCATCCTTTGAATATTTTTTCAATAAAATAGAGACTTTTTGCAACATACGGTAAACATTATGATAAACGCTATACGCTATTTTTATATTGGTAAATTTATAAATAATTCGCAGTTCACGGTGGTGTAACCGGATAAATAATGTATCAAATTTACTGCTGGTTTTCAACAAGTTTTTCATAACTTCAAGCAGTATAAATAGGTAAATCAACCATAAATAAAATAGCGTTTAGATTTTACCGTATTCGTTAACCGTATGTGCAAAAACCCTCTAATATCTCATTTTTTACCGTAAACAATAACTTATTAGTAATGCGAAGGATAAACTCACAGCATCTGGCATTTTCCATATTAAAAATTAGCATTTTAATTGAAAACATTGATGCGTTCACTGATTGAAAATATAGATCGAAGCTTAGCATGTGTAAAATGCAGGCGCAAATGAAACTGGATAAAATTATATGTTATAACATAAATGCTGAGTACATAATGCAGCAATCTTTAAGAGGGCTCAATCTAAATTATCACTTGTATTACAAAAAATCTAGTTATTCATGGAATTAATTCATTTTATTTTATATTTTATGTTTTTTTATTTGACAACACATAATAACATATTGATAATAAGCTACACACAACATTTCGTGAAAAAAATAATATTATTTTATTTATAATATGTATTTTAAGACAATACATAAACAAATGAAGAGCACCTATGGATGAGAAAAAATACAAAATAATGAGCTGAACTCTTTAAATATATCATAATAAGCCATCGTTCACTATTCCAAAACTTTTTAAATAAACATCTTTCCCAGTTTAAACAATCATTGTGATATGAGTAAACGAAAATCCTATTACGACCATTTTATTACGATTTTAATACATGAACACTAACGACCTGAGCTGTGAAATGGAATGGTTTGTTTATTGTAAGTGGATTACGAATTTCCATTAAAATTTTATTCACGGTTGGAGAAAACATTATCAGTTGTGGGATTAATAAGGTGAACCCCGATAATTACCCCAAAATAATCTGCTATAACAATGATTTGTTAAGCATTGTGTAAGATTGCTTAAGTTCTTGAGTTGATGTTGTATCTTCTATGCACATTTCACCGCAGGTGCGGCATCTTCAGGGAGATTCGATTTAAATTACATTAATAATACTACACAAAATTTATAGAGGTCTTTTTTATTTATTTTCAATAAATAAAAACAAATCTTATGCAAAATGTTCAAATAAAAAAAAAAAAAAAACAACTTTTATGAGTGGAGCCTCGTCAGTTAAAATTGCATACTTGTGAAGCGGGGTGGGGGTCTGCTTGCGGCTGTGTGGAGGTCGAGCGTGTGTATAGTTATGAATATCTCGATGTAATTGTTGACAGTAAACCACAATACGAAAACTATGTATTGTATATAAGAAACAGGTTACGTAAGCTTACATATGCATTCTCTCAGCTGGGCACCATTTTTAATTTGAAACTATTAAAGTTTGTTATTATGCTTATGAACAGTCCGTGCTCATGTATGGAGTGGGGGGCTGCTTATCAGACGGCAACTATCATTTGCACAAAAATCTATAATAAAATTTGCTTTACGTAAACCTAAACGTTTTTCAACTTATGAAAGATTTAATTTGTTTGAATGTTTGATACCCTAAGAATGTTTTTGTTAAAAATATATTGCTTTTCATAAAAAATAAATCATCCATGATTTTGTTACCTGGTGATAATTATAGCACTAGACATCATGAAAACGTCGGTATACAAGTTTTAAAACCAAATAATAAGTCTAGTATGTCCAACACTTTTTTATGTGGCCAAAAGTGTCTTCAGAAATGTTCCTCAGGAAATTTAGGACTCAGATGACTGCAGCGAGGCCGTGTACCGCGGTAGGATAGTCAGGCTGGCGGATGTAGGTCGGGACGGCCCGGACACTCTTATCATCCCGCCTTTTCAGCAAAATTCCTAGATAAAATATTTTTGTGTTCCATGTCTTTGATATTATATCATTAAAAGGATCCTCAGACAAGATTAACTATCATGTTTTGACATTTTCTAAAAGGAATTTACAATAACATTCCAGTTTTTATTAGAAATATTTCATCGAGGATAGTTCAATTTTACTTATATTGTGAATTATATTGGGTTATATTCCAACATTCCTGTCACAGATGTTTTATCCAGTATTTTCTTTAGACATTTAGATATTAATCTGGATATGTTTCTTTCTTTTCTTACACTCGTTCTATTTTTAAGTAATGTTAAAATTATGATATACATAAGCAGCTCAATTTTCTTAGTTATTTTTTATAAGAATTGTTAGTTTAGTTTCTATAATTCATTATAATAAATTCCCCTAGCAAGATTAGATTTAAAACTTTATCCTTTTGTAGTAATTAGTTTCATTTAGTTACTGAACAATGGCTCGTCCCCACCCACAGGATCTTCTATGTGGGGACTGATTTCCATGTATGAGTATTTATGTACGGTAATATAGTTGTGTAATATAAATACTTACTTACTTACTCCCATGGCCATTGATACCCGAGTAGGGTTTTGGCCTCACCAACAACTGCTCGCCATCTGCCCCTGTCCTGTGCCTCTTCAATTTCTGCTCCTGCTCTTGTGATATCTTTTTTCACACTGTCCCACCATCTACTCTTGGGCCTTCCTGGTGGTCTTCTCCCATTCGGCTGCCCTTCTCCTACATCTCTTAGCAATGAACCTCTGCCCCTTCTCAAGACATGCCCAACCCATGTCAAACGTCTAGTTCTAGCGTGGGCCACGATATCATAATCTCTGTACAGATTCCTTAACTCTTCATTGTGCCTGATTCTCCATTCTCCATTTTCACATACTGCTCCAAAAATCTTTCTTAACATTTTAAAATTTTGTAATATAAATAATGGAAATAAAATAATTTGAATTTGAATTTAAAATCATAAAATTGTTTGTTCTTTTAAAAATCGCGTTTACTATAAATAATCGTATTTTAAAATGTTTCATAGTCAAGTTTTATATCTTTTTTTTTGTTGCTGAAACCAATGAAATTATAGCTTACTCATTGCAGGAAATTGGGAAAAATATATATATTGATTCTCTATAAACCAAACTTACTGGATGTTAGCTTAATCATCTTATTGTCTCGCTTTAATGTACAACTTTTCAATTTTTAATCCACTTGATCGAATAAAAAAAATATGGTTATCATCATCGAGTATAAAAATATCCATTCAAAATCAAACAATATAAATTTTTATAGTAAAAGTGTTATTTAAATAAGTACTGGCCTTGAATGCGAATCGCCAGAGCCGCTGTCAAAGGCAGCAGGATCGATCCTGGGGCCGAAATCGTAACTCAACCTTTGGCTGATAACACACAATCGTGAACCCTCCTCATCCTCTGGTTAAATATACTTTATCGCGTACCCTATACACTACCGTCAACATTTGCTTTCATAAAATATATTGTAAAAACAAACCTAAAATAAGCACTTACTTAAAAATGAAATAAGTTTTACGATCAGTAGTAATGAAAGAACTATACAGCCTTTTCACATACACAATTCTTTTACATTTTTATATTTGTATTACAAAAAACAATAATAAGTTTTGTAGAATATATTTTGGGGAATTTTACACCCCATTGTCAGAAAGAACAAACTTTAAAAACTAACAAAATATTAATGTCAAATATTAATTTTTGTATTTAATTTTAATAATTTTACTATATGTATAAATAACCCCGTCGCAGCAGACCTGCGTACTCAGCGAATTTCCAAAGAATCTTGAGATTTTGTATTTTCCCAATAAACACCATAGGAATGAGTATGTAGGTTTGCTGCCATGGGATGTTGTTAGAAAATGTTAGTTCTGTTAGGAAATACAATAGTTAGGTAAGGTAAACATTAAATTTTATCAATATTCGGCACTTTTTAATTTTCCCCTTAAACCAAATGGGGGTGAGTATGTAGGTTTGCCGCCATATGGGTGTTGTGAGCAAATATCAGTTAAACCCTACCTATTGAATGTACATACCACATTTTATCAAGTTATTCCAATAAAGAAGCGTGATACAGGGTTTTGTTGATTTCCCATAAGATTAACATGGAAAACCTATTTTTGACTTTTCTCCGTAACCTGTTAAGCCAAGTTAAAAATTCAAAAAACTAAATTGTTTGTTTTTTTAAGTTCTTTTAAATGGTTTTAGTTAGAATTGTTGAATTTTGAAAATAAAGGTCCAAAAATGCCAAAACCCATTTTTTACCCCTTTGAAACCCCATAAAACCCCGTTCCCGTAACCCGATCATGCTGGTTTGCGAACTCATGAAAATAGACCTGGTCTTACACCTTCATACCAAATTTCATCAAAATCGGAGGTTCCTGTCAAAAGTTATCGGGACCACGGACACACATATATATATGAAATTGAACGAATGGTGTTTTTGGCTTCTGGGGACCTCAAAACGAAAAAGTATTATGGTCCCGGTCCTAGGTTTCACCATGACTACTGCCGTAATAGCGTATTCCCTATAGGGAAATTCGCTAAAAGATTTATGTTAATTCTTGCCATGATATAATTTTATTATCCGTCATGTCTTATTTTTTATCAGTTATTTCTTTCTGTCGATAGGGATGTTTATCGAATTGTATATCTCTACACACAATATTAGGTTATATAAATTTCCATTACATTATATATTTGCTTCATCCTGTAACTCTCCATTTTCAGGTCAGTGATTTGCTCTTGAGCCTCTTTTAATGGTTGGATCACACGGTGAGTTGGCATATTCGTGATTTATAATAAAATTACGGTTTATTTTATACATACTCCCCTATAATCACTGTGTTAAAGTCGTTGAGGTTCTTGCTTCATGATCCGAAGCCAATTGTTCTATCATTATAATAATCATACAGTTGTACTGTCAATATTTTAAGCCAAAGTATCAGAACGTAATAATGATTTAAATCGCAGATACTTTTAATAACAACTTCGTTTATAAATAGCACATCACCTCCAAACAGGCTTAATATCGAAATACTACATATATAACCTACAGTTACCTATCGTAGGTTATATAACCTACAGTTACAGGAGAAAAAAATTAACCACAGCAATGAATTGTATCCACCGATGGTCCTCGCAGAGAGTTTATGAGTTGTCCTGCTTGGCTAAAGTTCATTGACACTACACTTCTGAAGTGAAAATAAATGTATTGATATAAATCCTCATAACAATAGATAGAAATCGCATTATAATTAGTTGAATTATAAGTAAATGTTTATTTTAATATAACAGTCATTGATAAAAACGCATTGTTTATTTCTTAAATGTCCCCTTACGTGATTAATTGATTAATTTTCTTATGAAAATATATACATTGTGATGTTTCTCTTGTTGTGGTATTAAAATTTGAAAATAGTACAAACAATTCTTCACATTTCAGATCAGACTATATGATTGAGCTTAATGAGCTATGAGTAATATTTTAATGAACGAAGGATTTGGATTCATTAGTGCAATACTGTTGTTAATGTAATCCCACAGTCCCTTTGTATTGTTTAATATGTTTGTAATCAATTAGTTTGGCTATTAATGTTATATTTTTTAACTGTTGTCTCATTTAATTACACTTCTTTATCGTTCATAAATCTTGTTTGAACATATTATCTTCAAATTTACGATTCATGTAATATACCATGCTATCATCATTCCTAAAACCAAAGAGCGGAATTACAAAATCCTTCTTATATTTTTTGTTACAGTGGAGTTACTAATATATGACAACTAAGTGATAACTAAACTTATAAGATTCGCTAGATATATGGGAGCTTTAGGAATATATAATAAAAACGACAACAATCAAAAGCACAAGAAAATAGTTTATTAAATAGTTAGTTGTAAACTCTGATAAATATTAATTAATATTTATGATAAAGCTGAATCATCTTTAAACAACAAATTTGAATAGATAAATAAATGGGACAGTCCATGACCAATCTTGTCCAAACATTAACTAAGAACAAGTTTTTATTTTTGTAGTATACAATTGACATACAGTCGATAACCATGTATAATAATTTTAAAGGTAGATATTTCAGTCAAGACTGGTCACTGGACTGTCCCATTTCCACTACTGAATAGCACATGTACGATACAAGTTTTGGTAGACAATATTATTCCAAAATATGGTTGGATATGTGATCTATGGCACAGATGAATATTAAAAATAGTTCTCGAGAGTTCAATCCACAGCGATCACGAAGCGCTGCACAGCGCGAGTAGAGCGGTCAACAGTGCGGTCAATGTTGTGGTCAACAGTGTGGTCAACAATGCGGTCACCAATGCGGTCACCAGTGCGGTCACCGCAGATGCCTGTAGAGGTGGTGCTCGACTGCTGTCGTCTGCTACAACAATGAACAGGCACAACGGTCACGCAAAGGTACCAAAGAATACAATCAACAAACTATATGCATAAATAATAAATTCATAGCGATTTGAACAAACATCCATTTTCACCATGTTCAGTTATACTAAATACTTTCAAATGATGTTTACACTAAGATAAAACCTTTAAATTTTAGTTGATTATATAATGTTAAACATAGTAAATATGGATTCTTGTTGAAGAAATGTTTTAAGGCATTTAAAACAAAACTTATATGATAGATTAATAATGATAAAATGTCTATATTAGTTATTATTCATAGACCATTGTAAGTCCATTTAAAAACTTGGCTTTAGTTATCTTCAGGTATATATACCATAGCTTTATATAAAAAATAAAAGTACATAAAAATTCCTAAGCACTACATGCTAAGTTTACTTATGCATAAATAACTGCCTTTACATGCATTATACTCAGGCCTATCAATATGCAAATGCGGATTAAGATGCAACAACAAAACTTTTATAATGGCTAAATACAGGAGAAGGAGAAAAATATAAATGATTGTTTTTTAATATAAGCCGTCTCAAAAAAAAGACATATTCCCCTGCAGACCTGCATCAAAAGAAATATTATATCCGGATATACTTGCTTGTCAAGAGCTGGGACAGTTTACATACATAATGTAAATCTTAGTTCTATTTCCATTCTTAGCATTATATTTGGATTTTTCAACTTTCAGTCAAAGCCTTAAGTATCACAGGCAGTTATCAAGATAGTGGAACTATCAGTAGGTTATGTTTGATCGGTAGATTTTAACATACTTGGAATTATGTTAAGAAAAATCCCATTTATTATTATAATTATACAATAACTATCGTACGCATTAGGGCCTATACATGTATGTCGTACGCATGTGTACATAGAACATATTACAACTACAAATATTGTCGTAAATAATAACTACTGATGATTTATGTTACTATTCACATGAAATGTAATGGTAACGTTATTGTGACTCCAAACAACAGATAACTCTCGGCTTATGTGTGGGTGTTTATCGCAGCATTCGCAGATATTCAGTGCAGAAGCCAAACAGAGCTCGCTGATATGGTATAATATGGCATATATCTCACACAAAACACTACCTCATAATACATTCAATTTGGCATGGAAAATAAAGCTGCGTAAATGGCCGTCAATAATTCTTCTAAGATTTTACTTTGATGAACTTTTTTCATTAGTTTTCATTATATAGGAGGATATAATAGTCTCAGAAGCTTTACTTTGAGGTATCGAATATCATCATAGGTTCAATCATTTTCCATGTACATATTATATCTAATAAAATTACCACTTACCAATCCAAGCCAATGCTCTGCCTGAAACAGAAATAAATAAAAATTGATTAATGTTAGGTATTTTGAGAATTCTTTGGAAAGCAAAACTATTATCCATTTCGGTAACACAAAACATCCAACTTGTATAATATTATGTAACTATAGTTACCATTTTACACAATACTTGATATATTTTCAATCTATGTATGCCTAAATAGTTCTTATAAAAAATCTTTAATCATGTAGGCCATGTATATTTTTTAATACTCATAACGAACTTTTTGACATTAAGTAAATCCTAGTGAGTTGTAGCATGTTAAAACGTATTAGGCCTATGTCATTGCTCATGCTTGAACTAAAATTAACCTAATATTGTCTTATGATACATCTCAAATATTGGTGCTATTAAGTTAGTGTCTTTTTTGCTATAATACATTATTTATATTGCCTTATAAAAAGAAGCAGATTGAATGCAATTGCGTAAAACAATACGTAAGTTATTCATCCAAAAGTGTACTCTAGAAACTCTTTTGCCGTATGTTTTAGACCAGTTCTAAATAAATTTATCTAAAAATGTTTCAGAGTTAGCCAGCACAGAGGCAAAGGAACGATCTGAATATACTAAATAATTATTAATATTTTGGTAAATTATCGTGTACGCATCGCTGCAAACTGATTTCGTAACAGATGCAAATAATGAGTTATATCTCAATTTCGATCTTACCTGGGTAGTAGTGCATGAGCTTCCTCCGGACGTAAGTCGTCTCGGGAATGGTGAGCTCGCAGTCCACAATGACTGGCGAGTTGAGCTCGTCATCGTGGAGGAACCCCGTGATGGTGACGTCATACACACCGTCATGTGACGTCGACTCCACGCTGGCTGACGTCATCAGAGTCCTGAAAAAGCAAGTGGTGTGCAATGTTTGTCATATTGGGACTTGGACTTGTGAGCTCGCAGTATGAGATTACAGGCGAGTTAAGTTCGTAATAATGAAGAATGCTTTGATGAGGACGTCATAAAACTGTAATGCGAAGTTACCTCCAAGTTGGCTGACGTCATCAGAGAATCCCTGAAAAAGAAAATATAATGTTGGAACTAGGAGAAGTGAGCTCACAGGATGAACTCAGTCTTTTAATAATTATTGTTATGGAATTCTAAAAAAATATAATACTTCAAAATTAAATATTTATTTAAGAGCAATGATAACATTCAAATAAATAATATTTTACTTTAATTTGCAGCAATTTATGTATACACATTTTGTTAAACTTGTAGCAAAACAATTGTAAAAGGCTTCCAAATTGGTAATAAATATAAAAGGTTCAATCATTGCCAATTTATATGTTTTCTAAGGCAATAAAAGATAGAACTATTTCTAAAAATAGGACGATATTATACTGCCGAATGGGTGTATCATAATGTGAACTATATTCAATCAAATAGAAGTTCTTATGCATATAAAATACCTTTGTGTACTGTACCGACACAATTAAAACGATAATCTTGCATTCTTACACAGACTCAAACCTCTTGAGATCTCAAAAAAGATTATCCCTTATGTAATATTTCTTTTCAGATCCACAGAAACCCTCTTTGAAGGAGTTATAGATCCATTTTCCATGCAGCTTTTAATATTCAATTCATATAAAATAAACCAAACACCTTCTTAGTTAAATATATATATATATATATATATATATATATATATATATATATATATATATATATATATATATATATATATATCTATTTTGATATTATATATTGTACTACAAAAAATAAATCGTGCATGTAAAATATCTAGCATATTTTCTTTTATGTGGGTAATATATAAACCACATCTCGTTTTAATGGTGTGACATTTTTAAAACGATGTATAAAATATAAACAGTATTCCAAAACACGATAGTAAACATGTTACCAAACAATAATATTTTTTATGATCCTAGGAAGAGTTTTGAACGAAAAACAATGCTAAAGAAAGATATTTAATCCTTGTTTGCACCAGAGGTACAGGTATTTGTTTTTGTATTAAACAGTTTGCTTAACCATCGTAGCAAAACAATATTGTTTTTGTCTGATCATAATGTTTAATATTTGAACAAACACTTGTATTTGTACTTTGATATGGAAAAAATTTTGAACCTCATGACTTATGGTAACGTCACATTGCAATGCCACTATTTTTAAATGTTATAGCTTCTGTAACCTTAGCGAGATTTTAGCTTGCAGCGAATGATTCACTAGAAATTTCCAATTTATTGTTGATAAAAATAATCTCTAAATTTGTTTTCATTACTGATGTTTAAAAATAATTATTATTTTATAAATTAGTGTTATAATCAGCCGATTATACTGACGTCAGCAAGCAACTCACAAAAGTATTCAATAAATGCATTACTCCCTTTACGATCATTGTTTTTTTATATACCGTCATTGATTTTTTCTTTGATTAATAATATATTTAAAAAAGTAAATGAAGAAATAAAAAAACACGAATAGTAAGGCTGTGACCTGATAATATCAAAAACAAATAGTAGTATCTTTAACGGAATTATATATGGATGATAATAGTTCATCCATTTGGCTAAAATTTTTGTATTAATTAATAACTATCCTAAAACTGTTTATTTTATAATAAATGTTTCTTCCTTATTTGCTCTCCTCTTCATCTTGCAAACATTTTAATTTATATATTTTTAATCATTTAAACCTTTTTAACCTTATGTTTGAATAGGACTAGTACTAACAGAAATAGAGAAATGTTTAAATATAAATTATAAAGTGAACCAGTTTCAACTAAGTTTAGTTTTTCAAATACACAAAATTATATAATTGCAATGACGGAAAATCAAATGTAACAACTCAAATATCATATGTACACCTTCTGTTTACATATATAGTAAAGACTGCTTTAGACTTATTTGGACTTTCAAAATAGTTTTTATTTTAGTTGTGTTTTTTTAACAAGTTATGTCGTAATGTCTGTACACTCACATTCTCTTGATGTCGTTGCCCTTGTACAAAACCATCTTGGGCTCGGGGAAGACACCGAGTGCTCTACAGGAGACATTCACTCCCTGAAGATCGGTCTTCGTTTGGAACACTTCTATCTTCTTTTCAGGAGCTGCAAAATAGTTTTGATTTTCAATCATAGGGTACAACATATCATACCTATTATACATTTTAACATAATATTCTGCTATGTAATTTAAAGTCCCCCCCCCCAACAATTAATTTTTTCATACTTTTCATGATTTGACTCTTCAGCATTTTCTATAAGAAAAATATATTCAAATATTATGTTTCTTAGTCCTTGGACACTTTAGTTTATTAAAAACTAATTGAGTTTTAATGAGGAAAGAAAATATATTTATTAAACTAGATAGTAGAGGTAAAGTTTATGGTGGTTTTATTTTAAATAAATCCAAATTATTACAACTTATAAATAAATGCATAAGTTGAAATAAAAAAAATTATAAAGATTGGTATGAAAAAAGTTCATGAATAAAACTATCGTTAAGGGAAATTATTGTTAAACAAATTATTATTATTTACTAAACGATATTCTCTTGATTAGACATCAAAATATAATATATTATTTCATGGACCATTTCCAATAACATCATAATAAAAGTACAATATAAACAAACAAAACTTTACTCTGTTCAAAACCAATTAGATGAACATCATCAGAGCGAGTGCAGAGTGGGTTCCAGCCGGCGCCGCTGTCAGCTGCTACCCAGCCACTTCACTGATGACGGTCCCCCATCCAATAATACATCAAAACTCCGCCATCGCACTAGCGAATCATGTTGTTTGTGTTGGATTAAGCGAAACTAACACTAAACATGGCTATTGTACTAAATGTATTTCTATTTGAAAGAATAATTTGTTTTATTTATGTTAAGTGGAACCATATTTAAGGAAGCATATTAGTTGTTGTAATTACACTTATTTATTTTTTGAGGATTTTGCATAAGGTTTTAGAATATATGTGGTTTGCATTCGATTATATAAATTATTCCATATTTTATCACTTGCATTACACATAACTTAAATGTAATGAGTTGGGATTGTTCGTCACAGTGCGTCCAGGGCATCCTCCTTAGAAAAAAGACTAATCTGTACCGCTTAGGCTCAGACCTCTTAACTGTGGGTCTGGTCAAAGAGTGAGCCCAATGGGTTTAGGCTAATTTAGGCCTATAGTCCAGGCTCTGAACAGGTTGAGCATGCACTAAACGTCTAACGAAATTTGACTTTTGATTATTGTTGGGAACATTTAGTAGATGTAAAAAACCGATGTTGCCACATTTCCAGAATGGGCACAACACGGGGGACGGCCTCTAGAGGAAGTCGTAGAGGAAACTGTATTGGCCTATGTCATGTTATATATCATTTTAAAGGTCTTTGAATGTAGATTAAAATACCACAAACCCGATCTCTAAAGGTCGAATATAACGCAAGTTATTGCGTTTTGAAATTTCGGTAAAATCCTTTCATGCAAAATTTGACTGCCTGCCATTTCTGGCTCAGACGTTCATTTGATGTCAAATTGGCAACATTGTTTTCAACTCTATTTAAATTCTATCTATCTCCTCTTTATAAAAATCCTAAAAATCAAGTTAAATGTTTTATTTTAAGTCTTCATTTGCCGTCTTCAATTGCTGTCAGAAATATTATGATTACGTTATGATTTTCAGCCCGATTGGGGACAACCCATGAAATCTTTTATGAAATATTTAACGTGAGCTTTAGGATCATGTTTAACAGAAAGCAATGCCGCAAAGCCGACCTTAAATGAACGCTCGAATCAGAAATGGCAGGTAGTCAAACTTTGCATAGAAAGCATTTTGCCGAAATTTCAAAACACAATAACTCGCGTTATATTCGACCTTTGGAGATCGGGTTTGTGGCATTCGAATCTACATTCAAAGACCTTTAAAATGACATACAACATGACATGGGCCAATACAGTTTCCTCTACGACTTCCTCTAGAGGCCGTCCCCCGTGTTGTGCCCATTCTGGAAATGTGGCAACATCGTTTTTTTACATCTAATAAATGTCCTCAACAATAATCCAAAGTCAAATTTTGTTAGACTTTTGTGCATGCTCAACCTGTTCAGAGCCTGGACTACTAGTCTAATGAAATGTGGCAACCAATTTCATTCTAGATTCCTAAAGAGTACAGGAGGTTTTTAGTGGGTATACCCGTTTTTAGGGGAGTCCCACAATACAGGCTGGCACCCTGTGTGCGTAATTAATTTCCCTGCCCCCCCCCCAAAAAAAATTATGTAATATAATTTTAGACTAGTATTCCGGTAGAACTTTGAAGTGTAAAATTTTTATATTAAGCTGAGACTCAACAGTCTTTAGTATTACTATCAATTGATTATTTTTATTTCACTAATATCATACTTATTTACTTAGAATTATCCTTAATTGTTTATTACTATAAGTAATGTGACTAAACTTTTCCTTAAACTAGGGCGTGGAGGATCATTTCAAATTTTAATAAAGTGCTGGCTATTTATAACAAGCTATCACACATTTTATCAATCCAAAACTAATATAATAGAGGCTATAAAGTTCTAAACTATAATGTCTTTGTTTTTATACTCCCTACTAGATATTTACTTTAAATTTATTTGACTATGATCATTACAAATGAAATGATCATTTCATTTCATTTAGGGCCCTTGTAACTCACATCTTACCCTCAAATAAGCTTAACAACTTATATAAATTCTCCCTTTTGATTTACTATCACATGTAACAGTCTCGCTAGCATACGAATCAAATCCAACAAACTTTCCCTGAATACTTCTCGTCTATCCATTTACCTATTCCACAATGCCTTCACTCATTTACAAAAAAAGGGTAGTGGATGTTATTATACTAATAATCATGTAGAATACTCTATATTTACTGCATACAAAAAGTATTTTATTAGTTCTATTAAAAACTGGTACATTATACAAATATATCACTAATCTTTAACAACACCTGGTTATAACCGCACACTACCATTTCTCAAATTAGTTCCTGGACCGTATTATAGCATGCAATTTATTTCCAATACCAGCATCAGACATTTGTTGTGCACAAGCATGAAATTCATCGTATTCATAGTTGTACGCAAAACTATTTCCAATGAGTGTCATTTACGGTTTACCACTTTGACATTTTGGAATATGAGCTACGTACCGTACACGAGCATTCGCTTGATCATGAAGTCCTCCTCATGGAAGGTGGACACGGCACACTTGTACTCGCCCGACAGCTCGGTCGTGGGTTGTAGGATGTAGAGAGCGCGGTGCGCAGTTCCGTTGTGCTGCGACGCGCGGAACTCCAGGTTGAGCCTGCCCTTGAGCACCCCCAGGTCCTGCCAGTCATCATATGTTGATACAGACAGTCGTGTATACTCAAAACATAGGGTTAGAACTTTCCCTTTTATTTATAGGGTAAACCCTTTCTATGTCTAAAAGCATTATAATTGATTTCAATGTGTCCACTGGACACTATCTAGAGTCCTGAAATTTTTCCATTGTGATATATATTTGAAGCATAATAGGTTATTAGTAAAAGCATCCCGAAACGTCGTGTTACTATTGGTAAATTGGTTGGACGTAAAAGTAGTCAAATAATGATACTAGGCATTATTTACAAAAGCTAATCACGCTGTCAGTAATTTGTTTGGATTTTCACATTATCTAAAATAAACAGTTTTATAAGTCTTTTTTGTATTACTACTTTCATTAATGCAGCCGTGTTTTATATAACGTTATTGTAGTTTATTACTTCCATTTGAAAACAGTATCAGATAATTGATCACAATACAAGGGGTATAAATCATCTCTAAACAATGAGGAAACTGTCTAAAATGAATTAACATAATATTTGTGTTCTCAATCATCAATGTGAGAATTGTCGTCAAACAATGTACCAATTACAAACGAGGAAGACGTTAAAATTAATACTATGATAAAAACTTAAGGTGCTTAAATAAAAAGAGGGATTTCTTTATCAAACGTAAACATTGATATGCCCACCTGAGGATTGTTGCCGGGTATCCACTGGTACACCGGGGCGGGGCTGTTGTTGTAGAACCATTTGACCACCAGCCCGGACGTTGGCTGCAGCTCCTCTGGTCTGAGAGAGTACTCGCAGTCAAGCAACGCGTGATCACTACCATTCTGCACCTCCGATGGTACGAACAACCCTGTGATCTGGACACCTTCGATCTCTGAAACAGAACAAAAGTTGCAGCTCCTTTGGTCTGAGGGAGTACTCGCAGTCAAGCAATGCGTGATCACTACCATTCTGCACCTCCGATGGTACGAACAACCCTTTGATCTGGACACCTTCGATCTCTGAAACAGAACAAAAGTTGCAGCTCCTTTGGTCTGAGGGAGTACTCGCAGTCAAGCAATGCGTGATCACTACCATTCTGCACCTCCGATGGTACGAACAACCCTGTGATCTGGACACCTTCGATCTCTGAAACAGAACAAAAGTTGCAGCTCCTTTGGTCTGAGGGAGTACTCGCAGTCAAGCAATGCGTGATCACTACCATTCTGCACCTCCGATGGTACGAACAACCCTGTGATCTGGACACCTTCGATCTCTGAAACAGAACAAAAGTTGCAGCTCCTTTGGTCTGAGGGAGTACTCGCAGTCAAGCAACGCGTGATCACTACCATTCTGCACCTCCGATGGTACGAACAACCCTGTGATCTGGACACCTTCGATCTCTGAAACAGAACAAAACTTATCACTTTATGAGTTCTTATACAAACATTTTGTCTCCAACTCAAAACAAGATGTACAGCTTTATCCTTGGTTGTACCTGCCTGACAGCTGGTTAAATTTGCAAGGTAGTGATAACATTTCTAATGAGCTGGAGATGAAAAGTGACTATAAAATCATTATGCAGCTATATATACCAGTCAGTTGAATAATACTGTTAATTATACCAGTTTAATGGAAATAATCTGAGTAAGTTTATCGTATAAAATTGTACCATAGGTAGATTTTTTTATTAAATTTTCCAATCCTTTGTGGAAAGAGTTAAAATAAAAAATTATGTAAAACCACGAATAGCCAGATAGTAATATCATAAAGGAAACAAGATAGCTTAAAACCAGTAAGAATAGGCCAGCAGATAAGCAAATTTAGCAGATAAGCAAACCCTTGGACTGCTTTCTGTTACGAGAAAATTTTCATTGGTGAGGCCGCTCCGCTGTCATGGACTCCTGGTCATCTCCGAGACGCCCAAGTTTTACTGGTCCACGATCTCTTCCCTTCACCAAAAGGTACCAAACTCCTTTTTTTTTTGTAAAATAATAAAAAATTTTCAGGCTCAACAAAACACCAGTATTTAGATTTAAAACGATTTGTGTATTATAATTTACAGAAAAGTATAGTAAAAATTAGTAAAATGACATTCGTTCGTACAATTTTTTTTTACAAATAAATCATTTCAACTGGGGAAATTATAAGCTAGAAATGTTAATGTAAAAACAATTTTAAAATATAATTCTACATCGTGGACTGTGCTACTTTGTTAATAGGGCTCACCATGAAAAGGGAACTTCCAGATAATTCTTCGATCCCCTTATCTTAACCTTCTAAATTAAATTAATATTAAAAAAAAAAAAAAAAAAATTATAATAATTGGTTATTAACAAAGGGTAATTCATTAACAAAATGAATTTCACACACAACTCAGTCTATGCTAGGTAATTCGATTTTGCAATTTTAGAAACGTTATATGTAAGGATGTATAGACTAAGTTAATTCAATAAACAATAATTTGTATTACAATATTCACAGACATAATTATTTTAAAGTAAAATTCCTAACGCCCACTTTGTACCAGAATAAGCCAATTAAAATTCTAATTAATATGATAAAAGGTTTAATTACATTGGATTGGAATAGAGATGTTGTTTTCCTAATTTAATAATAATAAATAAGGGCACAAGGACGGTACAAAATGATTCTTTTCAAATGTCCTTTGTGAACCTTGGATTTACTTTAATTAGGATGGACTACTCCGTTATAATAATTGACTGTACTGTGTAAATGTATAATAGAATGTAAAGTATAATATTATTTATATGACTTAAAGGCTTGATTGAGAGACAAATTCTTACTTTTACATCTTTAATATAAGGCCTGTATGGATGTGTTTACTATGCACAGTGAAATGAAGATGTAACTTCTATCATCCATAATAGGAGATTTTCTTATTCAAATTTTGGTGTTTATATTGGAAATGCAAACAACTTTACCCTTGCTGGATACACGGCGATAGGTGGACTTTAGTATAAGGGAACTTAATTTTTATAGCAATAACATCGTGTACTATTTTTTTTTATTTATTTTTTTTTACATGATGCTGTTTCCTAGTGTCAAATGCGCACTATTCCCAAACAAATATTTCTCATAGGATTCAATGGTTTTTCTTAATAATTTTTGTATTTTTTCACAAGTTTTTAACTGAAAATTTTTTCACCATTTATTTAAAATGCATTTTAGTATTTTGTTATAGAATGTTCAATTAAAAAATTCTAAAATTATGAAACTTAAGCTACGCACGATTTATACTAACCATGGAATGACATGCAGTGCTTAAGTAGCATCAAAGCCATGCAAATACCACTATTAAGATAGAACATCCCGACGCCCTTAGGGTGTTGTAATTCAGTCTTATCAAGTTTCAAATGCATACGATTAGACCAAAAACCTTCTGGGTAGAGTAACTTGCAAGTTTGTAAGTTTTAGTTGCTCTTATTTAGAAAGATTGATCATAGTTTCAAAGGAATTTATGAGACAGTATAAAGTAATGTTATAAAATAAAAGTTTAATATAAAATATAAATGGGTTATTTTGAATAATGGATTGTATTATATTTTAATAGAGTTTATTAGAGATGAACAAAAGATAAAACGTCACAGTTGCCAGTCTACAAATAAACAAGTATATGTTGAAAAAGTCCTACTTAACAATCCTAACAATTTGTTTTGACTAAGACTTTACGAGTTAATCACGATGATTAATTTTTCCTCAAGATTTATTTTAAATCCCAAAATCAAATGGACAGTACATAATAGTACATAATTGACAACGTAAGTGACGACATAAGTGAGGCAACCCACAAGTATTTCGATGTAATATTTCACCAATCCACAGTGTTGCCATATGACGTTATTACGAATGTCATTCTTATTTTTTCGTTGTATAAACACTACATTTGGCTACTAAGAGTTTGGCAAACAGGAAGGACATGGGTTTCATGTTATCAAATATTTATGATCCAAGCTGTAAGCTGAGGTCCAACTTAACTAAATTTTTGCTCATACAAAAGTAAACAATTCGAAATGTCGTAGTTTGTTCGTGTTTCTCCCAAATATTGTCCTTATTCTCACCAGAGGAGATGCACAGCGAGAGCACTACAGAGAGGCGCAGCAGCAGGTAGGCGCTCATGGTGTCGGAGCATCACTGGTCACCGAGTGGGCGGGGCTCCAGTGACGTAGGTGGCTGCATAACAGCGAGGTGGGGATGAGTAGCAGTGACGTCACGTGACGACCGGCGCGCGGAGAATCTGCCGTGACATAGCTGACCTTGCTATGCGGACCTTGCTAGACGCACGGTGAATGCATGGGCAGCTGAAAATGATAAGTATGAATATTGTAAGTATAATTCCACCCCGCTTTATGTTATAGTTATTTTTAATCATTGTAAAGAGGGAGGTAACATTTTTGGTCTTCCAAGGGGGATAAAGTAAACGAATAAAAATTACATTGACAATTTTTTTGGCAACACAGTGTAGTGAAAACTAGCAACGCTTTTGCTATACTAGAATGAAGGCGAAATGTGAACTGTTTTTAACATAACAACAATTAAAATTCTGATTTTAGATAATCAAAACAATGAATGCTTATTTACTATTTTAACTTCCTGCCATACTTTATATTGAGAAAAAAGTTTTATGCATGTATTTTTGGAGTAATGATTCTTGTTTCATGGAGTTAATGTTGAAGTTTAATCTCTTAATACGCAAATAGCAGTACAAAACCAATTAGACATGTATTACCGAATAAGATTAGGAGAGATTCGAATTGATAGAGCAACACTCTTTTACCTTCGCAGCCAAGTGGCCGTTGCGGAAACTACTTGTATACGGTTCACTGGGTTACTCAGCCGTTCAAATGATAAAAAACCATGTCCAATATTAGGTGTTAGACATTGTCACCAAAGAAAGGCTGATGCAGTTCAAAACTTGTGGGACCCCAGACTTAGGAAGATTATGGTGAGCGATGTGGTTTTGCCTCGGAATGTAATCCTAAATGATATTCATTGTCTGCATTCATATTATGCTCGCCCAGCACTTTCATTGGATGAAGCCAGAGACGATGAGTTTTTTTTCCGTTTCAGTGGTTTTCCGGGTCAAAAATCCATCGTGCAGTGCTTCGCCAGTTCCTATTTATTGCCTTTATTTAAAGACCGTTAAAATGAGAGAGGTTTTAAATGAAATATAAGCAGGTGGACTATTCGTTTTTGTTTTTTGGATTTTTTATTTGAAACAATAATGGGTTTTTTTGTCAAGATATGATGAGGTGATCCATTTTGACCCATTATACCTTAATATTGATTCAAAGTAAGAATAAATTCAAAATAGAATAAAATATCCTGTCTTGATTTTTTATTGAAAACTTCTGTTACTTTTAAAGACATAAAATAAAAACTTTGAATGGAAGCACTGCATGACGTTCGAGAGGATCAATTTTAACCCCTCTCCTTAATCAATACATTTGATTTATTAGGTATGATAGTTTTAGGAAAAGATTAAAATAGCCTATAGCACATAAAGGGAGGATGTATTTTTGTGAAAGCCTCGTAGGAGAGGGAATAGTTGAAAATCCCTCTTTTATGTATTAAAAATGGTATATATTCTTGATCATTGATTACTTTATCTCAGCTTGATCTCTTTATCATACTCTTTATCATACTGAAATCATTTGATATATTTAAAAAAAATATATTACACTCGTAAAAGTTAATAAATTTTCATTCCAAATCTTGAAGTTTGATTATAATAAGTTTAAATTACTATCCTAAATATTAATAAATAGGACTCTTTATTCAAGATCCATTCTCACAATTGAACGAGTATTAATTACAGAAAATTTAATTAAATTTAAATGAGTAGCGTAAACTTTATCACAAAAATATTCAAATCAATATTACATTTGATACATCAAATATACATAATTTAATTATTTTAAACTTATTTCCAGAACTCCATTACACTGACAATATGAAATTCATTTCATTTCGTTTGTACTTTTTCGAATTTATAATGAACCACTTCGTTAGTTATTTGTATTTTTCATAAACGGATTTTAACATTATATAACAAATATTTCCCACAAATCGTATGGACATAGATGATTTACTAATCTGAAGCGCCAATACCAACATAATCTGCTATGCGAGCGATTCCAGCGGCGTTTGCTGTTTTGGCGATGTTTCATTTCCATTATAATTGGAAAATAACATTTACGCTGCGCTTGGATGCTTCGCTTGCTGATTTAGTAAATACGGATTGAATAATTTACTAAAACTGCCGGATTATGTAAAAATATCAATTTGCGATTTTAGTTTTAAATGTGTGTTTTACAAGTTTTGGTGGAAGGAAAATTTTTGTATTTTAAATCTAACTTTAGTTTCTATTTTTTTAAGTGTAACTAATCTACTTTTATCAAAAGAAATCTTTAATTTATTTTTAGTAATTTTTCTCATGTAATGTGTTGTTTAAAATCAAATAACTCATCATGTAAATCTAAATAGATACACGTTTCAAAATAGTGTTACTTTTTAAGGATAACTATTGATCTTTTATCGTAAACATAAAGTATTAAACTATAGTAATTTTTATTTCTAATTTTTAATTTAAAGGTTAATGAAAACATACTCTGTAGAGTACATTTTATTTTTTGGTTAAAATTGATCATAATGTAATAATTAAAAAAATATACGTTTGCAAAATTAAAGACTATGACCTAATCTATTAAAAAGCTGATAAATTATTTGTTAAAAGAGTGAAAACAAGCACATATATTGAGTCTATCAACATTTTTCTATGCAGCTTACTTTGCTGTTCCTTAATTGTAAAGTACCCTTTGTTTTATAAAGTAATATTTTACCTATAGAAATTGTGATGAATATATTTTTTCTTCAACCTGTAATAATATTGTTTTTAAGCACTATGGCCAAAAATACAATTTAATATTTGAATATCATATTTTATGGACTTCTTTATTATTTACACTATTTGCCATTTTTATATCGATTTAATCTCGCATTACTTTAACATCGATACAACTGTTTTTCATTGCAATAAGGTTTTTAGAAAATCTCTTAATTCACAATATGGCAAAAATGACCATGGTTTTTAATGAATAATAAAAATATTAATGGTAAACCCTACATGAAAAACTCTAAACGTTACGAATATCATTATAGTTATTAAGTTATTGATCCATGTTTAAGTCATCGATTCTTGACCTTTTGGATAAGACTAAATTGTAATTTTAACTGAGTTACAACTGACATTATTTCTTAATTTTTCCAAGAAAGAAAACAATAACAACTTTTTAGTAGCGTTTAAATAATTTCAGTACAACGCACCATTTTCCAATCACCGCAACGGTACTACCCTTTTTGTAAATGTAACACTAAGTTTCTTATCAGTAAATAATTTATTAGATACGTCATGCAAAATAATAATAATAATAAATAGGCATCCATGACCTCTTAGTTTTAATAATAACATTTCTTCTAAAGTATATTTTCTGTAACATATCCATTAACAAACTGTTAGAGAATACATTAAAAATATAACGGAAGTTTTAAACTTTGAATGTAAACGAAGCGTAAACGGAAGTAAATATCTTTTTACTGAGAGCTGTTTTCGCGAGGGACGCTGGTAAGAGGCAATTTGTCCCTTTAGAGATTGCAGTCTGTTTAATTAATAACTGGTTATTATCTTGACTCCCTTGCCCGTTTACTAAATTTTTGTTTTCCCTTGTTTGATTGCCAAACTTCCTTTCTCTCTCTTCTCTTTCTATTAAAGGAGTTAATGTAATTATTGTGTTAACTTTCATAAACTTGTTACGTAACTTTGAATTGTTTATACAGTGTGTCCTGGAACTCTCTAGAACATTTTTTATATTTGTTACTTTCATCGAGACAAACATATTTCTAAATATAACCAAGAGTTTCCAGTGCCTAGTTTTCTGTCTGCCCGTGTGTAATTTTCGCCCAACTCAAGAGATCCTTAAAACCACTTGATGTATTAAGTTTAAACCTGGCATGACTTTAACGTACGTCAAGACTGTTTTGACTTTTGTACCCTTTTTTGTTTCAAAGTGTTGGCGATTTTAAATTTTAAACGTGAAATATCTCAAAAACGTGAAACAATATCAAAATAGCATAAAGCATTTAACATGTGTAAATTTTAATTGTATATTGAGTTGTATATTAGGTTCAAAAGTATACGACCACAAATAACGGATAATTTTTTAAAACTAAACATGCTTTTTGCATTAGTTTTCCTTGATGTTTTATCTTTGTTATAGATATGTTTTTGATAATGATCTGCATCCAATAGATTTTTGAGGTGTATTGAAAATATTTTCACTAAATATGATTCATTTTAATAGTAGTTTTCATCACCGAGTTTTTTAAAACGATTAAGCATCAAAAAGACACTTTTGCTCCGAGTGATGAACAATATTTCTTATCATAACGCGAAATTTACTTTTGATCGTTAAAAAATATTAACTATAAGGTTGTATTTTCGAAGTTATATTTACAAAGCTAGTAATATGCAGTGTTTACATTTATGTTATTTACAAACAATGCTCTTTATAACATTTGAATTTCAAAATTCTGCTCCTCAACATTAATAAATGAATAATAATATACTTAGAAAACAGGTGACTTTTCAGTACTAGGACCTAAAAAAAAACACAAAAAGACAAAAAAGAAACGGTTTTGGTACAATTGAGAGAACAGAGAACAGGCTGATTTCGTGCAGAATGATAAAAAATTTCTTTAAGACTATTGTATTTGAGACATAATTTATATGACAATTACCTATAATTGTAAATAAATCAGGTATAAACATATTTTGGTATTATATGGGTTTACAATGTAAAGTCAGTTTATGTTTAATAATTTATTTTTTTCTGTGATTTTAATAATAATTCGAAAATCCAGCAATTTGAAGTCTTTAAATTAATTTCAATAGATCCATAAAATGAAAATAAATATGAATAATTATAAAAATGGAATGCTAATTATGACAATTTGTTATCTGTTGTGTGTCATAAAATTCCTCATGCAATTTTTTACACCATTCATAGTTCTGACGACAAATAAAGTCAAAATATTTTTGTCTTTTCCTAATAAAAATGTGAATGTTTTACTCTTAATTAGAATTAATTCAAGTAATTCTAGGAATTTTTAGTTACATATAAACATGATGTAAATTTTACATAAAATGGTAAAAAAGCTATTTTTTGATTCAGATAAAAACAATTTAAGTTAAAATTAAAGAACAGTAAGTTAAGTTAGTTTTATTATTTAAATAACAGAATATTTGAATACTTCTAAAGTTAGTAATTGCTAAAATTATGAAAAAAATATTTGAGATTCAACTCTACACCCCATACTTAGTATGCTAAAAATTAAATATTGTAGACTTTTGAGACGTTGTGGCTAATTTAGTTCAATAATGTCTTTGGTCATGTTTGTCAGAACATTATTTGCACATTATTTATAAATAATTTATAAACACATTATATATAAGTAAAAATTAGCTAACAAGCAATTCTAACTTGTTTTCCTTTATAAATAACGTTTATCATGAAGATGACCGGAGTAGTAATAAAACTGCAAGAAAAAAATAATTGAAATAACCCAATAAATCCCAAAAGCCTATTATTTTATATTTAAGATTGGCTTATTTAAGCATAAGAATGGAAATAATTAGGGTTTGTTTAGTTTGTAGGTTTTTATGGTTGTGGGTGTGCACATTTATCATTTCGAAAATAACACCACCATAAGATTTAAACTTGTAAGTCGATTGAGCAAACGGGACAGGAATGTAACGACTTGGCATACCACTGTGTGTGTCTGTGACCCTTCGGACAAAAGAGTTGTTAAAATTTACCGAAAACATTTTCTGCCTAACAGGTGGGCCTACCCATAAATACAATGAAGAATGGGTAGAGATGTTATGGTGACAAATCATATGGGCTAATCTATTGCATGGTATATTGTTTGGGAACATAAATTTCACATATTTTGGATAAATTAAACCAATCGAATCATGAAATAACAGCAAGTATTACTCGACCAATAAATGAAAGTAAAATTTTTAGAAAAAATATTTGAATAAACAAACGTTTTAAAAATTGCGTGAAAAATACTTCTATTACTTAAAATATTGTAGAGTATCTTAAGGATGACTTCTAAATACATGACAAATAGAAAATTATTGTTTTATACAGCAGTATTTCCCCGAAACTAAAAAACAAAACAAGTATTAAGTGATTTAAAAATTACATTTTAGTTACTATAACCAAATACATTATTGTAGTTGTACACGTTTTTTTCACATATTATTTGTTAGTTAATTGTTCTAGTTATTAGTTCTAGTTACTAGAAACACTTCCTCGATACTGCGCTGTATATAAATCCTTCTAAAACCAATGAGTTCTAGGAACAACATAAAAAGCTTCAACATTGTATTGTAATTGTAAAAATTCATAACCTAATTTATCGTAAAATTTAATTATTTAATTGGTTTACTTTAATCAATTTAAGTAATTACATTAATGCTCTTCGCTTGCATTCTAACAAAAAATGCATTCAATATCTTACAACTTATTATTATAACACAAATCCTTGATCCGACGACGACTATAAATACATTTTATGTTTACAACTCCCTTTATAAAGAAAATATTACAAAATTTGAATATTTAACACTAAATCATTTATGCACTACGTTACTTTTAAAATTGTTATTATTCATGCTTTTGTGGATGTTTCCAAAAATGTGGAAATAAAGCTTAATTTTATTATGCAACAAAAATACATCTTCTCAAACTACTCGTTACGTCAACAATGATCTTATTCCGTTAATTTCTATTATTCCGTTCCATTATTCCGTTCCGAACATTCTATTATTCCGTTAATTGGTAGATGTAGGCCTATACAAAGCTCTTTGTTTCTTATTACATAGCAAAATATTCATAATATAAAACATTAGACATTTTAGTTGCAGAAATTACAATTTGTTTTATGTATTTATAATACTATTTATACTTAATTAAATAAAAGAAAGTATCTCTGCACTGAGGGAAACAAAAAAGATTTTTTTTATTTGCATAACACTTCTAGCTAAAAAATTGTAGTCGAAATGGAAACATAAAAAGGCAGAGTAAGAGCAGACCAAAACGAAAGGGACGGTTGGAAAGCGGTCAGTGGTTTAGAATGGTTTATCAGAGCAGCTCTGCCAAGAGAGAGAGAGAGAGAGAGAGAGAGAGAGAGAGAGAGAGAGAGAGAGAGAGGGGGGGGGGGAAGGGTGAGTGAGTGAGAGGGGGGGATCAACACGGGGTGAGATACGGCCTCGTGAACGATTGCGAATGGCCCTGCTTTACACGGCGAATCTGTTACACATTCGGTACAAAAGTACTACCTTTGAAATTCATGCAGCTTTTGCCAACTAGGGACATTTACTTTTTATATTACTTTCTATTATAGTCGAAGTTTAAAGTCGTATTGGGTTTTAGAAAATTTGCTATACTGTTTTATATATCTTTAATTAACACCAAAACAAAAATGTTCATTACTATATGTTAAAAGATTTTTACTTAAAAAATGAGCCATACTATATGGATATCTCAAAAATATATTTGTTAAATATTTACTTTATTGAATAGTATATAATAGTTCATGTACATGACAAATCTACAATGTACTACACTAAATGTGGATTTGGTGTGGGTGTTGGTGTCAGTGCACAAATACATACAATATCAGGTCCTCCCTATATTTTAAAAGCATAGGCTTGCCTCACCGGAGCTTTCAGGGTTCCTGGCAGCTTGTGCCAGGAGCCTATCCCGAGGACGCCGATATCATATGCATTTGTGCACTGACACCAACTCCCCCCTCGGTGAACCGGGCGGGATTCGAACCCGCCCCAGGCGCTACCTTCTGGCCAGAAAGGTAACGCCTTAACCAACTGATCCACCGAGGCTGGTGGTCGAGGCGCTCCAATTGTCTTGTTGAGCCGCTAGCGCTGCAGGAGAGAAAACTGGAACTACGATGCCGCGCTACAAATGCTATCTCAGAAACGATGAAAGCAATCTTCGGCCTTAATTGTCGGGTGAATGCTGAATGCTTAAAAGCTATCTCAGGACGATGAATCTTTCGTCCTTGGCCTTAAAAAGGCTAATTTATAGGTTTTAGTTTTTTCCGTTTTCCGAAAAACTTAATTTTTGATACTTTGGTACGATTATTCCGTTTATTTTTTAATAGATCTTCACAAAAATTGGTACAGATGACCATGGCAGGTTGATAAGCAATAATACGAATCAGAATTGAATGATCTCTTATGGTTTTAATTTTACAGCTTCTATTATGTATAACATTTCATAAAAAATATATATAACTTTAAAAACTGTATAAAAACTAAATTTTTTTAGCTACAATAAAACCACTTCTTATTATTGTTGTGAAAGGTCACTAAAATAAATAGAAAAAATTTCAGATTGATATCACAGTATTTGTGTAAGTTATGTGTACCTAAAGACACCTTATTTAACATTGCGGAGATAGGGAGTGCTGGATTACCTTAAGTTAGTTTTATTATTTAAATAACAGAATATTTGAATACTTCTAAAGTTAGTAATTGCTAAAATTATGAAAAAAATATTTGAGATTCAACTCTACACCCCATACTTAGTATGCTAAAAATTAAATATTGTAGACTTTTGGGACGTTGTGGCTAATTTAGTTCAATAATGTCTTTGGTCATGTTTGTCAGAACATTATTTGCACATTATTTATAAATAATTTATAAACACATTATATATAAGTAAAAATTAGCTAACAAGCAATTCTAACTTGTTTTCCTTTATAAATAACGTTTATCATGAAGATGACCGGAGTAGTAATAAAACTGCAAGAAAAAAATAATTGAAATAACCCAATAAATCCCAAAAGCCTATTATTTTATATTTAAGATTGGCTTATTTAAGCATAAGAATGGAAATAATTAGGGTTTGTTTAGTTTGTATGTTTTTATGGTTGTGGGTGTGCACATTTATCATTTCGAAAATAACACCACCATAAGATTTAAACTTGTAAGTCGATTGAGCAAACGGGACAGGAATGTAACGACTTGGCATACCACTGTGTGTGTCTGTGACCCTTCGGACAAAAGAGTTGTTAAAATTTACCGAAAACATTTTCTGCCTAACAGGTGGGCCTACCCATAAATACAATGAAGAATGGGTAGAGATGTTATGATGACAAATCATATGGGCTAATCTATTGCATGGTATATTGTTTGGGAACATAAATTTTACATATTTTGGATAAATTACACCAATCGAATCATGAAATAACAGCAAGTATTACTCGACCAATAAATGAAAGTAAAATATGATTTAAGAATATTCGAACATACAAAAGTTTTAAAAATTGTGTGAAAAATATTTCTATAACTTAAAATATTGTAGAGTATCTTAAGGATGAGTTCTCAGTACATGACAGATGGAAAAGCATTGTTGTAGACAGCAATATTTCCCCGCAACTAAAAAACAAATAAATATTAAGTAGCTCAAAAATTACATTTAAGTTACTCTAACGAAATACAGTATAGTAGTTGTACACGCTATTTCACACATTATTTTTATAGTTAATTGTTCTACTCATTAGTTCTAGTTACTAGAAACACTTTCTCGATACTGAGCTGTATATAAATCCATTTAAAACCAATTAATTCTAGTAACAACATAAAAAACTTCAACATTTTGTTGTAATTGTAAAAATTCAGAACCTAATTTATCGTAAAATTTAATTATTTAATTGATTTACTTTAATAAATTTAAGTAACTACATTAATGCTCTACACTTGCATTCTAACAAAAAATGCATTCAATATCTTACAATTTATTATTATAACACAAATCCTTGATCATCTGATGACTATTAATACACTTTATGTTTACAACTCCCTTCATAAAGGAAAATCCCAAAATATGAATGTTTAACACTAAGATCATTTATGAAGTCCAATACTTTTAAAATAGTTACTATTTATGCTTTTGTGGATGTTTCCAAAAATGTGGAAATAAAGCTTAATTTTATTATGCAACAAAAATACATCTTCTCAAACTACTCGTTACGTCAACAATGATCTTATTCCGTTAATTTCTATTATTCCGTTCCATTATTCCGTTCCGAACATTCTATTATTCCGTTAATTGGTAGATGTAGGCCTATACAAAGCTCTTTGTTTCATATTACATAGCAAAATATTCATAAAATTAAATATTAAACATTTCAGTTGCAGAAATAACAATTTTTTTATATATTTATAATACTATTTCTACTTAATTAAATAAAAGAAAGTATCTCTGCTCTGAGGGAAACAAAAAAGTTTTTTTTTTGCATAGCACCTCTAGCTAAAAAATTGTAGTCGAAATGGAAACATAAAAAGGCAGAGTAAGAGCAGACCAAAACGAAAGAGGACGGTTGGAAAGCGGTCAGCGGTTTAGAATGGTTTATCAGAGCAGCTCTGCCAAGAGAGAGAGAGGGTGTGAGAGGGGGGGGAGAGTGAGTGAGTGAGGGGGAGAGGGGGGGATCAACACGGGGTGAGATACGGCCTCGTGAACGATTGCGAATTGCCCTGCTTTACACGGCGAATCTGTTACACATTCGGCACAAAAGTACTACCTTTGAAATTCATGAAGCTTTTGCCAACTAGGGACATTTACTTTTTATATTACTTTCTATTATAGTCGAAGTTTAAAGTCGTATTGGGTTTTAGAAAATTTGCTATACTGTTTTATATATCTTTAATTAACACCAAAACAAAAATGTTCATTACTATATGTTAAAAGATTTTTACTTAAAAAATGAGCCATACTATATGGATATCTCAAAAATATATTTGTTAAATATTTACTTTATTGAATAGTATATAATAGTTCATGTACATGACAAATCTACAATGTACTACACTAAATGTGGATTTCAAGTTAACTTTATATTTTTTTAAACGTGAAAGATTTATTATTTTGTAGCGATTATAGGTTAAATGTGCTTTGATTTTGGTTTACTAGAAACTAAAGTAAAGGCGTTTTCAATATTTTAAAAATTAATTACTTGTCAGGTATATTTACTTTTACCTTCTACACTAACAAAATAAATTTTAAATATGTATTAAGAAAATTGTGTAAAACACAGATTAGTGTTAATCTAATATAAAACAAACGAAAATGTCGTATTATTTTTCAATTGTGTTGTCCTGTGGTCTGAATGTATAATATGGCAATAGCAACTTAAATAAATATAATTTATTTAATAATATAATTATTTCATAAATATAATTATTTAATAAATATAATTATTTAATAAATATCAACCCTTTTATAAGTACAACTGATATTATTAGGTGACCGATGTTCAGTGCTATTAAACATATTTCCCTTTATTTAAGAAAGAGGATTGGAAAAATCACGTACTTGTCAGTGTCTTCTTACATACTCCATCCCCATTTTTTATTACAACTTTCTCAGTATAAGAATAATGAAATATGTTATTTTTAATCTGTTTTATATTTTATTTTAATTATTACTTAGTTTTTCCCAAAACCACAGACACATTTCCTACTTTGAAACTGCATAATGCATTTCAATATTTTTATTCTGACCTGTAATCCCATTCTGAACTTAAATTTCATTTCACTACCAAATAAGGAATTAAATTTCGTATTGAACAAATATGCTATCTTTTTAAACCTTTAATATAAAACCTCTTATCTATAATGTGTAATTTTCAAAAATTGTGTTATTAATTTAACTATGTTTAGTCATAAACATGACCTTTATGATGCACTCAATCAAAAATTAAATATGAACTCCATAGTGTAACTAAACTTGAACCCAATCAAGTAACCCAAAGAAGATGTCAGATGATGAACTATCAATCTTTTTCTTCTTATCCACTCATGCATGGCACCATGTTACTGCCAGTCCCCCACCAATGGAAGATTCCTATGAAAGTAAGACATTATTCAGGCTCTCTAATGAGTGTGCCAAAGTGTTAACAAATAATATTTTAACTGTCTAAATGCTTTTTTCAACCTAAAGAGATTATTTATTTATTTCTAAGTCCCTGACTGATTTTTTTGTGTTTCATTCCGCCCAAAAGAATTCACTCTTTTCGTTTAATAAATATAATTTTCTGATCAAATATTAACTTAATGATAAAGAACCTTCATTAATTTCCCTATTTGGATTCCCTATACACAGGAACTCTTAGTTCTTCGATAAAATATCTGATATTCTATGTATTTTTAAAATTTTATTAATACGGGCCCAACGACCACTACATCTCTAGGCTTGGTGTTGACTTTAAAGGGTTCCTAACAACACTTGAAATGTTAAATAAATGAATAAAGAAAAAAGGTCCTGTGAGTATTAAATTTAATGATAAATATTAAAGTCATTTTATTGAACCATTAATTTCTCAAACTTTATCCAAACAATCAAAATTAATGTAAATATAGTTTATCTTCATTCATTTGAGAGCCTATTAACAAATTAAAGAAACAAAGTTATTCGAGTTGGAAAAAAGGATAAACCAAGCTAATTACAAAAGGAAGTTTCTTATTCAATGCATAATAAATGCTCAAAGAATTGCGAATGGAAGTAGTAACTCCAAGTTAGTTTATCTTTGTGTTATCTAACCCTTTCTTTCAAGTTTAAAATTCCTTCCCATTTAATGTTAAAACTTCGCTATTAATTATACTTATTATTACTAACCCTCATCACTGCTGTGTAAGTATCATCACTACAAAATACGAAATTATTTAGGTAAACTAATTATAAATATTCTCCACACAAAAAATCGTAAGTTTATTTGTCATATGCTTCAATTTACATATTTTTTTTGTTGCAATATGTAGAAATTTACAAATGAACATAATAATTGGCATATAATACTTATATATAATTATTTTCGTTTTACAGTTACTAATTAGATAGTTTATCATCATTAAGTGCATAATACCTTAAAACACTATATCTAATTCTTTTTAAAACATATGATGCAAACAAGAAAATACATCATGCATTTACTTTTAACATCATGAATAGTGTATAACGTAAATAGTTGACCGCACAATAATAAGTTTTTTCAGCTTCAAAAACACTAGGGTACTATAAATATAAAACAATTATAAAACTCATATATTGGTTAGTAATAATTTACCACTTTTTGAAAAATATATCTTATGTACTAATTTAGATTGTTTAGATGAAAAAGATATTTCATATGAGATAAGTTATTAATGAAAAATAATGCCAAGTATTACATAAAGTTGTAATGAAAATATTTATTATATTAGGCAAATCCGTCTAAATTATGCAAGTTGAATATTGTTAAAAAAATAAAAAATAAAATAAAAAAATAAAAAAAAACTAAATAAAACGAGTTACACGAGAGGAATGTCGACCATGAAAATTTTATTCAGAATGTTATAAACTTTGCGTTCTACTTTTTCCGACCCAGACACAAGTACTCCAAAATCCGACTAAAGTTATTTCATTAAGGGAAACTAGAACGTATAAAGCAAGGATTTTCTGTTTGAATGAACACAAAACCCAATCCGTAACAAAAGACGCCTGTGGTTATTATAGTGATGCAGATTTTTGCTAACAATGTGGATGGTGGGGATGGCTGGGTGGGGGGGAGTTCAATTTCCATAGCGCTAGAATGCCACCATCTGTGAGAGATAGAAGGAAAAGATTTCAGAATTGCTTTTCCCGATTGTTCCCTTATAGCATTTCTTATTCTAATAAAATGTGTTTGTAAAACCCTTTTATTTTTAAGAAACATAACAGTATACCTTTCTTTACAATACTGAATGAACGATAATGTTACAACTGTAACATATGCTATACGATGGCGGTGATCGTTTTTTTAATACAAAAAAACAGAACATATAGCAAATTTTTAAAGGAGTGGATAAATAGTATATTTTTTATGCCCAAAGTGAGCTATATGACATTACATAAAACTTTTAATAAAGTTTCTTGTCCAAAAAATTTCAACCATCATGATGTTTAAATTCGATTTCAAATTTAAATCTTTTGCTAAGCATAAAACTGTGTTATTAAATACAAATTAAGTTTATTAGTACCTGAAAACCTATTTTAAAATGCAATGTCTAATGTGAATTCCGATTACAAAATATGAGATTATGAAATCATGCTTAGACTACAATACGTTCACCAATACTAATCAAAAAATCACCAGCTAACAATAATAAAATCAGATGATTCCATTATAATTGAAAACCCATCAATTCATCATTGGTGACCACCTGACTAACACGTATACTCACACCACTGCACTAGGCGGTATCCGAACACACAACGCGCGGTCTGTCTTGCTCGCCTGCCAACCACTGACTACCACCCGTACGTCACGACTGCGGCTGTCGCTCCCCCCACCACCTGACGGCAGCGACATGCGCGAGCTCTACAGGTGGTTGTTGGAAATTGATTGTAACCGTGTTAGCGCGCACCTGGACAACGGTGACTCCCCTCTCGGAGTTTGATTGCACTCAGTGTTTGCTATTCATTTGCTGGTTATCACGTGGCCGCAATGTTCAACTGACCCAATAACATCACGAGCAGTAATGGCGGTTTGTGTTGGACAGTTGGATACAGTTAGATTACAAATCTTGGTCTCTTCTGTGAGGTTGTTTTGGATTCAGCAAAGTGTAAAACTACAAGGAAAACATAATAAATATCTCCATCAGTGGTTTCAAAAATTAATTTTAAATAGTAAATTAAATTCACGTTTTAAATAGAAAGATGATTGTATGTAAGGATATATAAATGTACAATTTAAAATAATAAAATTAAAAACAATAATTTAACTTAATCTTACAATTCTAAGATAATTTTAACTATCAATTAATTTCATCGATAATTTAACACTTAACTAAATAACTTCTTATATAAAAATTTTAATTTATTTACAAACAGTAGAATTTTAACTTACAAAGCTTTACACTATTATTTCAAGTGTCTGTACTTAAAAGGAATGTAAGGAAAGAAAGCTATATACGATTTTTAAATCAATTCCTTTATTGGACATGTATAAATGAATGATTCAAATAAAACATAGGTACAATAATACTATTCATCTCAGAGTTGAACAAAAGGTTAAAGAAACTTATGATCTTAATATCCCTATAACATATCATCTAGCGAAAGTTGAAATTAACTGAAACCATTTATTTCTTTTAGTAAGCCTAGAATTTATAAACAAATTTTAAAATTGTATTAAACAAGAATTTGTAGAAGTATTTTATATTAAGTTATAATATTTTTATAAATGATAAATTGTAACTAAATCAATTGTGTGCCACCAATATTCTAGTGAACACCTTTAAGTTGCACGAGAATGTATTTAAAAAAAAAACGATTATCCCATAAATGTATTTGAATTATCAGTGATAATTTATGGGAGCACAATTTCTATCCTATTATTTAATCACAAGATAACTTAGAAGACTAATTAAAGAAAGAAGTTTGTTATTCAATGAATAATAAATGCTCAAACAGTTGCGAATGAAAGTTGTAATTAGAAGATACTTTGTGTTTCTGCTGTTTAAACATTTTGTCAAAGTAGAAAGTCAGGAATGATGGTTCAAAATAATTTAAAAAGTTTCGTAGATTAAGTATTAAAAATAATATTTAATAATAGTCTTTAAGATTGTAACTGATGTATGTGTAACATTTAGATTGTAACAGATATAAAACTTTTGAATGAAACATTAAACCTCCTAATTTTCATTGTTACAAAAGGTTAAACAGTCAGGCTACCAGAGTTGGAAGTAAAAAAACAAAACTGTCCAACGTGTTCAAAGGCGAGGGCTGGGTTTTAGTAAAACATTTTAATGACCTGCGAAAGTTACATGTTATTTAACTTGTACTAGTTGTTGCCCGTCGATACTCGACGGATATAAGTTAGCTCCATTAATGGTAAATGAAACGCTATAATAGTACAAACATGTAAGGTAGTCCATAAAATGTACTTCTTTGAACTGCCATACCAAGAACAAAAATATATTTTACAGAAAATACTGCGATTTTAGTTGGAGCGTCGGAAAAGTAGGAATATTCCGTAAAACCAATAATGTTGCACCCTTGTACTTACAAACCCTACTCTTTAGTATTTTATAAACATTTCAATTTGATTGTTTAGGTAGGCGCAAACCTAAGTAGCCTAAGAAGCCCGTTCTATTAGGTTCAACAACATCAGAAAAAAGTAGACCAATCCAGCAGTGGCAACACAGCTGGGAGCACGACACCCGAGGACGATGGACTGCGCGACTTATCAAGCAGGTCCAACCATGGGTGGAACGGCGGCATGGGGAGGTGGACTACTACCTGACCCAATTTTTGACAGGTCACGGCTATTTTCGGTCGTACCTGAACCGTATGGGAAAGACCGGTTCACCGGACTGCATTTATTGCCCGGGTGTTCCCGACGATGCGGAACACACATTCTTCCGCTGTCCCCGTTGGGAAGGGCCCCGCCTGGAGGCCACACAAATCTTTGGTGCATTTTCGGTGGACTCGGTCTGCCAAAAGATTTTGGAGGATGAGGGCAACTGGGATTGTTTGTCACAGTTCGTCCGGGGCATCCTCCTGGAAAAGAAAACCGATCTGGACCGTGAAGTGGCCCAGATCCCTTGATCGAGCGGCTGGATAAGGAGCGAGCCCCACGGGCGTAAGCCAAATTTAGGCCTAGCCTGACGTAATGTGACAAACAATTCCAGGTTAGATTCCTAAAGAGTAGAGGAGGTTTTTTAGTGGGTAAACTCGTTTTTAGGGGAGCCCCAAACTACAGGCTGGCCACCTGTGTGCGTAATGCATTTTTCCGCCTCTCCCTCAAAAAAAAAAAAAAAAAAAAAAAAAACTAGTGACAAGTTTATTAATTTTCCTCAAAAATCTACTTAGTATCCAGGACTTTATTACTGACGTTCAAAAATTTATTTAAATGATGTGCATGATTCATTTAAGATGATTCTTAGATATTATTGATTGATTACTTTGACAAGTTTTCAGTATTAATTTTTACATAGCCACTTCATCATTGTGATGTCTCTTCTGATCAAACAAACTACTTAGAAATTAAAATCTAACATACACTTAGTATATGTCTAGTCTCTATATGTCTAGTTTGGTTATAATTTTGAAATAAAAATCAATACATTTAGTAAAGCGATTGTTTTCATGAAGAAAACTAAACTGATATTCGGCTTATTAATGAAAATATTCACAAAATATATAGTAACGACTGATATAAATTGCAGTAAATTAGTATCGTGGTTCTAACGAGACCTCTGCCCCATTTTTACACTTAGCACTTATTTTAAAACGGGGTTTTATTGTTGAAAACAAACCAATTAGTTGGGACTAGAATTCAGCTTATTCAATGGTTACATTTCCTAGTTGGTATTACTTACAACTAGACTGTCCAGAGTATATGTACTGGCTTCCAGGTACAATACCATAGCCAGGATATTAAATTTAATGAGTAAGTTTCCAAACACCTATCCATAGTTTGTTCATAAACTTCAGAATTAAAATACACGAACACTACGTTTAAGAACATTTCATGTAAAAAAGATTGCTTTAATAAAGCACATATTTCCAGTTCGACTGAAATCACATTATGTATGTTTACCAAAATACGAATGTGAATTACATCACATTATATATGTTTACCAAAAGACGGAGGAAATGTATAGAAGCAATGGTATGCACTTCCTACCGGCCATGTGGCCAGGGAAGACGTAACGATACTTCACCCGCAACTCACTAGTTATGTTTGTGGTATGAAATAAATCATTCACAGTTTTTTATAGTGTATCTAGTTATAGTATACCGTACATTTTGTGGTAAAATATATTGGTTGTATACTTAATTGTTTTAATTAAAATGGAAAGATTGCTTTATTTATCTTTTAATTTTTTAAAGTTTTTTTGTCTATAAAAAAATTATTATTTAATAACACAAATATGAATCAAAGTTTTTTTACACTTATTACATTTGAGTTATTTAATAAACACTCACGTATGTTTTGTGCCAAGTAATTAAACAATTTCTACCTAAGAATGTAGAGAATTTTTTTAATAATGCCATCGGTATCTACAACCAATAAACAATTAAAATTTACATTTATGTATTTACAAGTTAAACAATCTATTCAGCTCACAAAAATATTTCCAAGACATCCAAAAGTTTGTCTGGAATAGTTCACAGATATTCTTGGCCATTCGCATCTGAGATTGCCTCAGGCGGCTAGTAGTCTCAATCTTGTAAACATCACAATTTTGCTCGTATTTTGACTTCTTGGAAAACTTTATCCACAGTTACATAGCAATTTCACTAGGAAGAACTAACCTTTTATGTTTTCTTGTTCAACCATTACCAAATTAAAACAACAATGGTTATAAATACTTAAATTCCTATCTTGACTAATATTATTATTTTATTTTTTTATTATTTTCAAACATAAAAAAGTTCTTTAAATGTACCTATACTTTACATTCAAATATACATAGATTGTACTAAATCCTCAAATATTGTTTCAAGAGGTATCTTGTTATCAGAAGTAATCCTAGAATTATCTGCATTACATTTCACGCATATCCTCCGTAACCATTATAAGTTAAAAATTCAAAATACTAAATAGTTTGTTTTAAGTTTTTTTTTAATAGTTTTAGTTTAAATTGTTGGATATGAAAAATAAAGATCGAAAAATGCCAAAGCCCTTTTTTGACCTTTTTAAAACCCCATAAAACTCTGTTAATGGTTCCCCATAAAAGTAAATCCACTAAAACTTCATAAAAAGATGTTTTGGAATAAATTTTTAACTGTGAAGTAACCAGTGGTTTATTTAGTTAGGAGTGAAATTTACACGCAAAACAGAAACTCTTTGATCCCTAATTAGGATTCGTGAATTCCGGCTATGCACCTCCCAGAAAGTATTTTCTATCTTTTGATTATGCGTTTCCTTTTTTTAACTTTAAATTAATAGTTGAAGTAATTAATTATATTCAAGACACATTCTTCATCGACAAAGACATTAAGCTATATATCTTTGGGTAGTTTTTGGTATTTATTTTGTACACAAAACAACAATGTAATAATTTTGTACTATGTCCCTAATTTCTTTATAAATATCCCTAATATTTTTTATAAAGGTTTAAATGACTCATAATTTAAATATTTCATATTAACAATAATGACTTTTATTAAATTATATGAATATTTTGTTATAAAACAATAGAAATAATAAACAGAATTTTAAATATTTCTTGTAATAAACTAAATTGATAACTTATTAAGTAAATTTACAACCATACAGTAAAGATTTTGTTATTGATAAATTATGTTGATTGTATTGCATTTTTTTATTATTTTACAGTGAAAAAACTAATACAAACATACGTATTATAACCTCAAAATCTCCTGATAAACGTAGCATAAAAGTAAACAAGGCAAAAAATATACATAAAAAAATAACAAACTAATAAATACAGAGATTTTTATCGTTCTTAATTAATAGCGCATAAAATAGTTCATCACACAACCAAATGAACATTATAATCACTGATTTATTGACGGACGTTTCTATAACTAGAAACATGTATAAATAACTAATCACTAGAATTAACCACTTACAGGTATGAACCACTTAGTAATTTTGCTATCATCGAGTCATTTCTATTAAGAGAAGCAATGTGAAAATGTTACCTTTCCTAGTTGTTGAGGCACTTGCCTACCTTGAGTACGTCCAATCCATACAGCTTCTTCGCCATCCTGACATCAACATTCGATGAAGATTTATGGTTTGAGTTTCGCGTCGCCCTGTTGGACTTCTTCTCTCTATCCATCCACGTCAATGACAATGAGTGATGGTGTTGTATACATACAACTTTTTACTCTCTATATTCCGTTTCTATACATAACAATAAATGCTTTCTCATAGATTTATTTTCAGGTGAGCATGGTTGGAGAACATTATTTTACTATTGTAAAGCTGAAATATCAAACTTTTAAATTGTTTAGTAAATTTAATGTTTTGCCATTCAAATATTTCTTTCTTAGCTTTTAAGTTGGAAATTGCATTGGCCTTCACACTACATTAAATTTTATTTGATTTTTTTTCTCTATGCATTTACTATCATCGCACTCTTCTATGGAGTATATAGATTTGATATGAACATAACTTGTTACCTTCTTTTTAAAATCTTTCCAGATCTTCTTAAGTATAATTTTAACTTTTTTTGGCAGATTATTGTTATTGTTTGTAATAAATTCCCTTACTCCTTTAATTGATCATTTGTTTCAGAGATGCAACGTGGTCATAGCCAAAAAGGTTTCAAACCCCTTTCCTATGGCTTGTGGCAGTTATTTTATTTTTTTTTTCATTAGAATAATTTAGAAACACAAAAAGCGTAAATTTATTTTTATTAACATCATAATTAATCGCGTTTCTTTATCAATAACTCTACCGGTGAGTTTGAATTCCTGAAAGACATATTGATTGAGGTTCCAAAAAATTTGTCTCCAATATTCTGATGTTAACATTTATTTACCAAAATTGTATTAAAGTTTTAACAATATTAAAGTTTTAAAACAACAGAAGCAGTAAACACCTAATCTAATACACTTAGGTCCGTATAAGACACGTAGTTTCGTTTGGAACTTTTCGTAGATGTTCTTGGTAATCCTGAGCTAAGATTGCCTACAGTGCCGAATGGCCTGAACACTGTTTGTGTAGGGTAAACAACGCCGGCAACACAGTCTTATCTCGCATTTGGCTTCTTCTAAAACATCCTCGGATTTACTTAAAATTGCCTTGGCATTTTTAACTTAACCTTAGTTTCACAGAAATGTAACTGGTAACATTTATCATTGTAATATTTTCAAACAAATTTTTATATTTTAACTCTTAATGTTTTTGTGTCCTTTTACGCTAGTTGTATTGTGTTTTTCTTTTTATTAGCAGACCAAACCGTTTTATTTCTACGTAAAATTTATATTTTAACAAAGTATTTATGGAGCATGTGTTTCTTATAAAAAAAAAAATTAATAAAGATACAAACTTCAAGTGTGAGTGAAGAATAATAGTGATTAAATTAAAATTATTCAACTATAATTACAATTTTATAATTACGTACAATTTTCATAAATTTGGACATAACATAAATTTTTTATTTTTTTAATTTATAATATAGTTGAATGTATTATTTTGAACTATAATAGACTTAAACCTACTACCCTTAGTGTTTAAACATATGATGTGTTACATACTGCCACATTAGGCACGGAGGTCTAAGGGAGGGCTGGGTTAGTTAGATGGAAATTTTTACTTTCAATGTAAGTCAGGATAACTTGAAAAAGGAGGAGTGTCTTATTTCCCGAAATGTATAGTAGTTTGAAAGGTCTATTAAATTTTTAAAAATTTCTAAAATAATTTGTTATTTTAATTTCTAATTTCATCGGAATAGATTTGATAAATAATGTCACTCTTAGTTCAAGTGTAATGTGTACAAGCAAGTAATGTATAAACCCTATGAAGAATGCAAAAGAGCAACACATTGCATCACCAGATCAAAGGAAATATTTGCGGTAACTTTTAATCGTACTCGCACGTGGGGACCCGATAAAGTTTTACCTTTCAAACCTATTTATTACAGTTTTTATTTATTTTTATTTATGATCTTACATTAATACAAGTATTGAATGTGGCATGAAGTAAATAGATTATAGATTATATATATATATATAACTTTTTATAATTATAATATTTATGACGCAAGTCTGGTTAGGTTAAGTTCGAGCTACGTAATGGGGATCATTCGATTTTTGGAAGGTTTAAGTGAAAACCAGCAAGATTGTAAACACACTCGTCCAAGATATATTGTTTTATAAATATTTTTGAATTTGTAGATTTCTATAATGTCTGCGGCAGTTGTGTGAAAAATTCGATTCCTGTGTAGCTGGGTTTTGTTTAAAAAATCTTCTAGTGTGTTGTACTGACGAGTTTACATTTCTACTCCTGGTAAAGTACGAATGATTATGATCAGATTTTTGTCAATTGCATATGAGATAGTTTCGAAAATAAAAAGGGACGGAACGGTAAGTATTTGAAGTTTTAAAAGTTTTTGTTCCAAGAATATCTAGGTTTAAGCCTAGATATGTTTTAATGAGCCTGCTTGTTTTTTATTTATTATTTTCTGAATTGTAAAAATTCTTTTGAGATTGAATTTGCTTGACAGACCCCGGAGCATTTTTGAATATTTTATATGACTTTCAATCAAAGTAAAATACACTAACTTACAAAGAGCGATATTTTTAAAAACATTTAGATTCATTAATAAAAACATATTTAAAGTTAACATTGAAGCTAATTTATCGTCTTGAAGCTACCTTCTTTTAAAGTAATATTATATTTACTTTTCAAAAGTATTAATCAGGAATATTCAAGTCAAATTTTAATCCTTGAGAATAATAATATATTAGCTTAATAACCATGACCTTTCAATACAGCGGTAAATACAGAGATAAAATTGATTTTTAAGCAACATTTGTAATAATTGAAATATAGAAATGAAGTTCAATTCTGATGCTTTAAAACTACATCTATACAATACCCAATAATTGTTAAATCGTAAGCATAAATTATTTGAATGGATTGGAAGTGTTTTTTAATTATTTAAAAGATAAAAATCTTTCACGGTAATATTAGTATTTTGCAGAGAAAGACACGATCGAAAAAGATTATAACAAGGCTTTGGTGTGAGGGTTTAATTGCTCAACAACCCGTCGTTTATTTAGTTAGGAGAGAATTTCACACTTAGCAAAAACTCTTTGATCTCTAATTGAGATTCGTAAATTTATGCTTTGAACCATTTTAAAAACGTTCTCAAAGGTTTATTACCCGTTTTGTTATCTTTGGATATCGATAAAAAATGAGTTAACAGAAGTTATCATAGTCAAAACAGAATGTTCGTTGGTCGTGTCATTAATAAAAAAATAGATTTATACTTAGTAAACGGTTAGTTTAAAAACTTAGTTTTGTTTAAGAAGGAATAAAAACCAGTAATAAATTAAGTAACTTTATCACAAGAAATAATGAAATAAAAAAGGCAAAATTGAAGGTAAAAAGGCAAAAAGAAAGAAGGAAAAAAAAGAAAGGAAAGGAAGAAAGGAAAAAAGAAGGCAAAAAGAAAGGTAAATTATTCTTTCTAAAAATAACGGATTATATTACAATTTTTTTCTTAATAAATAGCAATATAGCGACTAGGGCATCTCACTTTGATTCCTCAGATTAAGATTTATGGCTAGCATTTTCTTGTCGATCTTCTTCTTATTCACTCAAGTTAAATGACATAGAGTAATGATGAGGTATAATACAACAATGTGTTTTAATCATCCGTTTTTTTCTTATTCAAATATAGATGGGATATTGTAGGGACTTATAATTTAAGATTCACTTACAAAGAATGTATTTTTTTGCAATATATCATTTTTTTAGATTATCTCGTTACAATATATTAAAAATAATTTATTTTCTAGTGATATGTTTTTCAAAGGTAATACTTGTACATTTTTAATAGTTTTTTGTTACTATTTATCTATAAATATTTATAATAGGATGGTTAAGTTGCAATTTTGAAATACAGATTCGTAATAAAATGTCCCTTACAAATATAACGGTCCAATTTAAGTTATTGTTTTGCATTCAAATAAAAATTGGATAGCTACATCAAACTAGAAACCATAGAACCGTGGTTATATTGTGAAATATGTCTATCTCTAAACAAAGAAGAAATATATAAAAAGGGTTTAGGAAGAACCAGGATTTAAATTACATATTTACAGCTTTTATAATAATTGAATATAATTACCATATTACAATAACTGTAAAATTTGTGATACAAAATTTCACTTAATGCTAATTGAAATATTAATTAATATTTCAATATTAATTAATATTAATAAATATTAATGCTAATTGAATGCTAATTGCCTTTCTTTTGTATTAGAGGTTCACATTTAATGAGATTCCTGCTCATAGCTAAAACTTTAAAGCAATAACCTGAGTTAACAAGCAAAATAATCTAATTGACCAACGGCTAGATTATCTAAAGACCCTTTAAAAAATTAAGGGGGTCTTCTTTACCTCTTGGAGTTAAGTAGCTTTTTTCAAAATTATAAAAATCATAACACGAATATTAAAAAATCTTTGCTACTTTAAAAATTCTTATATTTAATTTCATATTTTAAATTAAATTGAACTTATTTTGGAAGAGGTGTATGTTTTTAGAGTGTATTTTCTTATGTAGTATAAGAGGGTTTGAAGCATGTAGTGTGGATTGAGAAAAAAATACATATTTTTTAAACTTAACCCTAAAAAATATACAATACAACAAACGAACAAATATAGTAAAATATAACAGATATTTAAAAGATTATCTTTAATAAAGCTTTATAAAGACAGGTAATGTTATATTTAATAACTAATAAAAACTATTCTACTCAATAGTGTACTTATAAAATTGTTTTATTCTTAAAAAGACATAATGAAATATCACAAAAAGGGCAGTAGGCAGTCTGTTTATAAACATTAATAAGCCGTTTATTTCAAATTAAAACTTGACGTTGTATTTAAGGCTTCATACTTTAATATTGTAAAAACAAAATTATACGTATTTCAAAACTGTTTAATGGATTTCATAATGGTCATTAAAACAGTAAATGTTGTGAACAAAAATTATAATAGTGAAAATTCTCGTTATGTCTTTCCTGAAAATATCATATTTACATAATGTTTTGTGTGTATATAACCAAAGAATTTTGATGCAACATTAGAAGGTTATAGGTAGAAAATCGTGACACTTAAAAACAATGTTTAAGGTGATCATTCATTAATGTGCTAAGCATTATGGTATGCTTTAAAATATATTTCAAATATATATCTATGACTTTAAATTTACGTTTTTAGTTTTAATTAGTTCGTAACTTAAAATATATACTTTGTTTGTAGAAAAGGAGTGGTATATAATAAATAAATAAGCTAATTTATATTGGTATTGTCCCAGGATAAGTAAAATACCGAGCTAAATGTTATTTTACTTTAATTTTTGCATGAACAATTGTGTAACAGTTGTAATTTTGCAACTGTTAAATCATTTTTAGATCGTGAAAAATAATATGAAATTAAACTGAAATTGGTTTTATATTAAACTTAAAAACACTTTAAGTAAAATAAAACAAACTTAAATGACTAAGTTAATTTTATTACGAAATTGTAGACAATGATAGTAGGATTATCGTTTGACACCATAATTCAGAATGGGCCGACAGTCCAGAAGTCGATTTCCTTTTCTACTGCGTTTGCAGATTCTAAAAAAATATACTTAACATGCTATTAATTTTCCCATCAAAGCCCTAAAGTTAAAAATGAATTAAAATTGAGAAATCTTTTTAAATAGAATGAATCAAAAACATTAACTGCACTATAAGAGCTTAAAATATGTAAATGGGTTACTTTAAATTCAGGAAAACACTAAGCAAAGATCGTTTTAAATATACATTCATGTAACGTCCAGTACTGGTTAGAAAATATTGGACTTTCATTTTGTTTGATTAAGTTTACATAGCATATTGAAACAGTTGATTAAGCCAGAGTATTTGTATTTGTCATTGATTCCATGAATTGTACTTTGGGAAACTAATTAATAGAATTAAAAATTTAAAACCAACCAACTTGTTGAAATATATTGGAGCAATTGTTACTATCTTTTTTCAGGCATAACGTTAAGAGGATTCGGCACTCAAAATAAAAAAAACATTTTTAGATTTTTATATTTTGCTTTTTTTATTTTAAATTTAATTCTGAACAAGAATATTACAAGATAAAACTTTTTACAAGAGTATTTTGGGTGGTTATTTGCCCCTATACAAAGTACTGCACGCTTTTTTAATTAATTTTATTTTTATTTTTTTATAAATCTATGATAATAAAAATAAATATATATATTATGAGACTTTGCAGGGCTTCTAGGACTTTTGTTTCATTTAGAACAAATATAGTTAGCCCACCCAGTATATTCATATAAGTAAGAGCTATTGTTACCTAACCAATTGCCGAACTTTGATCCCGATTATCCGCTAATGAAATTTTTCATGTTTTCAGGAAGAAAATTGTATATAACTTCAGCACCATAAAAAGATGACATTTTTTATGGGTTATCAAGACAATAGTTGCTAGGTATTCTGATATTTTTAATCAATTTGACCGATTATATTCTTGTAAATCTTTCTTTTTCTTTTAAATGGCTATTTCATTTTAAAAACCAAATAAAAGCATAGATGGTTTACATATTACCACTGAAGCTATAATTATGAAAATAACAGAATTTTTTATGTTCTCAGTACCTTTAATTTGACCAAAAGCATTAAAATATACAAAGTAGTTTTCATTTGATATTAAATGAAGGGAATTAGCTAATTATTGACCAATAACGGGATTTTAATTTTATTTATGCAACGTAAATCTCAAAAATGTTTAAATTACGAAAAAATATTTTAATTAGATCCATACAAACACAATAAAACCACAATAATTCTTGTTAAGTCATATATTTAAAAAATGACCTGTTCGAGTGCCGAATCCCCTTAATAAAGGGAATAATTCATTTAAAACTGAAAACTTTAATAATACGAGGAAAATACCTTAATAAAAACTATAGTTGTATATGTGTTTTCATATAATTTTCAAACCATAGATAGATAAAATAGTTATCTATGCAACAAGTGCGGAAAGTGCCATTTCGCTGCACTGGAGAGAAATGTTTGCGCACAAGCCGCAGGCGAGTGCGGAATAATTTCTCTCGAGTGCAGTAGAGGCACTTTTCACACGAGTTGCATATTAAATTTTTCCTATTACTGATAAATATTAATTATATAAGTGTAAATATTTATTACCAACAATTAGGTTGAAGCCCATTGTATTTTTCGGGTAGGCGATTTAAGAACACTGTTTAGAAGTCTTTGCGTCGGGGTGAATAAATCACTGAAGTCACTGTTATAGTTGATAATTTTGTGCACTTACACACATTTCCATGTGTCTCAACTTTAAATTACGGACTTAAAAAATGTTCTATGGCAATAATAAAATCTCATTTAAGATCTCATAAGCTATGGATTTAAATTTAGTTTAAAAATGTAATTCTTGATGATCTTACTTTTAATATTATTTTGGTGCTTATTGTAACGGTCGTAGATAAAATGTATTATTGCAATTTAGATTAGTGCTCAAGCAAATAAATGGTAAATATAGTGTATTTTTATGAAAACAGTACTTTCCACAAATTTAGTATATGTTACAATTAACTATTTCTAGTATTATGAGCTTAAATATTTTATTAATAAATAATATCTATATTTTCATATATAGTAAAAGTAAATCATATTCGGAGTTATTTTCACGACACAATTTATTGGTGGAGCCAGAAACATTTTTCATAAAATCTCTGCTCTCAGTGGTTATAAGACAGGCCGAAACCCAACCTTAGACTTGTTTTCATTTTAAAATATTCCCTTCATTTTAAGCTGTGAGTAATCAAGTCTTACTCGAAAACTATTTTTTCCACTAAACAACGTTCTATTATTTAATATCATCTTTGACTCGTAGCAATGTAAACATAAAAAAATCTCTTGAGCAGTAGATTACATTACATATGATAATGCTAATTTAATATAATATCAATTGAATTTAATTTTAGTTTATTATAGTACTTTTACTACAAAATATAGTATTTTAGTCTTGTTTAAATCATAGTTTTAAATGACATAAGATGAAACATAATTAATAATCAATTATAGGAGTTCTTTTATTCAAATTTTAATAATTGATTTATGTTTTAATGGACTTACTTCCTTACTTTTTACTTCATAGTAACAGTACCAACGTTCTACTATTTAATTTTATCTTTGACTTGTAGCAATGTTAACATGAAAAAAAAAATCTGGAGCAGAGGATTATATCCCATAATAATATTTTATCATAGGATCAATTTACTTTAATTTAAATTTATTATATTACTTTTGCTATAAAATATAATATTTTAGTCAGGTAAAAAACATAGTTTTGCAGTGCATACAATATATAATACGAAACATAATTATTAACCTATTATAGAAATTCTTTTATTCAACTGAAATAAAAATTAGATTGTACATATATTCTATTAAAACTTATAAGGCACATATTAAATTTTCACTGTTTTCCCCTGCTGCTTTGTATGTTTAACTAGATATTTTTTTAATATTGTTATAGTTGTTGTTGTTGCTGCTGAAGCTTTTTACCTCTGTTTTCCACTGTTTTGTTTTGTTAAAACATTTATATAATTGTTGGTGATTATAATATTTTGTAGCTGTAGCCTATAGTTATAAATTAAGGTTAAAATATGTGAATGCTCTAAACCACCATAGCATTTTAATAATGATATTTTCAGTGTTTGATTACCTTCAATATAATTAGAAAATAGTTTGAAAAAATGAAAAAGGTTATAATTTTAGTCATTTAAGGACTTCATCAACAAGTTTCCTTTACGTTGGTGAGGCCAAGTTCACGTAACATTGCGAAATTGAAATATTAGTATTCTTTTTCTTCTAGGATTAAAAAATTAAAACTAGTTAAAATAAAATGTAGGATTGAACAAAAATTGATTTTTATTATTTATTATTTAACAAGTACAACAGGATATAAGCAAATAAAAATTAACTAAAAAAATAAAAATAAAATTAAGAAGCACAGTGATACTAACATTGTTTTGTTGCAATCTCAGTGCTACAATTTTCCTTCACTGGGCCCGACATTCCCATAAAGCCTCCCCTCCAAGGTTATAAGTCTCCCCAAATCCCTAGACTGATGTTCCATCCTCTCTCTTTGCTCCTTTCACCTCAGGACGAAGTTATTGGATGACATTTATAAAATATTTTTATAATTGACTACTTCATACATATAACATTATAGTCTTTAAGGTTTTCATCGTTTTATATACAGAAAATATAAGATATATGGATGTACATTTAACACGCTATGTTTTTTATTCCCTTAATAGCTAAAGCTATTATATATTATTTATTATTATCTATTTTTATATTAAGTTAACATTTATTTAGTTTTAGAGGTTAACTGTAAGAGAGGACCATGTGGACCTAATGTTCGCCTCAATAAAGAAGTATTCTCATTCATTCATTCATCCAAAGCTAGCTTAAGATATTGAAATATATGTATTCACTAAGGGGAAATTCCAATACCTATGTTGCTGTTGTAAAACCCCAAGGAAAACTTTAAAGCTGATTTATAATATTTGATAAATTGACATTTTGTACAGCCAGCGAGCAAAGAATAGAAATAGAGAGGCCAGCCGAGTGCAGCGGTGAAGCCATGTGAGACAGCAGCTTGGCCCACAAAAGGAGTGGGGGGAAACGGTGATCCACACTAGGAATAATGATTCACAAAACCAAAATCAAAATCAGCTGTTTGCCACATTTAGGGCGAGTTGCCCAAAAATGGAGTGGCTTCTTCAATTGTAATGTTAGTTGGATACGAGTGGCCCATCTATTTCTATTCTGTACTCGCTGGGTAGCTGAGTGGTTATAGTGCTCGCCTTTGAATCCAAAGGTTGCCGGTTCGATCCTAAGGAAAGTAAGTAGCTTTTTAAAAAAGATCGATTCCGGAAACAGTTGCCATTTGTCATTGGGCTATTAATTTAATGATGCTTTCTAACAACTGGTCGATGTTAGATAGTAACAAGACTGGGGTTTGGACCGTTCGCCGTCAAAACGTTAAAAATGCCACTGGCGTAGATAGACACAAAACTACAAAAGAAAAAAAAATACAGCAAAAAAGTTTTCATAGCATGTGAATCTTTTGGCTGTCCACTATGACAGTGTCCTTCTTTCATGATGCATTCTTTTCTTTCATGTTATATACAGCGGGGTTTGCATGAAACCGATAGTGGAGGAACATGAATGGGTCTGTCAGTTGGCCATTGTAGAGTACTGCGGACCGCTTGAAGTTTTGTAACGACAGGAGCACGGGAGTTGGCCCTCTGAATGGTCAAAACACCGTCTGCTGTCCCATTTTAACCATTTACCTTCCTTCAATATTGCGGCATTTCGCTGCTTTTTTAAAGATATTTTAATGCTTGGGCACGTTTGTTTAACCAAAAATTTTCAAAGATAATAGAAAAATTTATTCCTTGTTATTCTTATGGGAAAAATCTAACCTTCAACCAACATTATCTAATAGAACGGTAGGATTTTGTGTAAAACGTCGTTTTAAAGTAAATTTTAAAATAAAAATATCATAAAAAGTGGTGGTTCGTATTTAAAACTAGTGACTTCCGGTCTGGATAGGTTACTTCTGGTAAACCCTGTATTTTGAAATAAGTGCAAATCGATAGAGCTTTTCGATTTATCTATAATGTCACAATTTGTTTTTGTTAAAAAATTATTTCTGTAAATTTCAAAAAGTGTGTAAGGGTGGTATGGGACAACCCGTGTTACAAATATTTTCTTATTAACAATAAATGAGATTATAATATATAATACAAAATCTTTTTGTAAGCGTTTTTCTTTTGTTATAAGAAATCTATAGCTAACTTGTTTGGGTACAGGGCAAAACTTAAACAAAAATGTTAACAAATTGGCTTTAAATGAGTAACTAAATGCATCGATCCCCATTTCACAGTGGGTTTGTAGTAATAAGTTATAAATCGAATGGTTCTACCCGTGCGGTGTGAGAATAAACGGCTGAGTGGGCTTTCTATTTTGATTTGAATCTCGTTTAAACTGGCTTACATTTACTTCGGTGTTTTATTTTGAATATGTTTTTCATTTCCCTTTGATTAAATGTGTCATAAAATATTAAACTTTTATAATATTTTTTTACTAAACTAAAATAATTTTAAAGATATAAGTTTTTCAGATTAATTAGTAATAAAATATCAGAATAGGTATTAATTATAATAAAGTGTTAATATAAATTATCAAGTTTATGTTGTGTTTTCTAATAATTTGTTTTACAAGTAAATTAGTTCTTCGATCAAACAGAACTTTGAATGATTGAATTCAGCTTTATTTAATGCTTATTAGCGAATTTCCCTATAGGGAATACGCTATTACGGTAGTAGTCACGGTAAGACCTAAGCCCGAGACAATTATACTTTTTCGTTTTGAGGTCCCCGAAGCCAAAAACACCGTTCGTTCTAGAATATATATATTATAATATATATTATAATATATATATATATATATGTATGTATGTATGTATGTATGTATGTATGTGTCCGTGAACACGATAACTTTTGAACGGAAACTCCGATTTTAATGAAATTATGGTACAGGGGTGTAAGCCAGTATCTACTAGATTGATTTCTTGAACCTGAATGATCACACCATGGGAAAGGGGTTTTATGGGGTTTCAAAATGGTTAAAAATGGGTTTTTGCCTTTTTTACTCTTATTTATAAAATTCAACATTTTTAACTTAAACCATTTAAAAGAGCTTAAAAAACAAACAATCTAGTATTTTGAATTTTTTACCTAGCTTAAATGGTTATGAAGAAAATCCAAAAACAATGTTTTCCATGTTATTCTTAAGGGAAATTAACAAAACTTTCTATCCTGCTTATTTATTGACATTTCTTGAAAAAATTTGGTATGTTTCATTCATTGGGAAGCGTTTAACTTATATTTGATTATAAAACCCATATGGCGGCAAACCTACGTACTCACCCCTATGGGGTTTATGGGGGAAATAAATAGAACACCACATCCTGATAAAATTTTTATGTACATTCACTAGGTAGGGTTTAACTTATATTTACCCACAAAACCCATATGGCGGCAAACCTACATACTCTCATCCCCATGGGTTTTATGGGGAAATAGAAAATATACCAAAATTCCATTGGAAAATTCGCTGAGTAGGCAGGTCTGCTGCGACAGGGGTATATTATCTTATTTTTGTTATCTTTTATTGTATGCTCATCAAAAACTGAATAACAGTAAAAATTGTGCATGAGACAAGATTTTAATACTTCAGCAACCTAAATTACTATCCAACTCTAAACAACGTTTATTTTTACAATGTACAAAAAGCAGTTTCCAGGTTTAACAAATACTGAAACTGCATCATTTGGCCACATCCAATATGTATTGTTTTGTTGTAATTAAGAATAATAACGGTCTGTTTGAATTTTTTTTTATTATGATAAATAAAATTATCTTTTATCTATATATGAAGAATTAGTTATTCACTTCATAATTGTACAGCAATGTGTTGTCATTGCAACTTTTAGTACACCTTTATTATTAGTTAGGTAAAGAGATTAAAGCAAAATCGTTGGTAAAAAAAGAAAAAAATCCATGCTAAAATGGGAATACAAAAAAGTGTGAAACTTCATACATACAACATGCATCCACTCTCCGCTGTCCAGTCAAAACCCTCCCAACATATCAGCTGATTGCGGAATAATTTATTCAAGTCCAGTGGTCGGTCAGCCTTAAACTTTCAGACGAAACTGTGTTCGCCTGAACGGTGAAGTCACTTTCCTCGTTTCACATCTATGTCTAATTCAATAATAAATTACATTGAACTTGAAGTGTGTGTGTGTTTTTTTTTTTTTTTTTTTTTTTTTTTTTTTTTTTTTTTTTTTTAATATAACTTTATAAAGCATATTATATAGAACTAGAAACTAAATTGGTTAATTAAGTTTATTACTTCTTTAACGTCTTTTAAGAATGTATTTTAACCGTAGATAACTTAAATAAATAACGTGAAAAAGAACATTTTAATGTTACTATCATGCATATTTAAAACTGAAAGTAGCATATAGTCACACGCCTACGGTATTTATTATTGATTTTTTTTGCAATTTGAACAGTTTGATAATTTTATAATTTTATTAGGATATTGGATAATTGGACGACAGAAATCAGCATTATCTTTTACTCTTACAAAAGAAGAAATGTCTATACATTTTATGTCCACAAATTTATAGTTTTAATTTAACTTAATGTACTATTGGTGTATTATTATTATTAGTGTATTACTATTACTGTACGAAATTAAAAAGGTATAAAAATTACACTGGGCGTCTTCGACTTTCGTTCAGAGGTCACTGGTTCGATCCTCGTGATTCCAAACAACTTATTAAAACATTCAAAATTTATTCTAAAATTTTATTTTATATTCAACAAAAACTGATTTGAATAAGTGGATAAATAGTGTCAAATAAAAAAAACTTATGTGAAAAAGTTTCACCACATTTAAAAAAACGATATATTTAAAAAATATAATTCTTTCTCGTCAGGATAAGGAGCTTAGCAGTTATGAATATATTTATATTCAAAATATTTTCTCCCTAATGAAATCCCTCAAAGAATTTTATTTTAAGGGTAACTGGATTTAAATTTCCACTTAAATTTAGTAATCCTGTTTAGTAAATGCAGAACAACTTTTCTAATTCATTATGACTCCTAGTATTTTTAGTAATGAATACCCTACAAAAACCTTATATTTAATATCCCATGTTACTTCCCACATTCCAAATATTTTAATTTTAATTACGTTCAAGTCTTACCCGGGAAGTTTTAGATACTGTTTTATTATTATAATAAAGGCTTACAATTTTTTTTTTTTTTAAGTGTTTGGCGGACCTCTTTTTTGCCTTACTTTGCCACGTCCACATAGACTATTGATCTGTGCGTGGATCGTATTAGACAAAGTAAGGGGGTGAGCCTCTACAGTACAAGGTGAAAGGTACTGATAAAAGTCCCTGGCAGAACGCGGATTCGAACCCACGACATCGCTGCCATGGTTCCGAAGTCCGGCGCGCTAACCACTACGCCACCGACTCACCCAATTTAATAATATCAATTATTTTGTACAATGCTTTTTAATCATGATAGATTAAGTTGTATTATAATCACTAAATGTATTTTAAAAATCAACAATTTTTTATATATTACAATGTTGCTCAATTCCTAAGACCCATAACAGCAGAGCTCCAGTATTCTGTGACCCAAATCCACAAAACTCCCAATAACACTTTCAAGTCACGTTCCGAGTTTGCATCATCTCATGATTACATTTAATGATAATACTCTTATCAACACCTTTTATATTATATTTGTCATTCGGTAAAATATATTGTAAGATACAACACTATTACGTGCATATGTTTCCAAAAGAAATCGAAGAATATTACTAGTAAAAAATATTAAATTTATTGAAAAAATGTGATTTTTAAGGATTTAGTTGCAGTATTGATCTGCTGTTTCAATAATCCCTCTGCTTAATTTACATGTACGTTGTTTCAATTATGCCACGTTCTGTTATTAATTATCCAAACTAAATATTTACTCCGTGTGGGCTTATAATTTATGTTTAATTTTGTCAGAAGCAAACAAGAGATACATATAATACAGATAAAGAGTAGTGGGGTTTGGTTACTTTCAAAACGGAAGTCGTGCCAATTGCCAGCCGCTGCCGGCCAGCTGCCATCGGCCAGCTGCCAAATCAGTCGCTGACGCCATATGCCATGCCATATAGCTTCCGGTGGGGGAGGAGATGTTATTTGAAATTTGAAATTCAACTTGACAATTGGGTTATGGAAAGTATGTCAAGGTCATCCAGAGTAAGTTTTAAAAAACCCTATCCCGCTACCACCGGAGTAATAGTTCGGAGAGTGGAACTAACTCTGGCGATAGCGGGATAGGTATAGAATTAGGTTTGTGAATTTTATTTGTGAAAAACATACAATCAATGTGTGACAGCAGTGTTTAAACAGGTTGAAGTTTTGTTATGAACTACAGAGTTGTAAACACAAACACCGACGACGATGAGAAGGTAAACGCAGAGTCCCCAGATGATGTATTTAAAAAGTTTGAACAAACGTAACATCTCGAGTTGGTTTTCCCGTTCCATTTCCAATCGTTTGATTTCCAATTTCAATTTATCCTCTTCCATCCTTGTTACAAATGGAACTTCATCCATCATATCCATCATGTTTGTGTTTTTTTGAAATTTTGAAAGAAGCGATGTTGATAGTTGAAGAGGCGAGGATGGAATGAGAGTTAAAAGAGGGAAATGTCGGTTAAATAAAGAAGTGGTGGGGGGAAAGAGCGTTGTTACATAGAAGTGGTGGGGGAAAGATGCTGCTCATCATTTGCCTCAGAAGTTGTGTCCGACTGTAGAGGGGTAAGAGGAGTAGTATTTAGTAAACTGTCTTCATCAGAATTTTCAACCTTATTACAAATAGGACAAGCGTAAGTTATTTCCAAATTCATTGTAATAGCGTTAAATTTATCTATAATTTCATTTAAAGCATTAAATATTTCTTGTAAATCATCTTTTGAGTTTATTTCAAAACTAGCATTCATTCGTGCCAATTGAGAAGTGTTCATCGTTAGAGAGTTGGCAATCGAATGAGGATTAGCGCCTAGGGAAGGGGGCTTATATAATGGCAACCTTGAGCAGGTGTTTAGGGAGGGGGGCTTTTTAGGGAGGGGGCTTCTATATTGGGGACCTTGAGCTTATGATTGAATAAAACGTTTAGTTCTTCTTCTTCTTCGTCTTTTAATTCAATTATTTGAACCGAAGTAGTTGTTTCATCCTCTTCACTCGATGAAGAAAACAATTCACCAGGATTTAAATATTGAACTACAATTCTGAACCATCTTATAGGATATTCGTCAATGACAGAAAGTAAGTTTTGAAACAATTCTTCCATCTCCTCCCTGTCAGTTATTATATGTTCAAACTTGATAAATTTTCCTTCCATGTTGTTAGTTAGAGTGTTGGAAGTGGAATGATTTAATATTATATAAAAATTAGAACTAATGGTGGGGGAAATCTCAAGGTCATCCAATTGAAGTTTTAAAAAAGAGTGTAAAACTGAAATTATACATTTGATGGTTCTACAGGATCGGAATACCAATCTGATCTGTATTTACATCTTTTTATCATATGTGTACAAAAATCATCTTGATGAGACTTGGTGCGTTGACAATGAGCAAGATCTAGAGGGTGAAATTTGAAACATCTTTGAGGACAACATGTATGAAAATATCTTGATTTGTAAAATTTGAAAGTTCGCAATTCCGGTGGCGGTAGTTGTTTTGTTTTACATTTGCAATAACAAGATCCGAAGAATTCACATTTAGTACAAGCTAACCCATCCACCATCATTGGTCCTAAATCTGTACACTGTTGTTCACAACAGTAACGAGGTTTGTACTTGTATTTTTGCTCTTCCATGTTGACGCTGCGGAGTCTAGTGAAAGAATAAGATTGTATAGTGATGAATAGCGAGTTTTATGTACTATGAAAAGTGGTAGGGGTAATTTCAAGGTCATCCAAATGGAGTTTTAAAAAATTATACCTTACAAGTGTAAGGATTATTGAAATTTAGGAAGTTTGTTTCTGTTTGTTTTCTTCAGACTTTTTTTCTCTCTCTGCCTTAGCCATAGCAATAAGTTCTTCTGTTGATAGTGGATGTACTTCAGGAAATTTTAAAATTAATTTAGCTTGATATCCTTCTTTAGTTAATACATCTAAATCTTGAGTCATTTGTTCAACAGTGTTATAATCCTTTCCATAGATTTTCCCATCAAGTTCAATCATCATTCTGTATAACATTTTGTAGAATAGATCTTGTTGTGGCGAGAGCTGAGAAGCGAATGATTATTTATCAAACTGTTACATCCTTTTTATGAACTTGATATTGATCACGTGATTCCTTAGTTGTAATTTTATTTATTAAAAGTTATTCATCATTGGTAATACTTCTGGAACTTGACGTTATGTTGACCAGCTGGCGATGAAGAAGTTGTAGGTTGTGTAGAAAAAAATATTTCATCATCGCAATATTTTGTTTTAGTGAACATCCTTGTATTAGTAGCACTAACATCAACAGTTAAGTGATAACCACCGGTAAGTAAAACTCGCATTTCGTTAGTTAAATCTTCAAGTTGTTCAAAAGTAGTTATGGTGTTGGTATCATAAGATGCACACTTAACCTTTAGGGACATGTTGAAGTTTTGTATTTAGTGATAGAGAGTGAGATGTGTACGGTACGAAAGGTAGTCGTAGACTGATGAATTTAACAAGTTGATTTTCACTTTTATTATCACACAAAATTGGGTCAAGGTCATCCCATGGAATTTTTAAAAAAAGCAACATATTGTAATGTACAAACACATTACAATATGTTGCTTTTTTTATTTTTTTTTTTTAGGTTTATATCATATTTATTGAGAAACAAATACAAAGAAATATTTACAATCTTATGTACAAACTAATCAGTAGTAGGTGTTACATGAATTGTAAGTTCAGTAGAATTGTTTCCACTTGGTCCATGTGATACCAAATAGAGTGCGCCGGGTTGAATTATACGAAGATCTTCATTTTGTAGTAGTTGTACGAAGCGCTTTGGTAGGAAGATTTGAAATTTTGCTTCATCACCAATTGTATAAGGTGCCTCGCTTAATGTGCAATTTATAGCATCACCTACTGAAGTTTCCATCTTCTTTATTGTATGAATGATGTAGTGTTTTTCTTCTTTCAGCTCGGGACATTTTTTTGTAGGTAGGATTGTTGATTTTGAATGAGCGTTGAATTGTTCAACTAAATTTTGAAGTAAGTTGTTTGATGCCATCTTAATGTTTTTGCTGATGCTAATCTTCTTGTTAATAAGAATATCCGTTGGAGATGTTGTCTCTTCGGAGGTTCGAGTAATACTCATGCTGTGTCATGGTAGCGCTCTCACTTTTATTATCGAGAATACCCCCACCACTGACACTACCCCCACCACTGATGCTACCCCCACCACTTTGTTGAAGGAAATTATTCAAGCGGTAGGCATTCTTCAAAGCACACTGTGACCTTCGATGTTTAAAACTTTTTGATGAAATACAAAGTTCATTAAAGTAGCATTGGAAATCTCTATCTATTATTGCATTTATCACTTCATTGCTTGTAAATGATTGTATCCAATTTGCTTTTTCCAATCCTCTTGTGTAGATAGTTTTAAACTCTTTACAATAATGATTCATAATATGCGGCATCATGTTATAATGAATAAAACCTTCATCCCATTTTAAGTTATGAAAATGTTTGTTTAACCATTTGTTTGTAACTTTCGCTTTAGTTGTTAGTTTATTGAATGGAAATGGAGGTTTGAACAAGTAATGATAAATTACAGATGTGTTCATATCCAAAATTACTAATTCTTTAATAATGAAATTTCCATCATTCCCTCGAAAAGCTTGAAATTCAATTATACCTCTTTTAACTTCCATTAACTGTGATGCAGTAGAAAACGAAACCCGTTTGTTCATGATGAAGTCTCATCCACAACTGACTGTTATTACAAACACGATTGTTCTTCTTTTATTTCTTGCGCTTCTTCGTTTATATTAAAATTGGTGTGATAGTTGTTTAATTGTCTCCACATATCCACTTCTTGAGGTATTCGATTAAAAATTGAAGTATCCACAGGACCATATAAAATTGGAATGAATGGTTGTCTGTCCAATGTATCGATTAGATAATCTTTAATTATTGTACTTGAAAATACTAGTTGTTTTAAGTATCTAGTGACAGGACCGGTAGTACAACTTAAAGTGTAAAATTCTTCTTTAGTGAAATGTAATTTTACATCATGTCTAGTTAAATCTTTGAAGCGAACAACTTGTCCCCCACGATGTTTGATTATATCAACTTCAATATTTGATTCTAATAAACTTAATCTTGTTCTTTTTCCAAATGTGTTGTTAGTTAAATAACATTCCAAAAGATGTAAATGTTTCATTAGAGAATCCCAAGAAGTTTCAGTAAAGATAACCATTTTACTTCCTTGATTTAACATAACAATTGGTGAATAATCCAATGATTTTACAATTCCAACAGATATACTTTTTGTCATGCATGAAGAAATAGGGTAGAAAATTCGAAGAAATACTTCTGTTAAAATATTTGTTGTAATGTTAACTTCAACCTTTTTTCTTTTTACTTCTTTTTCATCTTCTCCTTCTTCTTCTTTCTTCTTATGTTTGTTAAACTTGAGGAATTCATCCATTTCTTGTTCAACTTGCTTTTCTATATCAGAACTATTTTCATCCATTAGAGGTGTATTTTCTTCTCCGTTAGTAGAATTCATCTTGCGAACGATGTTTCCCAAACGACGGTTGAAGATAGAATGAAGTTTCTACTAGGTAATTTCCTGCTTTTATATTTTTTGTAAAATTTTTGAAATTTATACAATTACATAATTGTTTATTTCAACTTGTGTTTTATAAACAAAATTCTAACCTTAAAAATTGAGGAAGATAATTCTAACCTCAATATTTTGCAGTAGTTGTACTAATTATTCTTAAAGTACATTCTTCACTATTCCGGTCAGTGGTGTGTAAGTAACTATTTTATCATGTAGAATTAGACAGTATGCCGAAGTTCCATCCGCTACTGGTTCTTCAAATTCCATTTCAATTTTTATATCCACACTTGATGATTTTACTGATTCATTTTGTTTTGAACAATCGATTACAATTATTGGAGCTTTGGAATAATACTGATCAGGTGATAATAGTGGTGTATTAGTCTTTCCATAATATGATGATTGAAATCTTGCATACATATCATATAAAATGGAAAAACGTTTTTTGCTAAACATGACATTTAAATTGTCATATGGAAAGAATTGAGAGTTTAAGAAAACTTTACAATTCTTTATTTTACAGTGATCAAATTGACCAGCATTTGCAGTAATAACATCTTTTCGCTTAGTTTGAAAACCGAGTATTATGTACCTTGCACGTTCCAAGTAAGTTGATGTTTTGACGGTCCATGTTTGTCGTTCTGTTTGAGGTAATGTAGGGTATTCATGAAATTCCCAACTTCGGAATGGCATTACAATGTCACGGTCAGATTTTAACTTTCTTAACAATACGATTCTATGTTCATCAGCCAATCTTACATGAGGTACTCTCCAAACAACTTTATCCAATTGTAGTTGCCATTCCAGTTTATCTTCCGTAGTTGCAGGGTCTGCAAGTATTAAGTCCTTATTAGTTGAAGATCTGAGTAATACTAATTCTTGTTTAACATTTATTATAACCCTTTTGTAATCTTCAGCAAATCCTAAAAGCAATCGTAAAGGTACATGAAAATCAAAATGACCGTTGGAAGCAGGTGTTATAGTGTCTTTATCAGGAGCAACCCATCGGCAGTGACTATTGAATTCTTCTCATGTGGTGTTAATGATGTTAATCCTTTTAATGTAGTTGTTATACCAACCTTTTTTGTTGAATCAACTGTCACCCCTGATATCTCATATCTTATTTCATCAAAAAGATATGCCATTGGGTTATTTATAAAAGGAACTGTTGAAGCAGTTTTTCCATCCAATTTTAATACCCTTCCTTCGATGTACAAATAACTTTCACATGGTAATGTGTAAATATCTTGTTGTTGAATGGGAATTCTTATTTCATCATTATTGTTTAATTTTGATGAAGTGTAAGGGTTGTGTGTGTGATATTCCTTCTCCCATAGTGTTTCGTCGAATGTCGGTCCTTGAGATATATCCAGGATATCCATCGTTGTTAAGTTTCAATCCAATCTTTTGTAGAAAACGAATGTTGTCTGATGTTAACTCTTCCAATGTCGAGGAGCTACTGAGCTCCCGACTCTTCCGTTGTGGTTTAAATGATAATCCCATGTTGATTTTTATGTTGCCGCTCTGATGTGTATTCGTATAGTAATTGTTTCTCCTCTAAAGTCAACACTATGACCGTCTTGATCCAATATGTTCAGCACGATGTCTGAAATGAAACTGGTGTTTAACGGTAGGTATATCAAGTTTTGTGGCTTCTCAACAATTTTAAAACCTGGAGCAACTGTTGGATAAAATGTATGTAAAATATGCTGATTTACTCCTTCTCTATATGATCCATGTATAATATTACATGTTACATCAATACTATTTACTTTTAATATTGTAACAGTTGTATTACCTGAATGAGTAGTTTCAGGAGTTAAGATTTTCTTTTTTGTATCTGTAAATCCAAGTAAACTGCCAATAGAGTTTTTCATTCCGACATCGATATAATATTTTGAAGTTATTTCTGCTTTTAAAGTATTATTGTTTCCTTTAACGGTGATATTTTCTTCTCCGAGTTTTTTCTGTAGTAATTGGTTTATATCATCAATTTCATAAGCTCCAGTAGGAAATGTAATTATTTTCAATTCTGAGTATTTTCCTGCAGCATCCTTAGTTTCATAATAATGTAGTAAATTGTTTTTTCCTTCTGTAACATTAGGAATTGAATTGTAGGTAGTCAAATCAAGTAATGCAGCTTCCCATAATCTTTCTTTGGATAAACGCAATGCTGGGAATAGAGTACTTTTTAATGTGGATGAATTTCCACTCAGTGACACTGTATACGATGACATCTTAAAGGTGACTGACACTTTTCGCTAGAAACTCCAAACATAAATGTCCACATATTTCAGTATTGTTAGGTTGTTCTCTTTTGTAATTGTAAAAAATGTTTTTGGAGTTTTGAAAATAATGTTGAAGTTCTTTAGGTGGTGGTAGATTGCCAAAACTGTCAAAGTAGTAAACGGTTTGTCCGAGCTTTTTATAGCATACCCAATGAGTGCCTGGACCATAGGTGGAATCCAAATTTACTATTCCAGTTTCATTTTTCCATATTTTAGTTGGTAATGCATCTTTCATAAAAACTCCTCGAAAGAATGGTATTTTCAAACATTTTACATAATCATTTAACTGATGATTAGTTAAGGCTTTATTTGGAATTATCAATTGATTTTTTTATTTAGTACACACGGTACGGTCTTAGGTATAAACCTGCTCCGTTTTTTACCATTGACCAAACAGAAGCCTTTTTTACTTTTGCTTTACGAGTTCTACGACGTCTCTTTCTAATATTTCCACCTTTTTTGGGAGCTCTTCTTTTTGCAGGTCTTCCTCTGCGACGTCGTCTTCCACCACCAAACTTAGCTTTTGTCTTCATGGCTGTTGTTACCGCCCAAGCCGCTGCTTTTTCTGCAATACTTGCGTCACTTGATTTTACTCTTTGCCAAGCTTTTTCTGCTAGAATTTTATCTGCTATTGATCTATTTGTTGAATCTTTAAACTTTGAATATGCTATATCGTGTTGTTTGCAAGCTTGATCTAATTTATTAATTCCAGGATCTCCTCTTGCTAAACGTTTTGCCAACTTAGTTCCAGGTCCACAATATTGATAACCTCCAGGAATATGTAATTCGTATGGTAAAGCGTCTATTGCTCGATTTACAACAGCACCAATAGGTATCCGTCTAAGCAGGGATAACGCAGTTGAAGTTATACCACGTCCTCTCTTGTTGCTGTCTTGATGATGACTGAGTGATACGGCCTTCATTATGTAGTCTTATATAAACTGGTGTGTTTACTCCACAAGATACATTACATAAATGAATAAGTTATGTATAATTTTTTATATTTAAACACTTAGTTATTCAAATTAATTATATATTGATTTATAATTCTATTTTTATCCAAGCTTCCCGTTCATCGGGTTGAATTATCACATGACTCGTTGTACTAGCTATATGATTATGGGTATCAATAAGTAAATTGCCCACTATTCTTATTAAACAATCTAAATTTACAGCATCTTTTGGATGTTGAGGATCATGTAATTGCATAATACGTTTATCATTACATGTGTAAGCTGTTGAATCACTTTTTGATGTTTTTATGACTTGTCCAATAGTAGCAGCATCATTTGAATCTTCGCCTGGTAAAATATTAATTATTTTCTTCATCTTTGCATCATATTTGGTCCCAAGTGTTTATCCCAAGTTATTGTTTGTTTCATTGTAACACAATCATTTGCTTCGTAACCAGGATAAATATCTTTTATTCTTCTATTACGACCATTGTATGTACCTAATGTACCACCAGTAGCAATTAATGTTTGCACCATTAGAGGTA